>OY754938.1:9157192-9470290 GCA_963576515.1 Cryptocephalus primarius | reverse complement strand
TTGAGCCCATTCGCTTTGATGGTATTATTCGTAAACCGTTTATAGCCAAATTTCCATTGACATGTTTGTAATCATCGTTTACGAGGTTGGCAGAAACTGCAGTGCTGCAATTTTCGAGAAAAACACAAGAAAGAATATCGTTGTGCTACACTTTTTGTCCAAGTATTACCCTAACTTGTAAAGAAAATGTGTTACAATACAATAACTGTATATCAAAAATGGTTCTATGGTTTAAACCTTTCTAGACTCTTGAGTTCACAGATAAATCTTACGGATGACGTAGAAGTTAAAAAGGTTAAGTAGTCAAATGAAGCATTTCGTGTGCCATTATTGGAAAATAATGTTTTGTATGCAAATGGTGGTTTACACCATTTACCAAATAGGAGCCAGTTGTCACTAGTCCTAATTACATATATGCGCTACCATCACAGGATCTAAATACTATTAAATTTTATAGTTTAACAAAAGCAAAATGCAAAACAACCTAACCTGACTCATTTCTGTATATTTCACTGCTAATCACATGCTCGTAGCCCTATAGCCAGGGCATTAATCAGGGCTGATTCAAATTGAGCAAAATTAGTCATCAATTCACCTACTGGAATTGCAGAAGATTTTGTACTAAATGATGTCATAGATGAATGAACATAAAATAACACGATAAAGAATATGAGTAGATTCATGATCATTCTCTTCCACACTTTGCGTATGTAGGCTTAGGACAGTAAAAAGTTCTACAAAAACAATTGTTGGCTGATAAAGAAACTAAAAAGCACCCCAGAAAAAATCTCCAATACAGCTACATCACTCGTTTTCGCTATATTGATACGTCGATAACAAACACTCCTCATTTCTGGTTCTTACTGTATATATGTAGATTGAATCGTTCGTAAACCTGTATATGTTGCCGTTTCCAATTTTCCAATTTAAAGGTCGTAATAACTTTGTTGAAAATATTTTCGTTTACTGTGCTCTTTAAATTGTTACTAACTTCCATATTTGACTCCTGATTATAAATAACGTTTTTACATTTCCCGTCCAGTTTTAAATGAGACTTTCAAAATTCGTTACAGCGATGCGATTGTTGAATGATTTTCCTTTAAATTTTCGGAGTTCAATCCATCAGTTACTCGTATTAACCTTTTTCACTTACCATTAATAATTATTTTCATGGAAAAAAAAATACAAAAAAATAAAAGATGAAAAGGGTGGAGCAGTGGCACACCGGTTGGTAAGCACTAGTTTTTTAGAATTTTGAAATTGCAAAAACGCTTTAAATTCTAAGCTAAAAGGTTTTTGTGATGTCTAAACTTTATCATTTTACAGGTTAAAAAGTTTAAAGATGTAGATTACAGATTCCAAGTTCCTGTCGAACATTAAACCCCAAAAATTATCTCAAAATCAAATCTAGAAGGCTTACAGGCACTTCAAATTATCCCAATTTCATTTTTAACGCTACAAATAATCTAGAATACGAATTCCTAGTCTTCTTAGAACGTTAAAACGACAAAAGTGACTTAAGGCACTAGCAGATTTAAGTAAATTTAAAATTTTTCAAGGTATCATTGGTTCGAGTAGGATTTCGAAGCGATTTCGTTTCATTTCAAATACTAGAATGTCTGACTTATGCGAAAAAAGACTATAGAAGTTTCCTTAGAATTTCGGAAGGCTAGAATGGTCTTAAAATTAAATTAAAACATTTAAAAAAGTTCTCATTTATAACAATTTCACTTCAATTCTAAACGTTAGAAAGATTCGAGTGGATTTGCTGGAACTTCCAGTCACGAAAAGCGCCTTAAACTAGAATTTCTGAGGTGTATGCTAGTTTCTTCTCAAAGAAAACCAGCTAGATTTTCCTAAATAGTTTCATATAGGTTCCAGAAGCTTTCTCGTCAAAACTTCAAACCATAGAAAATCTAAACATCCTGAAGAAAAACTAAGAGTTCCTTTGGAATTTCGGAAAGCTAGAACTGCTTTAAAATTCGATCTATAAGGTTTACGAAAATTTCAAACGATTCTAATTTAATTCTTAGATACCTAAGAATCCCAATGGTTCTATTGGAACCCTTAACATTCTGATCTATCTCCAAAGGAAGTCTGCGTAGTAGAGGAAAATTCCAAACAATTTCATTTTTATTTTAAACTTTAGAAAGGGCTTAGAATTTGTTCCAAAAATTTTTCTATAAACATGAAAACTGAAAGCACCTAAAATCTAATGCAAAAACTGTCTGAGTACCATAGAAATAAATCTAGATTTTCCTAAATAGTTGCAATTAGAATCTAAAAGCTTTTTCATTTCCATTTCAAATACTGGTGCAAATCATATCGAAGAATGATTCTAGGATTTTATTAAAACGACTCTTCAACCAAATTCAGTGACGTGGCATGCAATGGTAGACAGTAACAAACCTATTGTTGAAGTCAGTTTAACGTATAAAAGAAATTGTTCTAATTTTTATCAATTTAGTCATCCCTTTGATAAAAAATTGCTGTAGGATCACAACATAAAATTTGTGAAAATCTCAGATTGATAAGCCTAATAGGCAACGCACTAAAAGCTTTTGTAAAACTGATACACCATTGAATTTATAACAAACGTGAAACTAAGTGAAGAAATTCAGTTTGTTATGAACTTTAGTCTCCGCACTAAGGGGTAGTAGAAGTAAAAGCATTCTTTTTTAGGCTTTAATTTCTTCTTTCGTTATGACTTACTATATGAAATATTTAAATTCATTGGTAGCGACGACAAAACCCCTAATCATTCAGGTGCTGTAAATAAATAGATCAATTTCGAATAAAAACAGTTTGCTTTCAATGAAACAGTACGCTTAGATGAGTGTCTATACTTTTTAATATACATGCAAAGCGAATTTTCCAGTTGGTTGCAGGAAATCGACCAAGAGGCATCAATGTAAGTGGTAGAACTATATACTATATAGGATACGGTCATTTTACATTGGAAGATCTACAAATCAAACTGGAAAGAATACGGACCCGCGATAAATATCCATGCAACAAAATTTACGACGATAATAGAAAATCGTATCATGATGGTCAGCTAGAACTGACAACAGAATTGAAAAGGCCCAGAAATTTAAGTACCTCGGTATCTATCTAAGCATCTCCTAATAATAAATGAGACCGTGACATGAAAATAAAAATCCAAGTTGAGATTTCGAGAACACCATTTAGAAAATTTACCGCCTATCTAATCCTACGAGAGATATCATTGAATCTCAGATTACGTGTTGTTAAACACTACACCATATTTCTTGAAATTAAGATTGCTTAATTTACCGCACAGAAGCTATCGAAATATGGATGCTACGTGGATCATATAATAAATAAAAAGCCTTCTATAGAGCAGGTATAAAACGTGAATTGCTGCAAGTAATGAAGTAGCTTAAAACATTTTACTTAAATCACATTTTGCAAGGACCGCAAATGCTAATTCAGATTGATGGTATCAAAGAAAAATTAGAAGATTATTAGGACGCGAGCAAATTTTGTAACTGAGAAATGTTAAATTTGGTTGGATATTGGGGTAATAGACCCAATCCTTACAAAATTATAAACTGAGACGATCCATTAAGCGACCGATTGCATGCTAAATGCGGAAGAAGAAGGTATCTACAACATGGCAGTGGAATCGTGGCAACATATTTATTTGTTTGTCTGAGGACTAAATGAATATTGTGGTCATATTTTTATGTCTTATTGACTTTGGAAAAGAGTACTCCAGCACCTGGGCAAGTTTCGATCGTTAAACCATTGCAGTAATTTGGTTCAGGTAATCATTTCATCATCGTAAATTGTCTTGCGCTGGTTATTTTAAGAATGTTTTATGGCAAACAATCTTCGCTGCCTATGAAGCCTTCAAAGTTTGTATTATTAGTTGTAGCGAATTTTCAAATTAGATCCGATAGAACGTTTCACATCTCGATCGACCCGAGTGAGTCTGTTCCTACGTCGTCGTGTAATTGGCAATTTCAATTCTATATGGATGTGTATGCATCGTGGAAATTGTGGCGGAGAAGCGCGAGATGCTTCCTCTCCCTCCTTCTCTCTCCTCGTGGAGTTTATTATCGAGCGTGTGGATCCCAATTAAGCTGCAGCAGCTGTGAAAATTAATGGAGCACAGCTTTTAAGATGTAATTGGGCACATTCATAATTCGCAGCGCCAGCGTCAGCATGCTGTTGCCGTTGTTGTCGCCGGCGTCGAATGGACGGACGGGCGCACGTGCTGTGAGATTCATTGTCATAAAAGTGAGGGCGTTCCTATAAAGATTTCGGAAAGAGAGGAGGGAGAGAGAAAGGACGCGAAAAAAAAATTTGGCAGATCCTCTCTGACTCCATAAGAAAGATATTTCCCTCGGACCTTCGCGACAACACCTGCGCCTCGAAAAAATACCGTCTTAGGAGCAGGAGGAGAAGAGGAGCCGAGAGCGAGAAAAGGCAAAAACGAATGCCCGGCATTTCTGGCACACCGGAGTCGGCATTTTAAAACCGCGATTTGTATCGGACCGACGAGGGACATCGAGCACGTCATTGTTCGACTGTCTTAAGGCCGTTTCGGCCACGTAATTAATGGCACCTCGGCGGATGCTGATGGGGCCCCGAGACTTGTGGGAACATTCCTGGGTACGCTCGACGGATCCGGACGAGATGATCTGATCGGATTTTGATGGAAATTCAAATGAGAGAGAAAGAGAGACCTGCAGGTGTTCACTAATTCAAAATAAAAACAAAACGAATCCGATGGAAAAACGACCACGACAAACTCATAATGACTTCGTAAGTACCACACAATAAACATTCAAAAGCTGCATCCGAGCGGCTTTTATTTTGCTGCAATCACTGTAGTTCAGGCGAATTGATATCTTATTGCGTATGGGTGTATGGGTATGGTATCGAGCAATAGATGGGGGAAATACAAGGGAAGAAGAAGCGAAGATACCTGCCAACGATAGAAAAGAATGGCAAAACTTGACACAAGACAAATAAACCTCTCAAAAACTCACGGATGTAAGAGAAATAAAACGGTGATGATCATTTTTAATTAGGAAGATGACTATAGAGGAATATGAAAAGTTCATCATCAAACCACGTCACAAAAAGAAGATCCTGAATGGTAGAATATAGATTAAAACGTTAATAACGTTATAAACATATTACTGCAATACAGTCCGCTTTTTGTAGCCTAGTTGGCCAGTTGGCGCACGCCTCATATGTCCTAAATCAACACCCCTCTTACTAATAAATAATTTTTAAGTCTATTTGAAGCCATAATTTGCAAGAACATTAAAAAGTAAATTACACACATTTCCAACATATCGACCGATATTAAAATTTCCTTATGTGGTTACGCTCAAGACTAACGTCCTCTCTCTGAGGACAAACAGGTGATACCCCCGAGGATTCCGGAATGAGCCCGCCCCCTTACAAATGTTTCTATTCGGAACCCTTCCGCGCCTAATCCATCATTTGTCCGGGCAAGGGTTGCCAACTTAAGCGATTCCTCATCGCCCCGAATGCGGAAACGATTATTGTTCGAGCTGAAATGGAATAACATTTATTTGTAAAAGTCCAAATGATCGGAAACTCAGACAAGTGAAGGGAACCGAAGAGAAGGAGGGAACGTGTGGTAGAAGGGGCGATCATTAGGCAAGATTAGGGAGCGAGTCCCCGTTCCTCCCCTTTCTCTCTCACTCTCTCTCCCTGAAACCTTACACTCCACTAAAGGGTTGACGAAAACAATGAGTTAGAGCCACTTTGACGCCCTAATGCTGTTTGCTCTCACGCTTCAATCAATATTGGGTTGTTGAAGAGGCAAACATTGTGTTTTCTTCGGAATAATGGAAAAAGCCGATTGTAAATCACCGGCTGGGGGAGAAAAGAAACCGCATAAAGGCGGCGAGTCCTTTAATTCATCGATACCCGGAGCAATAAAATTAAAATTAAAACTCAGGTTGCACTACACATTGTATAAAACCGTCCACGGACGTATCGCCTCTTCCCCCTCGGGCCCCTCCCGGGATTGTTTAATCTTCGTGAGCGGTAAATGATTCATGCCCGACTCCTCATTACTTTCGATAATTTAAAGGCTGTAATCGAACCACCTCACGACATCCTATTCGTTGCATTCGCCTTTCGATGGCTCTTATCAAATCCGTTACTTATTTCATCTTTCGTGACGGACGCTAAATTGGGGTCCACGAACTCAAAGGTAAATAATGACCGGTGGAAAGCTGAATTAGCTTCGTTCACGAGGAAGACAGAAAGAGAGAGAGAGAAGAATGGTGATAAAATATTGTGGTTAAAAGACAATTTTGAATGAATGTTGAGAGTGACGTTCTCGAGTTTTGGGAAGTATTACCGCCGCTGCTCCATCGCTTCTCCGGTTTTAATTAATGGCCGCTCAAAAAATTGATTAGAACGATCTTACGTATTATCTACAACACTAGTATTAGATGAAATACTATTTTTCAATGCCACAATCCATGTCGGAAGATACCAAATTCACTTTTGAAATAAATTAACAGACCAGAGGATTTTATCAGCCAGATACTGCACGTCCATAGGTTAATTACTTGGAACACTTTTATGAAGATTGAATTTTAAGGATTGTGAGAACTTGAGACCACCTACCATTTTTCTTCTTGCACATTTTAAAAAACTTAACACACAGAATTTACATAATTCCGAAAAAATTCAAGAAGTGATTCAGCAAGAAATTGAAAAATCTCACAACATTCTCTTCAAAACACACTTGAAAACTTTGAAGTGTAAGTGTTTGTTTAGAATATAAATAACGGAATTCATCCAACACCTACTGATTTAAATAAATCATTTGCACATTATTTGTTCATTGAGTGCACGCCATTGGTAATTCGGTAATCAACAGGCCAAAAAATATGTTGGTGTAATCATTGAATACTGTAATAAAAATGGGGCAAATGTGCCTTGAGCATTTTGCAAATATCCATGCACGTACAGTGTTACTTGAAAAACAATACAATATTAAATGTTTTTCTAAATTATACCTCTATTTGGAGAAACTTGGCCTGAATTTTGTTTCAATTTGTATAGAAAATCTGAGGACCGGCCCTAGCAATCCAAAACGTGCCTATTTACTTTGGGAATAAATATATCCTGATTTTTGGTGAGGTGATTTAAACAATTTATTGTGGTTAAAGCCTGGTAGATATCATTGTAAAACTTATATACAGATACCTGGATTTTACCCAATAAATCTGACGAAATAGTCGTTAGTTAGAGCTAAAATTGATAATACTTTTTAACTAAATACAGCTATTTGGCAAGCACGTGATGTGATAAATTTGCATTTCCACCTGCCTCGTCTGGCCGATGGTTCTCTAGTGTTCTTCCTTTACGACCATCTAATATAAGGCTCAATGAGGTTTAATCTAAGAGAATAATTCCTCTACTCTAGTTGAATCCTTGCTATGCAGTAAATGTGTAGAGTAATCGATTTCATAATTAATATAGTGTTGGGAAAGGAAGAAAGATAGTGTTTTCTCTTGTCATTACAAGTGAATCTATTTCGATAAACATTATTGAATTTCAAAGAATTGTATTGACTTGTGCATAATCTCACAATTATGTTTAAATCGCCATCGTCTTTGTTAAATCGGTTCTTCACGATGTATATTTGGAAATATTTGCTATGGAACTTGACAATTGTAATAAATGGATAACACATTTAAAGAATTCTAGTTATCCTAAAGAATACAGGAAATTTCTAAAGACTGTAATTATTGTAATGCATTGCAAAGGACTTATAATACATGTAATGTTTAAAGTAAAGTTCAGAAATTTCTAAGAATTATTAGACATTTAAAAAAAATTCTAAGTAAGATTTTAAGTAAGTTCTAACACAATTAAGCAAATTGAGCCATTTCTAAGAAACTTAAATCGACTGTGAAGAAAATATGTCGCCTCAAAACAGTTGCAATTGTCTATAATACTGCAATAAGGAGTTCAATGCTTTGAGGAAAATTGAGGAATTTCTAAGGCACGTGTTACAATTGTAATATCCTTAAGACATTTTAAAGCAGTTGCATACATCTTAAGAAAAATACATTTGAAATGTAACTTACAACGTGTTCAAAGAACTTTTGACACTTTGAGAGAAGTAGAGGCGTTTCCAAAGAAGTTGTGACCATTGTAATGACATTTTTAAAGGAGTAGCAGTTACTTTGAAGACAATGTAAAACTTAAAATGTATATGTTGATATAAAGTAGAGAAGTTGCTTCACACGCTTGTAGTTTGATCTGAACCGGATCTGATGTTTCAAAGAAAGTTGAGGAGTTTCTAAAGAATTTACATTGATTGCAATGGATTAAAATTAACCTTAAATGACAAGTAGTTTGAAATGTAACTTGTGAATATAGTTGCAAAGTTTATGAGACAATTATTACAATTTTTAAAAGAATTGTAATTTGGAATTTAAATCAAGATCAATAAATTTATGACAACTACAAAGAACTGATGGATTGTCTCAAAGCAAACACGACGTTTGAAATAAAGAGTTGATGCTTTAAAGGAAGTTGGGGAATTTCTAAGCTGAAGTAGTTTATTTGTTATTTTTTAGGGGTCAATCGTAAATTGAATTATTTTTCCTACCCCTTATTTGAAAAACCTTTCATTTTTAATCAAGATAATAACTTTTCGCTGAAGCCGCCTTTATAGGAGCCCCCATTTTGTACTTATTGAATTAAAAGCAGAAAATTATAAGGCATGTGTTTTTCTGGTAAAATTCATGTCAGGTATTAAATTCTCGTTCTACTTAGTATTCCTAAATAATAATAAATAAAATTACAATAACAGTGGCTCTAACAGAATAACTAACTAAATTAAAAGCATGCACGCATATTCAAATATTCGCTCTATGTAGATAATTTGTGACGTATGACAACACTTTCAGTAGTTTACACAAAATGTAATAAACTGAAAATGACAAAATATCATGAAATTATTAAAATGATTTTACTCGTTGAAGGTATGTACAATGATCTCTACCAATAGATTTTTATTTATAACAAGTCCACTCCCCCAGCTCTGCCCTTTTTTCATCTTAGAAAGAGAAATTTGTGATTCTGTTGATTTGCAAATGTATAACCATACCACATTTCTAGTGTTTTGCTAATTGGTAACTACTGCATGAAATTTACCCACTTTTCACTCCATGGGTACTTTTTACAAGACCCTCAAGGGCTATACTCGTGCAAAGTCCAAAAGAAATATCTCGGAGAGTAAAACTGACAAAATTTTCACCCCATGGAAAAGGCAGATTCGCAGTTATAATAATTTAATACTTTTTCCGATCCACGTTATAGCTTTGAGCTATACGCGCGCCAAGTTAGCTACTCGGACACCATTAAATAAATTTAATTCTCTTTTCTGCTCCCTCGATAAACGAAAGTCTTAAACTTTTTCAGGCCACGGAAAGTGAAATTTGGAGTTGTAGTATTTTTGGAACGTCTTGGTTTCTTAACTATAAGCTTGCCAAGTTTAACATTTCTAGCTTTTTTTACCCTCTTGGAGATTGAAATTCGAAGTAATAGTATTTTTCTGAACCATCTCGGAGCCTAAGCGATAAGCGAGTCAAATTTAAAGTTTACAACTATTCGGGCACTATCAAATAAATTGCACCACTATTTTTAATCCCTTTGGAAAAGAAAATTTGGGATTTTTTGAGCCAAATGGAAATTTAAGGTATCCTCTCTTCGATCTACTCTAGAAGTACTTCAAAATAATATCAAAATAAAGTTCACCCTTATTTTTGACCTTCTTGGAAGGCGAAATCTCGAGTTTTCGGGGTTTTTTGGGTCTACAATGGTCTGTAGATCGGAGAAGTGGATAAACTTTTTCGGATACATACATACATACACACGCCCCCTAATATAAGGGTTGTGCTTTATATATTAGATAGTGTGCAAACCTGCAGCCAGAACCGTACAATATTTCATCAAATAAATTTTTGTGTACGTATTTTCCAAAAAATTTTACAAATATAGTGTCGTTTGACTAAACTAAAATATTTTATTTTTACCTAAAAAATTGTTAAAAACTGTCAACTACATTTACACGAAATTTAAGTTTCAGTTCATTTTTAGTAAAAAAATCTTTTTGAATGAGCTTAATTTACCTAATAATATGAATACTTTTAGTCAATAACTAGCAAATAAACAATTTATACCGAATAAATGATATCAACTTATCCCAGGATAAAGTCTCGCCCCCGCTTAAAATAAGTCACACAATACATCAGTACCCCTAATCAAACCTCCCTTTTAACATCGAAAAATTTGTCAGGTCTTTTTTAGGCCCACCTCCGGTAAAGAGCCTAAATGGCTCAGGTGGTCCGGACTCGCCTTTTCCGTGTCCGGACAATCGCCGAGGGGACACGTCGTGTAGTCGGTGGCACGGAACATCAGACGCCGTGTTCCTCGGGCGTTATTTTTTCCATCACCGGATGACTGGCCAGTTTCGACTTTTTCCCATTTACATCGCGGGGATTTGGTCGTTTAAGCGTATAAACTCGACCGCTCGCTTTTAATTGATTACGTCTGCGGTACCTAATGGGATAAATACCTGCGGTGAGTGAATCTAAGGAAACGTCACTCTCGGAGCTGATCGGTTTTTTCTCTTCTCCGATTAGGAAGGAAGAAGTGTTTTCAAGTAAATGAAGTTCAACTTTTCAGAAAAAGGACTCGATAGAGAATATTACACTGTTTTAGCCCTTTCTAAGGGTTTTTGAAATTGTTCCAGATTTTGGAACAGATGCCTTACTATATAGAATTATGAAGAAACTTTTAAAGGTTCCTCAATAATTTAGATCTATTTCGCAGCTTTTAAATCCTTCAGAACTCCTAGAACTTACGTATCATATTATAGAAGTTTCTGAGCGCTCTCTAAAAGTGCTACAATATTTTGGGCCAATTAATTGCTTTTTAATACGACACATATTCTTAGGACTCACTAAATGCTAATTAGACTTTTAAGAAAATAATCTTATTAATAAAATCTCCTAAAAAATTGTTTCCAAAAACATTCACACTTCTGAAGAAATTTCCAGAATTTCTAAAAAATTCTACAATAGTATAGATTCATTTAACAGCATTTAAATATTTCATAGCATTCCTAAAACTTGAATATCTCATAAAAGAAATATCTAAGATCTTTTAAATAGTTTTACAACGTTTTAACCACTTTTAAATACCTTTGAAATTTCGGATCGAAATTATTAAATGGAGAAGTTCCCCAAAAATTTTTAAAAAAATTCTACATCAGTTTGGATCTACCAAACAGCTTTTAAATATGCCAAAGCAATCATACAATTTAAGTATAACACTGGACAAATTCCTGAGAGCTTCTCAAAATTTGCAATTTTTCAGACTTAACAGATACTGATTTTTTTATTTCTCTTCACAGAAATTCTTCAGAAAAATGCCATAAAAGGACTTTTTTATCGACATTATAGCCATTTTTAAGAGCTTTGGTGTTGTTTCCCAGATTTCGGGACGGAATTCTTATAAAGGGGAGTTCTGAAGAAATTCCCAAAAACTTCCAAGAAAAATTCTTTGACATTTTAGATCTGAATCGCAACATATCTGTAACATGAGTATCATATTAAAAAATTTCCTTAACAGCTTCTAAAAAATGGTACAATATTGTAAACATCTTTGAGTATTTTTGTTGTATGAAGATTAGATAAAGGACAAAAATAAGGTATATGTAGAAAAAGGTTTTCGCGCCTAAAATACCACGCTTAAACGTTCTGCACTCTGAAATTTTATAATGAACCTAACAACGCTGAAGAGACCAATCACAGAAGGAGTAAAACGAGCGTTCTTCCAATATCTCCAGATCTCGGTAACAAACCTTGATAAAAATGGATTTCTGGAATAGTATGTGAAAATTGGAGGCTCCTGCAATTTTCCGCAGGAAACTGCGGGTTGCAGGAAAAATATTTTGGGCAACAATAAGTGGAGGATTTGAAGAAATTGTTTCCAAGTTTATTGAAAAATTACTGTAAAATGGGAGTCAACATTTGTTTAAAACAAATCATGTTATATACCAACACTTGGATCTTTTTCCTGAAAATCTGGGAAGCATAAGCTATGAAGCATGGTGAAAGGTTCCAAGATTTAATATTCTATGAAGACATGTACCAAGGTTTTGGGAGTTAGTGCTGCGATTAGTGTTGGTATACATTAACAGAAACTGACACTAATCAGTATACCTAAAAGAAGGGGTAGTACTATTTTTTTTCTATATTATTCTACCACATTGGTTTCACCTAGCGGTGCAGACTCTGCTGTCTGGAGAGCAGAATAAGGCAGAAAGCCTGCAACACGTGCAGACAAGTTCTGCAGTACATCGCAGCACGGCACTCGAAAAGTAAGAGTCAAAGAAACGCTGGAAAAGTCCAGAGGGTGGAACAGAACACGTCCATTTTCTAAAATAGTTCAATTAATCGCACGGGAGGGTTTCTCCTTCCGCGGAGAACGAGCGAGAGGAGTCGACCTCCTTCGCCCAAACTCAAACACATCGTCAGGTGTACGGACCGAGATAACCCCCAGGAGGCGGCCGGGGGGTCGACGGAGGAGGCGTCGTTGTACGTCGGGGTCGGTTGCGTTAATTCCAGCCGTGCAGATTACGCACGTTCGCTTCATTGGAAATCCTCGTGCGCTGCCGCTGTATGGAAATGTTGGTCAAATATATCATTCGGGCTTGACAGTGCAATTCTCTTATCTACACGCCGCCGGCACGCTTCCCGAGGGCTGCTGAAAAACAGAATCAAGCCGGCGGGGCGGGCGGGGGGTGGCGGAGGAGCTGGGGGCCGTGGGGGAACGACGACGAGGGTGAAAGGGGAACGAGCGAGAGAAAGGGAGACGGAGAGCTTGAACTCCCGCCAAATTGCAAACAAAACACGAGAGCGCCAAAGCCTCCGCGTTTCTGCGAGAGAGGAGCGAATATTAAAAACAGAGACGAGTTATCTGCATGAGGAAATATGAAAAATTGAGCGGGCCGCCTGCAGCTCCCGCGGCTTTATCTCGGGGCCGGAAAAACGCCTCGAACGAGATAAACGGATCGACAATTAAGGAGGATTCTTTATATTTTCCAGGCGCTGTTAAAACGACCCGAACTCACAAATCAAAACCTAAAAGGTGATTTTTTTTTTGTAGTAACCATACGATATGAAACCCGATCGGCACATCTTAAATCTGATATTCGACAATTAAATTATTTTCTGCCAATGACGTAAACGTATTGGCTACCTCTATGTGGTAAAATTGTTTAGTATCCGCTTAAAACAATTCAGGCTAAATTTGCCTATACCTTAATTATACACTCAATTATACCAAAAATACACATTTCGAATGATAAAACAATTTTACTTATCGATAACTTTTTCCTTAGAAAAGTGTTCGTTACAGGATATTAGAAAACAAGGTACACTTCCGGGAAGAATTGTAATTGAAAATATTCAATTTTTTCATACCCTCAAAGCTAATTGCAGTATCAAAGCGAAATTTAGGACTAATATTAAAGGTGTTTGAGTCTAAGACGACTTAATGCTGAGAATAACTTGAAAATGGCAAAGACTGCTTAACTAAGAAGTGTTAAGAACCTATATGAATTTTCAAGTCGATTCAGAACCACTAACTCGAGATATAAGAAAGACAACGTTCATAGAGATATAATGGATTTAGTAACAATAGTTTGCAATTGTGAGACCAGATGGATAATTTTGGCAACTTTCAGGTATTTCTTATGTTATCCAATTTAGCTAATGTCAACCAAAATAATCAGTCATTGTTTAAACAAATTATCTAAAGAGACGATCTAATGAGAAATACGAATTGTGATGGTATATTTTTTGTAAAATCAATTATAACGCCACGTAGTAGTAAAGCTTGGCGAATATTTTTTCACTAAGGGTTTCTGAGTCATTGCTCAAACATACCTTAGAAATTCGTACTTTTCTTCTCTTTGAAAATCCGGTTGGTTTGGATGCTCATATAATATAAGAAAAAAATATTTCGTAATCTCAACTAGTTTTTGACAAAAAATTGATTCTTCATCCTTTCGAACATGTCACATTTTACATATGTACACGCAATACAAAACACTATACATAAAACCATATACGAAAATCAATAGGTGCACAGTGTGTGAGTGAATTTTTGACAATTGTTTAAAAATAAACTAAAAACTTAAAGCTAAGTTGATATGAATTAACTTTGTGATTTAACTCTTGAGGACAATTTGAAAAATAATCGTTTTTATGGACGTAAAATTTCGTTGCACTGGTATTATTATACGTACAGATTGTGTTAGAAAAAGTTTTCTTTCTAACAGATAGACTACATAATACAGGTAGACAATACATAATACATGATAGACGTACCTGCTAACAAAAGATTCTCATAATTTATGATCGGATTTAGTTTTTCTGATAGAAAGATGTTAGTAAGACGTCATGTGCTTTTAAATTTTTAAAGAGAGTACAGTACACGGTGTTTTTGAAATCAAAAAACATTTTTAAATTTCACAGAACGCTACGGACGATTCACCTTGACGAAGCTTTTTCGGAATTCGCCACCAAATTAGTTATTTTGAACCATTTTTATTAATAAGGTTTTTGAGTAATATTAGGTTACTCTTTCAATTGTCAATATTTGTTCCTATAACGCCCTGTATGAAAGCGATTTAAGTCATATTTATCGATTTATGGACATACAGTTTATGTATAAATCGTCTGAGGTTATCTGCCAGTACGCGACAATTCAAATTCAAATTTCTAAGTACCACCTAAGTACCATCAAATTAGTTATTTTGAACCATTTTTATTGATAAAGTTTTTAAGTAATGTTAGGTTACTCTTTCAATTGTCAATATTTGTTCCTATAACGCCCTGTATGAAGGCGATTTAACTCATATTTATCGATTTATGGACATACAGTTTATGTATAAATCGTCTATGGTTATCTGCCAGTACGCGACAATTCAAATTCAAATTTCTAAGTACCACCTAAGTACCACCAAATTAGTTATTTTGAACCATTTTTATTGATAAAGTTTTTGAGTAATGTTAGGTTACTCTTTCAATTGTCAATATTTGTTCCTATGACGCCCTGTATGAAGGCGATTTAACTCATATTTGATAGGCGACAGTTTACAACGCTTCATCTAAAGGGTCAAGTATTAATTCATATTTATCGATTTATGGACATACAGTTTATGTATAAACCGCCTTCATATGCGATAATCATTTATCTGCCAGTATGCAACAATTCAAATTCAAATTTCTAAGTACCGATATAAGTATAAACTCACCGATTACTTGAGGTATTTATCGATCGCCGGCGACTTCCGACTCGTACTCGATGCGTCCACCTGAAACAATAAGATGGCCTTTGAAATATACGAAAGATGACGTTATTTTATCAAATAATGGCAGTAACAACGGGCGCACAAACGTTTGATTACCTTACGACATTCAATACGACACTTACCCTAAATACACACGAAAATCACTGGAAATGTCCAGTTTCACACGCGAAAACCCGAAAAATCGGTAGAGAATCAATCGCGGACAGGCCCCGACCTGTAAACTTCGGAAACTATTGCGGTCCGTCTCGCGGAAGTGATAAGGGACGGACGGTCGTTGACCCCTGCTACCTTCGGTCCTGCAACTTCGGAGACTTCGTGCGATTTCGGAACTCCGAATATCCGGATACCGAATTTTGTCGTTTCCGACGTTGCCGATAATACGTTTAATTCTGGGATTCAATGCAATAAACACAAAATATCACCCTGCGCCAGTGTGCGTATGAGTAATTGTACTATCTAGTGTATTCTAGCCGGTGAGTAGAACATGGGCTGCATATAGCAGGCAGATTTTCTCTAAAAACGAGTTGAGAAACTTAAATACTATTATTGACATGTACTTTTAAATGCCTTATATAAACAAATAATTAATAGCAATTGAACTGGTGTAATTTATTAGTACTTTGATGGGTATTGTAAGTACTATGTGGTCAAGATGTCCTTCCGTGATCAACATATGTCTTAAAATTGGTACCTAATATTAATATGACAGTTATAACTAGATACTGAATTGCTCAATAATTTTAACAACACTTTTACTAATGTTCTATTGCTGCTAGAAGCAACAATACCACTTTTTAAGAAATTTTTTATCCATTGTTAGTTTTACCCATTTTCATCTAATTTCCATAGAATGTTCAAGTGGTATCATCGTAAATTAGATTTCTTTACCTATTTAAAGCAGTTTCTAATGATATATTGTTTGTAGTCTCTCTCTCCTCTATTGGATCCGATTCGCCCCCGTTATCAATCCGAAATAACTTCGCTCGTACAATTCGTCTAATTGCCTCGACAAGAAAGAGGCGCACCCATATAGCCACCTGATCCATTAGGCGACACCCCCGCTTGATGGCACCCTCTCTCCCACCCTCTTCCTCTCCCTCTTCTTTCTTCTTTTCCGTCCGGAAGCCACCGAAAGATTCGGTAATTACATTTCGCGAGAGGAGTGTAAGCGAGCTATGCAGATCACAATTTAATGCAATTCCATCCATTATCCTGGCAGGACCATTAGCGCCCACCCCCTTGATGCAATTTGGATTGTGTTTTCGAAAAGCTATACCGGGTTAACAATGGAGGCGCTCCTGATGACATTATTCCTAACAAAAACGTACGCGCGGCGGCGGCGGTCTCGCCATCTGAAGATATTAGCCTGTATGTATATATAATAGTATGTATACGTAGACACACTCATCGATACGACAATGGATGTGTACACGTTCCGGTGCGGGCGAAAATTAGAAGGGAGGAGAAAAAACATTGATTTTGTTTCATCCGATGGAGCTTAACTTTGGTTTGAGTCATAAAAACATGACATCGCCCGTATCAGAAAACTTTTGAATGGTAACATCGTACTGAAACTTAGAAAGTTTAGTAAAGGGTATTTTTGACTTCACCCAGTGCTAGAACCTAGGTTTCCCGCTTCTCTTCGGATAATAGACCTATAAGTGGCTACTACTGTAAAAATGACAAGAAAATATGGGATAGCAACATATATACCTTTGGAATACCCTATGCAAATGTCCTTAAGGATGTTAGGGTAAGTAAGTACCATAAAAGAATTTACCGGCTTCAAAACCGCCACAGGTAGTGCGCTGTTATCTTTAACAGCTCCCCCTACGGTAACAATGACAAATAATCTGTATTGACCTGACAAGTCATTTCATTTTTCCCTAGAGAAGATAAACCTGTAGAACAGATGTTTAGGTTACGGCATATGTTTATGTTTCAAATCATGTTTATGTATGTTTGCTTGAAGGGTACACGGTTGATATTCTTAGGAACTTGAATGAAGGTAGCTATTTTAAATAGAAGTAGGCAGAACTCGCGCATGCTGAGTACAGATGCATCAAATGTAATAAGTGCATTGCATTCATCAGTTTCAACTCTTGAGTGTTGTTAGTTATGGGAGTAGTTGTTTTGGGTTTTTGCAACGGTTCTAAAATGTATATTGAATATCAGACAATATATATGTAGAGAATATCATATTTTTCAGATAAAACATGATGAACAAACCAAGAAGGAATTATCAAAAGCGTTTAACAAAGTTTAACTTTTCAATTTAATAGAAAACTTTCCTTAGGTATCATTATAAACTTAATTTATCGTTTCATGTTTCCTACGATACGTTGGAGACATTTTGAATTACAATTGCTTTGGCCCGATTTCCCAGAAGGTGGAATGTCTCTGTATTAAGATTGGCATTTATATCTCGTTTAGAATTTGTAGCAGTTTACATACTTTGGTGCATATAATTTGTTTCATGATAAAAACTTTTTGATTTTCTTTTTGATGAAATTGTTTTAACCCTTTTATTACATTTTTTCCTAGAAGTATATCACTACTTACCTGGTAGGAATCGACAATCGACGGGGGCGATATCATAATTGCCCGACATAGCTGCTATCTATGTTTTTATATCTTGATGCACGCTATACGTTGTCATGTGTTAGGTTTTCTGACCAATATGTTTTAGGATGTTATTTTATAATACGTTTTTTACTGTGTAATGGAAGGTGTTCACTTGTGGTAAAAAATCCTTAAAGTTTCTGCTGATGGAATTAACCTACATCGTTGAAAAATCAGTTCAAACAAATACGATCTATTGAGAAAATAAAAGGGCCCAGATTCGAGACCGTGCATAAAGTAATTTGTCTGCAATATCTAGAAAAATTTGAATCGTCCAAAGCTGCCTGCTATCGACTGTCCATTACTCCTACCCACCCCTACGCTCCTCCGGTCGACCCTACTTATTCCCGACGAGGGACTTTTAAATCGACCGGTGTTTTTACATTTTAGAAAGGCATTATCTCCCTCTCGTACGTTTTTTTCGGTACGGACGGAATCCTCCCGTGTGCGTATCCCATTCCCCCTCCGGCCGTGTATCCCGACCGCCCCGAATCCGGGCAATTTCCCGGGGCACGTATCGAACAAATCATCAGAACGTCACGCTGACCGCACCAGAGATCGCGTCGCGCGCCGAGACACGCATAGAAATCGGGCTAAAGCAGGCAATAACGGACCCGCGGCAAATTTCTACAGATTTCGGGAAAATTGGAGAGAGGCGGACGAGGGCGACGAGGACGGTAAAGGGACGCCTCGTCGCCGCCGCCGCCGCCGCCGCCGCCGGGACGACAATTAGAAACGGTCGTTGTAATGCGGGCATAAAAATTCCGGACCGGCTCCCGGATTCATCTGTGCGTGTGTATTGGATAAGCTGAAATATCGGGGATTGTTGTCGATTGCCGTTAAGTATAAAATATGGAGCGTCGGGGATTTGTTTGGCCCCGGACATGATACGCTACGGTCGGATTTTAAATGAGCTTCGATCTTCGGACGTTCCATATAAAGCAGCCTAATGTTGCAATCATTGATAATATTAGTAATAAATAAATAAATATAGCTATACTACACCAAAAAAAAATACTTCGAGCACTTGGTATGTTTGAACTTAAGCTCAAGCTGAAAATTTAAGATTCCATCAAGGAAATTGAAGGGTTAAAGTCTTACGGTCTTATTCATAAAGGCACATTAAGGTTAAAATGGATTTTAGCTTAAAATATGTTTAGAATGTGTTTCACGAATATAACCACAGTTTTGTTCTGTTTATTAACATGGAAGTAACTATAGTTACCATAGTGAAATAGATTCTAAACGCATTTTAGGCTAAAATCCATTTTAGGGTTAAAATGCGTTTATGAATAAGAGGGTTAGGAATTAGTGAAATACCATAGCTAGATTCCAATTTATAATATATAACCGAGTATGGAATCTCAAATGGAAAACTCGTGCATGGAGTGAATATCATCATAAACAGATCAGTTGTTCAATGTATCACAAGCTTTGCACCAATAGATGTTATGACAGTTACAATATTAACATACTGCAAGTACCCAAAGCAACTATGAAGAAGTGAAAGAATTTTATTCCAAATGAGAAGCATATGGAACCAATTGCTCAAACGATAACTGATGATATTTTTAATCCAAAAATTGAGCCGTTAAGTGACAACATAGAAGATGAGAACCAGACATGAGCTGGGTGAAAGGGATGGAAGACAGACTTGCAAAGCTTACCAAAACTCCCGGCTACAAGTCGGTAAAAAATTACTCAGGAGTTGACATACATTCAGATTACATGCCTCTTACTGAGTTATTTAAAGTTAAGATGCAAACTTCGGATGACAAAATGTTCTAAGTATGGTTTACGAAGACAAAAATTTGCATTAATAATAAATAAGTAAAACTCTCCCAAATAATGAAGTCCAGTTACTGAAAGACACGAAGCATGAAACCAGTTGAGTAAGTTTAGCATGACAGTTAAAACTATCGATAATAACCAAACCGGTTAATAATAGGCTAACGGGTAAAAGCTAATTAAAGAAATATTGAAAACGAAATACGACACTATTGAATACAGTAATTTAAACAAAACTATTAAAGGAAAGAAAAAGATTTAAAGAAAAATTTAATGAACTCGATACATTACTAAGTTTGTGAAGAAACGTTGTTGGACATATGACGATTTGACCCATGCTTTCAAATTGAGACACTCCATTCAAAATTCTGGGCTGCTTTGTCTTCATGTTTTAAATTCAGTAGTTTCATCACTGGCATTTTTATCTGAAGACTGTGTATTAAAATGATTATAAATTATATGAATAAAATTACCGATTACAGCCTGTTCTGTAATCAACTCATGTATTCAATTTGTTATAGTCATTAACATCAAAAAGACAAAACTCCTGTGTTCTTAGATTTGTTTTAAGGGATAAAAGCATGGACTCTTATTGAAGCCACAACGAGGAAATTGAGAAATGTGGTTGTACTGTAAAATGTTAAAAATATCGTGGATGGACTACCCGACAAATATCGAAGGTCTTAGAAGGATGGGAAGGAAAAGGAGTACTTAATACTGTGAAAATTCGGAACATGTTGCATAAAAGTGTCTATTTTACAAGGAAAAGTACTGAGAAAATGAGGTGGTGGTAGATGGCGAATCTCATTGTTGAAAAATATCAGAACCTAGTCCGACAGGCATGTATGGTATCCAACAACACAAGCGAATAAGAACTTTTAGAAGAACACAACACCAAGTAAAACGCGAATTCAAGTAATACATGGTGCATCGTAAATGTTTCATTTATTTTCAGAAAACGCATTTTATAAACTGATTCCCCTGATTTTTTCCCGTGACATAGACCTAGAGAGAAAGCGAGATGTAGGGAAGGGGGGGGGGAGGTATGGAGCGAATCGGGGAGCGCGGGGTTAGGGCCGTGCCCCTTCCGAAAAGGGGGGCCGTAATTATGTCGTTAGCAAATGGTCGCGCGGGTGGCGGCTACACGGCCAGCATCTGGATCGGGTCAACCCGCGGACTCCATCACCGGAGCGTCAGCTTGCGACCCCGCTCGCCCTTTATGTGCCGAGAGATATTAAACCGGGAATTTATTGCCGCCCCCGTCCATAAAGACACGGCTCGAGATCTACAATTACTGTTTTCTTTATTCGAGCGCCACATGTGTCGTCCCCGAATGCGACGCCGGACGACGGGAGAGGAGGATCCGGAGATATGGAAAAGCTCGCGCACATACACACGCACGACGCGGTGGGAGATTTATTCCCGTCGCGCTTTAATGTGAACTGGAAATATTACTTAAAAGCGAACGGACGATTTGCCGGTTCCCCTACGACACGATCGAAATACGAATCACGCGGATCTCAGAGCCGGAGTAAAGCACAATGATTTTGAAGGTGTCGAATGAACCTTCGACACCATTTTCGTGACACCAAAGCATCTGGCTGCAATTCAGTGTTTATTTGTACACCATCGTCCAAAGTATCGGATTCACTTCTAAACATGTCAAGAATTATGACACAACGCTTGCATTTTGTGTGCATTGGTGCGTCTACCACTGAAAATATTGACTACAGTTAAAATATGTAGGCAACAAACCTTTTCATTTCGTAAAAAATGGCGCAGTCCTTTGATTACTGCGTAATACAGTAGCCAGGTAATAAAGTGATCACCAAATAAATTCAGTATCAGTTCAGTGCTGTTTCCATCAGCAAAGGGAAGGTCTTCAGAAGGATGATGCAGTCGTGTAACTAAATTAATGAGGCCATATTAGATTATTTGTATAACAAAACCATTTGTAGTCTAGAAGAAGTAT
This sequence comes from Cryptocephalus primarius, assembly GCA_963576515.1. NCBI lineage: Eukaryota > Metazoa > Arthropoda > Insecta > Coleoptera > Chrysomelidae > Cryptocephalus > Cryptocephalus primarius. The sequence continues at coordinate 9,448,481 of OY754938.1, read as the reverse complement.
TTTAATCTATAAAAAATATTTACAATCAATAAACGTAGGACCATGTACTACAGAAGTTTTAATAGTTAATCAGAAACTGAAGGAAATATGTAACGAAACTGATAGCTTTTATTTTCCTTGTGAATTTATGTTCTACGAGTGTAAAAGGAGATACATATGCAAGGAGTGTCCTAAGAATAGTGCCCAAACTCTCCAGTATATCGTGAAGAACCATCAGTGAAGGCGCAGAAACAATAAAAGATCCCTTATTGACCATTATACAAAATACATAGAAACTAGTAATTACGCTATAAAGACGCTATAAATAACACAAACCCACTGGAAAAACCTGAAATTTTGTTATAAAGGACGAATTTTAGATCACTATTTTTTTTCACAATATGAAAATCAGAATCAGAATGACGATATGGTACGAGAAATTGTAGGTAATTACACTGGTTACTAGACTGAAAACTAATTTACTCGAACAAGAAAAAGGCCCACAAATTTTAGCCTACCTTAACACATATAAAGGATTTTTCGATAACGGAGGGAAACGAACTATAGACTTAATGGTATGAAAAAATAATAATAAGATCGAATTAATTAACAAAATGTTCATATTAACAATCTAGCCAAACATGACAAGTAAACGTAAATATATAAAATATAATGTCACTGCAAGCGAATAGGTTTCTCCTCAGAACTCAAATTTTAGAAGAGAGAAATAAAAGTTATTGTTAAGAAGAAGAAGAAGATTGATCATCAAAAGTATACACCTTTTCTAAAATGTCATTGGGGAAAGAAGTTATGTTTTATGAAGAAGTTTTATGCACATGTTTTTTCTTTGGTGTACACTAGAATTGAACTAATGCCTTGTTAGTAGTGATAGAAAGAAAAATATGTTTTATCAGGCGATTTCTTAAGGAATGCGAAATATTATCATACAACAGTGGAGATCGAATATGCTAAGTGTTATCGCATATGATACAATAAAAATTAACTAGAATTTTGTGTGAAGGGTATATAATGAGCATGATAAGGCTCTGTAAAAATCTCATCCGACTACAACCATGGTTACATTTTTTGTGACAAAGAATGTAAAGAATTGACAGGTAACATTGGTAACTAAAGTGTCTAAAAAGGGAATAGCAGCATTGTTCTCAAACTTAACAATGAAATACGGTTATGAAGAGAATTTCCCCCAATTCCACTAATTGTCTTTTGCAATGTACTAGAGTTTTGGCGTCATTTTTGGGACACCCTGTGTATTATGTGAACACCTGTTACACTTAATTTTGGCAATGACAAACGTATGAAATCATAGTTACTTTCATATAAGGTGTGTCAGTTGTCTGGATAAAAGTGAAAAAGGACCAATATCTAATATAATAAATGAATGAAATTTCCCCAGTGCAGCTTGGTGTAAATACCCTTCATTAACACAAACTTAAAAAGAGCGAGTGGTTTTCATACTTCAGCACCGTTCAACTACGTAACGGTAAAAGTAACTGTCATTATCGTTAGTTAGAGACGAAAGTTCCGTAGCGATCGCCCTGTGTACGTCCATTAGGAGCTCCCCTCTTCCCTCTCTCACTCTCCCTTTCACTCTTCCACGCCTGGTCGGAAGGGGTTAATATTTGATCGCAAATTCCAATAGCATCGGTGAATTGTAACGCTCGGAAGTGTAAAATTCCCTCAGGACTCTATAGAAAAACCGACGGCGGCGGCGGCGGGCGTCGCTCGTGTATGTGTGTGTATCCCGACTCGGCTGTCGCGCACGGGCCGTATTTCGATTATCCGTACATCTTCCCCGCTGCAGCGTCACACATAAACAAAATTACTGGGAATTTCGTAGGATCAATTTCCCCCCAGAACGTCGGCGGTCGTGGGGGAGACGCTACCGCCGCCGCGACGCTTCCCACGGCGGCTATTACATCGCCATCGTCTTCTGTGTTATTCATAAAATTCGAGAGCGAAAGGGGGGGGGGCGGAGGAGAAGGGAGAGAGGGAGAGAGAGGAACGGAAGTGCGCTACATCGATTTGATAACGTCGGTGGCCATTATCTGGGGCCAATTTTCGAATTGGGGGCGACTCGCGAATAGCGGCAGTTTTCCCCCAAATTCAACGAACTCATTCGGTTATTCGAGCAACAAGAGAGAAATTATACGCGCCTTGTTACACTTTGATACAGTCACAATATACAAACCGCTATTGTGTTACATATTAGTTTTACAAAATAAATATTGTTGCCAAAGTACTACACGGATAAAACGTAAAATCCCTTTATAAGAGAATACTTGAAAAGGGCGTTAAAATGGACCCTTTTTCAAAAATTCACAGGTTTGCCCAGTTTAAAGCTGAAGCACTAGTTTTACGTGTAATGTTAGGTTATTATGGCTACTTTCGGCATGCAAAAGTTGGATGCTGTCAAATGAATAGACCACTCTGTTAGAATTGCAGGCTATTTAGCAACTTCCTTGTTTAGTATATGGATTTTATAAATGAACGCCTTTCTTTCCGTCTGTCCTTTTCCTTGTCCGTAAAATATAATTTACGGGTTGTCTGTAATGCCCTTATTTTATTTTCATATGCTACACCCCATACACTTCTTCCATATTGAAAAAGTGAAGTCACGAAGCTATTATGTACAATGAGAAGCGTTTTAGGCTTCCTTCGATGGAAATATAGGAGACCATTATGGCGCAAAAATTTAAATGCAGTTTTTCTGTTTCAGGTCCCTAAATGGCAGAACATCTCTCAGTTATTTATATATAATATAACAAAACTTTTCAACACGGTAGAGGGCGCATTTTAAGTGATTAAAATGAAACTTGGTACAAAAATAGTTTGGACCAATGTCTCAGTCAAGTTCGCATATACCTAGCATTTCCTAAAGAGGGGCAGCTTCATAGAAAAATTATGTATTGATAGCTGTTTTGATGAGTGCAATTTGTCATTACGCTTAATGTCAAAAGAAATTAGAGATAAAGAAACTCTATTCCAATTATGCCAAGAAAATGATGACATACTTTTCTATTTTTTAAACAATGACCGAAAAGGGTTATTTTGAAACACCCATCAATCGGCATTTGTTAAAAGAACACGAAGAAAGAAGAAGAAACACGAGAACACTTTTTGTTCTCCTCCATTGTACATAATATTTCCTCAGAAGTTATTCGCGAATTTATTTTTCAAAAAGGTCTAAAAATTGGAATAAAGGTATACATTTTGATCTACTACACGATAGTATTTTTGTTTTTGAAAGGTCTGTAGGCATTCATCTCATCTTAATCTAAAACATAATGCTATCACATATTTGTAATGAAGTCAACACTACCCATTACTCTAACGCGATTTTAAAAATATTGCATTTATCAGTTTTATACTCATTAAGAACGTTACGTCTAATCTAGCTCGTTAAAGCGAAATCATCCTTATACAACCGTTACGTCTAATCTTGCTCGTTAAATTGCCATCATCTTTACACGAGCGTTACATCTAATCTAGCTCGTTAAGTTGTAATTATCTTTACGCAACTGCTACGTGTAATCTAGGTCGCTAATTTGTACCATATTTTTCTTGAAAAGAACAAATTTCCTTGTTATTTTCCTTATGTACCTATCAGCAGTTAGAGATTGAAAAAGAAGCATTGGAAGATAAAAAAGATGTGATGAAATGTCAGTTAATGAACAATTTGAAAATGAAAATTTGAGATATGATAGCTTTTACGGTAGTAAAAATAACAGATCGCCATACGCTTGCCACTTTCATAATCGGTCTGGTTGAAGGGATTGAAAATGATATAGCAGGTACTTTTAAATATAACTAACCATTGAAAATGCAGCCCAAGAGCTTATCAAAGGTTCTGTTGGCAAGGTTTATTAGTATAGCCACTATTATAACCAGGCTGTTGTTTTTCCAATAATAATAATTTTTGAATTTCTGACTTTGGTAAATGAATGAATGTCAAAAATTGTAATTAAAAAACACAGTTATATCAAATAGCGTATCCATCTAGCTTGATCAATTAAGTTTTATTACTTTTCCAAACTTACCTCGCTAATATTGAAAATTTGAGCGCGCATTATCATTAATATTCATTAGACTGAATCGTTGACGTCAGTTAATTTAAGAAAACGCGTTTTATAACTAAGTTGATATTACAGCTTCACTGAAATAACTGGTGAGTTACTATTACAAAGAATATTTAAAATCACCGATACGATAATAGTTACACAAAGTACAAAAACCTGTCACATTATTTACCGCCTCTGAGATCGCCAAAACCTGTTTCGAACTTACGAAAATACGGTTTTTAAATGTAATTTGGATAAATTTTCCTTCCGCGATCCCATTCGTTGTCGATGAGGAAAAATTCCTTATTTTCATTAAAGACCGCATGATTCGAAGCTGTCGTCGGCAGGGCGTGTTGCGGGAGCAATCGGGTGGCAGAAAACCCAATCATTTCCGGTGTCGGTCGGGATTAGGGTCGTCGTTATTTTGACGCAAAGTGACGTTCACGCATTGCCGATCGCACTAACGCACCCTCTTTTCGCTTTTGTTCCAGGTTCATCAACGCGAGGCGGAGAATAGTCCAGCCGATGATCGACCAGTCGAACCGGGCAGGTAAGAGCTCCGATTCCCTTAATAAAAATCACGAGCGGGAATAGAGGAAAACGAGATGTTTCTCGTATTGGCGCGCGAGTTATTTCACAGCCTCCTTGCACCAGATACGCGCGCCAGTCAGCGTGAGTGTCGAGCGTGTGTAAGAGAAAGAGACAGAGTGTGCTCGTCTCTCCTTATCACATTTTTCGTAATGAATCGTGATTTCCATTAAAGCTTAACGTTGTAATGCATTTTTATGAAGATATGGGCCGATCCCATGCCACTAATCGACTTCGATATGAATTGTAAGTGGAAAGTCGTGTATGATCGGTTATCGTATAACAGTCTTGTGTCGTCGTATGGGCGAAGAACGCGTTCCTACGTTACGTCCGCCACCAACTCTCGATGCTTTTACGCTTTTACTCTTTTTATTTCCGAAGGATCGACCAAGGGGGAAATCCTTCGGATTTCAATTCCGAAAGCCATATACGTAGGCGCACGTATACACCTTGTCATTGAGGACAAATTAAGCAAAAGTAGCACCAACACATCTATTCCATATACTACTATGCAATATAGATGTGGGTATACGAATCGTAGTAAGGGTGCCTACGGTCGTACGAAGGGGTTTCCGAGCCAAAACGTCAGTCTCGACGTCCTGCTAGACCAATATGACTTGGACAGCTTCCGAATGGTTAATCAAAAAACAAGAGTCCGATGATTAGGGGATACTGGTGACCTGGTTTTTGGTCTTTAATAATAATCGTAATCTATGGAACCTTTTGAAAATTGAATTCAATAGAAATTTTTCTGTTAAAACTTTATGTTTTAACGGTGGGTGTATGGTTCCTCGTCTCTAAACATTTTCAAATGGTCCTATACAGATGCACTTATAAATTCGATCAGATCTATTGTCAACGCAACATCCAACCTCCTCGTTACTAGCCATGGAGTGTAGATGTAACCACCCTGTTGCTTAGGGGTGAAGTTAAATAAAAGTTTTCTCAAAGCATAGTCATACGTTTCTTCTGAACTCGATCTGATCTACTGCTCCTGCACTCCTTCCCGTTCTTCCGTTGCCCGTTACAGAGTGCAGATTATTAATGGCTGTCGATGTAAGACTGTTCTTTCCTATACTATCGATTTCGCTATGTGTGTATGTGGATGTGTGTGTGTGTGGAGTTTTCTGTTCCTGCCGGAGACAGGAGAAGAGAAATGGCGGCAGCCATTGACCCTCGCGGGCCGATCCATCACGCGAGGCACACAATCGGCCCGAAGTGACAGCTCCACGGTCGTGGGGGAGAGAGAGAAAGATCTCCACCCTCCGAGGTCGCTCCCTCCTCCGCACCTCTACCCCGTTCCGCCGCGCTTCCCGTCTTCTTTTCTCCCTATATGAAAATTCGACGCTTAGGTACATGCTGCGTATTCACCCCCGGAAAAATTTCGGAGATATCGAAGAGCTGCGGTTGCTGCTTAAAAGTTTCGAGTCGGATTGCTTCGTCAATGTGCAGATTTTCACTATTGTGATGCCGTGACACTTGCGCAGTAGCGTGTGTCGCAGAAACAATGTTTCTACATCCCACAACAAAATTGGCGTTAGACATTTAAACGAATCCTATTCAATAACAGTAAGATATGTTTGCCACTTTGCGAAGCTTCTCTGATTCAATTTTTAAACTAATCATTCTTCACAACTATGCTTTTTTTATTTTCTCATTGCCTTACGCTTCCAATACCCCTAGTTATTTTCCTGCAATTTGTCAGTTATTGGATTTTCGGACACCTATTAAAACATGCCATACATTCCAGCCAAAACACCACCTTCGAAACATTTGGCCAATCTACTTGTGTAACTTCCAATAGCAGCCTTTATTAGTTTATATCTGGTGCAAGGAGTGTATCCCTTTACGGCTCTTGTCCGAGGACAGCGTCTTACACGACTAATCTTTAGTGTTCTCACCCCATGCAGGTCCCAGTGGGGCGTACAGCCCGGACGGTACGATGGGCTACATGATGGACGGGCAGCAGATGATGCACAGGCCGCCCGGTGATCCAGCTTTCCACAACCAGTACGCACACTATCCCGAATACTACGGACACCACCTGTGAGGTAAGTGGATCTGAATCGATCCAGCGATGCCTCTAAGCAACTTTTGGTACCACTTGTGGAATAAAATTATTCTTATGGTAATCTTAGGTAATTGTGAGAAATGGCAATTGTTAATGTGAAATATGGGTTTTCAGGTTGATTTCTGTACTGGTAGTGTAAGATAGGTGAATATTTTTAAATGGGCCAACCTGTATATTTTTTATAATATAAATTATGTTATTGCTGGTGTGGATGTCCTTAAAACAGAGTATATTATTAATTTTTATCGTCATAACATGATTTGTATTTAAAATTATTAGTTCATACTTCATAAGACAAATAGTGTTCAAATTTAAGATCTAAAAATTTAACTTAACACTGTTTCACGAATAAACAGGTGTAATAAAGATGGTAAAAATACCACCAAAGACCTGTAAAACATATGCGAAGGAAGTTTGATCTGTGTGTTTATGTTCATAAGCAAAATCAGATAAAATTAAACCAAAAATCCAGTAATCAACAGTCAAACTTGGATGCGTTTCTCAATAACGGACGTTAACCCCTTTGAGTGTTCTTTGTAAAGTGCTGGATGTTCCAAGAAAGGAGATTCCTCATGTGAGTCAAATTATACCTGCTCGGGATTCCGGGGATTTCAATTTTACGACTTGTTACTATTTTTAAACCATTCCGATTTCCAGAAGAATCTTTTCTTTTCTTAGCATTGATACCGTTTACCTTTTTTTAATATTCTTGTTATGAATGTCTAACGATTCTGGTAAATTTTGGAAATTCTAGGAGGAAATGTGGGACGAATTTACTTCGAGAGGTTTCTCGGGAATTCTTTAGGATTTCTTTGAATTTTGATGGCTTCTGGTAGCTTTTGTAACGATTTAAGTGAAATTGATATTGAATATTACACGTTACAGGTTTAACAAATAAACCTAACAGATTTACCGTTACAGAACGTTACAGATTTGCACTACCAAACTTGAAATGCACCTAACAAAATATTTTCCAAATCAAAAAGATTCACTCGAACTATTTGATTATGTGCAATTTGCATAACACTTATGGAATAAAATTAATTTTATTGTTATCTTAGAAAATGATAAAAAATAAAAATAAAGGTCAATTTTTTAATCTGAATTATCTTTCTGTTTGATTTAATATTTAAGTTTTAAGATAATTAAAATTGTACAAGGTGTTTCATTTTTACTAGTACATGGGTGAGTTTTGGATCACCATGATTTTTATGTCTTTAAATTCTGTTGTTTTGTGGTTTGTTTTTGCTTAAGCACAAAAGCATATAAGATAACCAAAGTAACAAATATATGTCAGTTATTAAGTCAATGTTAATGATGTTAGTGTAAATTGGTATTTTTAAATTAACTTCGTGATTAATTAAACATTAATGCAATGTTTAACTGAAATTCATCAAATTGGAATTTGGTGATATGATCACTGTGATGATGTGATCATTTTTAATCAGAATCAATCTAGGTAACCGCATACATCAAAAAGAACTACATTCAAAATTGATGCAACCCATGTTGACGCATTAAAAAGAAAGCAAAGTGCAAGAGACTTAAGTTCACGTCAAATTGCTTGAGCAAATCGGCAGAATTTGTACATGTTGGGCAAAATAGACCCCTTACAAACCAATTTTCATTAAAGAATATTTGACAGTTCCAAAATAATTGAATTTACTTAGAGATGAAGTGGGTCCTATTCTGCCAAACTTATATCCAGGTACGGTAGAGCCAACGCAAATGAGTAATACCCCACTATGGTCGAATTATAAGAAATCATCTAAATGAAATTTCTACGAATAAATGAATTGGACGAATAGATGTCACCGAGTGACCAGCTAAATCACCTTATTTTTTTTGTTATTTTTATTTAAATTTCATTCCGTGGGGGTAATTCAAAAAGTAAAGTGTATGTAACGAAGCCAGATAATATTGATTTAAAAAAACCGAAATACTCAGAAATACGTCATGCATTTTCAGTTTTATAGAATGTAAGGAAGGCGTTTTACTACAGACTGGAATTTTGCCAAGAAGGTAATGGAAGGAATTCGATACGTTTTCGTTCATTTCAAAACGTTCTAATTTGAACCGTATTTTCAGTGCGTAATTAACATGCACAAGGTGTGCAGTCCACTTACTAGCTGATGTTTTAAAATAGGCATAATCAACGGACATTATCGCTTTACAGCACTAAACGGCGACACATTAAAGGTTAGTCAAGTATAGAACCGAGAACCGAATTGACAAAGGTTTTTTCGTGTTTGATGCCATGAGGTATCAATTTTGTAACGTAACACAAGAAAAACCACGCATTTTAGGTATGTATTACTTTGAAAATAAGTGCCTTATGAATAAAATTTGTGCACTTCTGGCATCAGTTTTCGAATTTTTGGGTTTTAGAAAAATTTACTTATTTAGGCCCAAAAAGTGAATTAGGCCCAACGGCTAAGTTTTCCAAAAAAAAAGTTTTGCAGTAATGAATAACTTAGAAAGTAAATATTCTACGAACGAAATTCTTGCATTACAGAAATCAAAGAATCGTCCTCTTGCGTTTGCTACCGCAGAATCTAAAATACAATTTTGGACTATTTTGGAAAGATTTGCAAGTGATTTTCCATCTTTTTTTTTGGTCTAAAAAGGCGAATTTTTGAATTTCGCGATTAAACTCAGAGGGTAGATCAATGACATGTGGCCTAGTTTCTTCACGTTAGGCCCATCGGTTTTTGAGATACCGAGAATTTTTCAAAAAATAGGAAACAGTTTTTCAGTAATTAATAACCCAAAACGTAAGCACTTGACAAAGGAAATTCTTATTGTTTTGAATCAGAAAATCGTCTAGTTAACCTTACTTTTGTTAATTCAGAAAAGTGAATTTTGGAGTTTCGCAATGACAGTCAGAGGCTAAAGCAATGAGTCAATTGTAAAATATGTTGCGCAGTTTCAACTGATTGGACCCAACAGTTTTTAAGATATTGGGATTTCTTCAAAAAATAGTGAAACAATTTTTCAACAACTTATAACTGAGAAAAATAAGTTGATGCCCTATGGAACGAAATTCTTTCACATTTGGAACCAGTGAATTGTCGTATTTAATTTGCTATCGAAGAGTCTAAGTCCAAATTTGGACGGTTTTTGGAAAAATTCGCTAGTGATTAACCTTTCGATCTTTTGATTCAAATGGGTAGATTTTTGAATTTTGCAATGAACTTCATAACGTAGGTAAATGAGTCCATTACAAGTTCTTGATTTTTGCCTGTTAGTATTAAGATTAAGGATTAGATTTTAAGTATTGTAAGTGTCGAACTTAAATAATCAAGTAGAATTTAAAAATTAGAAAAATTTACAGGGTTATCCGTTTAAGAAAATACATCTATTTGTGGAAAAACCTGAATGAAGCTGTGAGTATAAATATTAATTTAAAAGACGTATATTTTAGATTAAAATTTAACTTAACCTAACATTTTTTATAAATTTCTAAAATAACATGAAAAATAATTTTATTCCATAAGTGGTATCCATACTGCATAAGTTTGTATTGGTATAAATAGATGTAAAGGAATAGGTAATACCCGACTCTCCTTACAAACTAAACTTAGGAACGTATTTTTATGGGCACTTGAACGTAAATAGCAAAGACGGCGAAGAATTAGGAAGATAATTCATGGCTGTTCTAATGATCGCAATTTTTCATCATTAGAATAACTGGGCTAATGAATAACTAATGAACAGATTAACTTTTTCAACTAATCAAATTTGTTATATCTTAGATTGAGTTTAGAATGAGTATGCATTTTCTAGCAAACTTCTCGTTCCATATTCAAAGCTATTTGTCGTCTTTCAAGTACCCGCATCGCATGGAAATTTCCATATTTTAAACGGTATATCATTTTAAAATTTTAATAACGAAATATAATTCGTCGATTGATCAACTTGGGCGGGACGATCGCTTCGTACACCGAAAAAAATAAAACCTGATAGCAATTTTTTAATCGGTTCAGACCTTTGTCGACTATCAATACAAGTCAGTTTCTTATACCTACCCATAAACAGGTATCCCGGCCGTTATTATGATAATGTATGTGATTAATAAATTTGCTGCGTTTCAATGTCGAGATTAATAATAGATTTGTCTTTCTTTTTGTTGCAGGTTCTCCCTTCAGTGTCACAACGACAAAGGACATAGAAATATGCAACTCTTAAATGTGATTATTCTTTGTACAAAGTGTAAATGTAGTGCCCCAGTGTTTAGTTAAAGAAAAAGAAAACGGGAAAGAACTTGTACAAAAAGTATTAGATACTATTATCCGTGCTGACTGCTGTACATAGATAGTGGTGAAAGAGGGGTGCGGCTGGCCCCGAAGCGGTGCTGCACCCCCATCCCAAACTTATATATATTATACATATATAATATAAAAACAAAAGAAAGGAAAATTACAAAGCAGACTTACTGCACCGACAGTAATAACCCTGGACTACCGCAAAATAAAAACGTGTAAAGTGATGTGGTCTCGTAGCTTAGGTTCCTCGATGTGTTACCTACAAAAAAATTCACCCTCGTCCTGATCCCCCGACCAGCCAACTTTTCCGACGTCCTAACATTGTTTTCTGGCCCATACACACTCCCACGGACCCCTCAACGATCGAAACCGCCCCCCGAATCCCAGATTTTGGTTAATTCAACACAAAACACCAAAAACTTCACTCCTATGGTTTTGAACGTTTCTAAATTGAAAAAAAAAAAAACAAATTTCCCTCACCGGAAATTTATTTAGGAAAACATCTAAATTTTCAACGGGCACTTTTGATCGAACACGAACGATCAGCCTTCCTCCCTCATCCGGCCGCCCTCTCCTCCCCACTTTTTACTTCACTCATTCTTTCGGTCATCGCGTTTCTTAAAAAAAAATTCAAAAAAGTACGGATCGTACAAAATAAAAAATTCAAGGTTGTGCTGTTGTAAAATACTATGATAGTTGTTATATCTGTTGTGATTTTTTTGCTATTTAAATGAAACTCCCTACCGCCCCGCCCCCGTCCCCATGTCTTCTACCCCTCTAACCTCACCCGCCCCCCTCGTATTCCTCGATCTTCTTCTTTTTTAACATCCCATGATGATGATTGATATACGATTCGATATACGTAACTACTCAACCTAGATTTCGAAAAAAAATTTAAACTAACAAAATGGGGGGTGCCGTCCCCCCGAGACTAGCGTAATAATATCAAATACACAAGTATACAGAATGTTGCAAAGTTAACTCAGGTGGTCTGTTTCTAAACAGCGATACATAATAATAAAAGAACTTAAGAACAAAAATGTTATAATGTTGTACCACGTGTAAATTGTAAAACAGTGCAAAACGAAACCTTTAGATCTCTTTTGAGAGCTCGCGATTTGCGAATATGAAGCAAAAGTCGATTGTACCAGCATCGAAATTTCACAAGTCCTTGGGAATTGACGTGGATGACAAGTACCATTAGTTATGTTTTTATATTCTCAGCAAGAACGCCATTAACTGGTTTTGATAGAAACGATTTCATTACTTTTATCTGATCGAATAAAAAGCGTGGTCGATTAATTTAATATTCCTCTTGAAAGAAGTTGTATATTTTTTATGACAATATATATTAATAGGCAAATCGACAAATGTGGTCTGCCGGATGGGTACGAAGTGTTAAGTGTTGTTTTTCTGCGTTATTTAATTTTGTTCTAGGTTTTTAGTTAAAGATGACGTTTTGTGATATTCGCAAGATCCGCAGCTCGCCCAATATCACTTTCCCAACCTGGCTGTATTGTACAACTTTAGGGTAATTCATTTGTCTCTCACACAATCGCAATTTGTTCAAAACGTAGTGATTCTATATTCTTGCCGGTCATTTTTTGTGTAAAAAAAAATAATAAGTAAATAAAACAAATCATCCTCCAGGCTGGAGAAGGCACCGCGACCGCCGGATCCATGTTGTTATTTAATATAATATTGTTATCAAAAAAAAAAAAAAATAAATAAATAAATAAAAATTAAAAGCGTGGTGTTTTCGACAGTTCGAGGACAAGTGCAATCAACTTATTAATATTATTATAATTAATTATCATTATTAGTGAGGTGATCGGTCGAGACGTCGCGACGCCCGTTACACACGTATACGAATTTAGTGATGTTGTATAGATTATTAATTATTATTATAAATTATCGCATACAAGAAGGGCGTCGGGACGCTTCCCCGATCGTGACTCTCGTTTCGGGTGTGTGCTAGTGCTCAAAAATTCTGCTGCAGAAAAACGGGAATATTTCATTCAGGATATGTGTAAAACCTTTTGTATTACGACGGATGTACTCCGAGTGACAATAATTGAAGTTTCGTTTCCCTTTGGGTTTTCGCGTTTTGTTACGTTTCGTATTCAATTTTTGAGCAGGACAGTACACCGGTACCATTCTCTTGTTTGTATTTATGTATTATTTCGTTACCTACTTTTTTTAATTCGTTGAGGGCGCGCGACGCGAGCTGGGGCCACTTGTTGTATACCATGATAAATGAGACCCTTTATAGTTTTTGATCTAATATACTGAAGTATATTGTATATATTGTATTAAGTATATATTTAATGCCTAAGCTACATTTGTATACCGAAGCCTCCTCTGGACGGGAGGGGGCGCCCCCGCCCCGGCTCGCTTCGACGCCGGGCCCCCGTCTCTGTTTTTGTATATACAATTTTACCTCCGAATGTTGGCTGTTCGTTTCGAGTGATTTCCATCAGAAAAATCATTATCGCCTTATCCAATGTATACGAAACTTAAAAGAAAATTAATGAAAAAATCAATACAGATCAATGAAGAGAAAAAATAATATCGTACCTCTGTGTTATAAGTATGATGATGAGAGGATCTTTATTGTGTTCTGCTTTTTAATGAAAGTATATATTAATATTATAAACGATTAAATATGGGACGAGATACCTCTAAACTAATTTGGTAACGCCGTGTCCTCTGTATAGTGTTTTTTTGAAACGTGAGCATTAAATGCTACATCTTGTGTACTTATATAAACTGTGTTTTGATTTACGACCCGAATCCTACATTTCCTTATAAATCCACCAAAAAGAAAACGACAATGAAGAAAGTTGTATTAACGAAGGTTATTTTGCTCTTCCATCATTGATTTGGGTATTCTCCCTCTTGACTAAAACGGAAAAAAATTAAAAAGATTACTATTAAAAGGAATACTAGTGATGGCATAAATTCAAATAATATAATTCAAATTAACAGTTACTTAATTAACTAACCGTTAATAAATAGCTACCACAATTAATAAGATAATTAATTAACAAGTTCTCGGTTTATTCCCAGTAAATCGGCTAGCTATGTCGAGTGATGGAAAAGTTCAAATTAAAAATCCTCGGTTTATTCCGTTTATTACCTTCGAATATACTCCTCGGTAACCGGTAAAAAATCCTCGGTACCCGACTAGAAATTATTTCCTGTACCCGACCAGGACCCGGGCGGGATTGCTCGTCTAGCACCCGGCAAGGACTGTAACGCAGATGTGCCGTCGGGTCCTGATCAGGACGACCTGACGTGGACCCGACCGGGCATTCCTGGCGTGGACCCGGTCAGGTCATCCTGACCAGGACCCGATCGGGCCGGCGTTATAGGGTGCTAGACGGGCATGCCCGGCCGGGTCCCGATCGGGAGGACCTGACCGGGTCCACGTCAGGTCGTCCTGATCAGGACCCGACGGGACATCTGCGTTACAGTCCTTACAGGGCGCTAGACGTGCAATCCCGGCCGGGTCCTGGTCAGGAAGACCTGACCGGGTCCACGTCAAGAAAATTTAATTTATATTATACAATATTTTATTGATATCACAACAAAAGAAATACACCAAAAATCAACATACAAAAGAGACAGTACAAATACAAACATATTAAAGAATAAGAATACATGAATAAATAAAATAAATAAAATAAACAAATATAAACACATGAAATATAAACGATATATACAGGATAAAATAATAAAGTGATAATATACTAAAAAACACAGTACAAATACAAAGAATCGCAAAAAAACTTAAAATACAACAAAAACCAATTTTTTTTTTATGCACCCATTCTAATTTTTTGGATTTTTTAATGTAGAAGAGAAAGCCCTCACCTGTTTGCTTTTATCCAGTGGGGACCTCGAAATATCAGTCTTCTGTAAATTGAGAAATAATTATTTTCTAACAAATATTCACGTTTTAGTAAATGAATTACCTCATCACTGTCGTAGAAAATAATATCTTCACGGTCCTCCGTCGGCCGCAACCTCACTTCACAACACTTGAATAAAAACTGGTTGGAATAGTAGATTTCGAATTGAAGGGTCGCTTTTACCTGAAGCGTTAATCCGGAAGCAATAATCGTTATGCTAATCATAAATGTCGGTATTGTCAAATTAATAGCGCTGCGAAATTTTTTTGTCAACAACTGCGTAAGTAAAATATTAAAGATAGGAATAATTTTACAAATTCGGACGTCCTATGATGTTACGTCAACTGCTTTTTCGGCACTACTTAGTCACTATCGCGGTAATCGTCATTCAAAGAGTTTACTCCACTAACACTGAAATATGTAGTTGTGCCAAATTCACTATTTTTTCGCTCTAATTCAATTTGACTCTCGAGGAACAATCTAACTCGTTGGTGAGTAAGTTCACGAATTCGCCTTGCACGGTTATCACACATTTTTCCCTTTGTCTTCTCGAGCATATTGGATAATGACCTAAATAATCAACAAAATTAATTTATATTATTTTATTCCGGCTTTAATACTTCGGAGATTTATTTAATTGATGATTTTCGAAATTAAGAAAATTCAAAAAATCAGAAAATTATAAATATATTTTGTTACTTAGATTTTTACACAATGTAACAGAGTTTTAATTACCTTAAATCACATTTAATTACACTCAGTGTTTAATTTTGTCACATTCATAATACGTATATTATGAATAATGGGTGTAATGATAGATTGCGCGGGCATGCCTGGCCAGTGCCTGATCGGGTCCTGGCCAGGTAATCCTAGGCGGGCATGTCTCTACAGTGCCTAGTCGGGTCCTGATCAGGATATAGTCAGGTAATGCTAGCCGGGCTTGCCTTGCCAGTACCTGGTCTGGTCCTGATGAAGATTTTGCCATTCAATCATAGGCGGGCATGCCTCGCCAGTGCCTGATCGGGTCCTGGCCAGGTAATCCTAGGCGGGCATGCCTCGCTATTGCCTGGTCGAGTCCTGATCAGGATCTGGCCAGGTAATGCTAGACGGGCATGCCTCGCCAGTGTCAGTCCTACCCTGGCATGCCTCGCCAGTGCCTGGTCGGGTCCTGATCAGGATTTGGCCAGGTAATCCTAGGCGGGCACGCCGCGCCAGTGCCTAGTCGGGCCCTGATCAGGATCTGGGCAGGTAATCCTAGGCGGGCATGCCTCGCCATTACCTGATCGGGTCCTGACCAGGATCTGGCCAGGTAATGCTAGGCGAGCATGCCCGGCCACTTCCTGATCGGGACCCGATACGTTTTCGGGTTTGCCTACCCAAATTTCTAGTCGGGTATATTCAGATTCATTCCGAATGTACTCAGAATTGGATTCCTCTAGCTATATCAAGTGATGAGATAATTGGAATTAAAAATTCTTGCTTTATTCGGATTATTAATTCCCCCTATAATTCATAAACATTATTTTACTTTAAAATGGATTCTAGCTTAAATACATTTAGAATGTGTTTAATGAGGTAAATACAGTATTTTGTTTAATGTATTATGCACACCGAGGTAACGATAGTTAAAGCTTCTAACATATTTTATGCTACAATCCATTTTAAGGTTAAACAGCGTCAGGACTTTGCACAGGCCAGGAATAGTAAAAAGTATATATTTTTTATTGGTCTTCTCTAAATCAATATTTAAGGGGGTATAGTTTATTTACTGCTAAACATAAAATAATTATTAAACATGAACATGAACTTAACTTTATAAAGTACACAGTGCGAACAATCGACTAAATTGGTACTTCTTTGGTAAATAATTAGAGCATATACATATTTTAAAAAATGGTGAAGTTAACAGAATATGCCTTGTTAATTGGAAAAACTGAACAATCAATACAAAAGAAATAGAACTTTGACAAACAATTCGAATGTAAGTATGAATGATGGTTAAACGATAATCACGACAGAAAAAAATGTGCACTTAAAAATATTATGTGATCCAGGTTCTTCGAAGATGGTCTATCTTTTTCTAGAATTCGTTAACTGCCCGGCCTTGGAAAATGTTCATTCAGAAAGTTGCAGCAATGCTTAGGTATTTTAAAGTTTAACCGTACAGCTCTAAATATCTAAGATTATGTTTACTCCAAAATTATAAAAAGGATTGTTTTGATTTGATTGTTTCTAACCTGTCTAGGTTCTGTCTAACCTGAATAGGTCTTATCCTTTTTTGTCAAAACGGGCCCACAAGTAGGGTAAAATATTTTCTGTTGATTTTGTCTCGGTCTGTAGCTGATGAGCTAACCGGTGAGAATGAAAACACATCCAATCATTCACTCATTCTGATTGGAAGTATCATCCGATTATGAAAATACTCGAATCGCATATATCTGGTTATAGAAATATACCGATTAGGACAGTCGCTAAATAATACAAATCTTTACCTCTAGCGATACATCTATCAAAATCTTGTCGCTTCTGTAGGGATAGGGACAGAACATTTTTTTCTCTGATTTCACTCATCAATCGCCATGTGAACATTGCTAACAGGTAAGCAAGTCTTCCTTATTAATCTCTGTTGTAAATATAAGTGATTTCTAAATTAAACAAATACCCTTCTTGTTTCGAGCGCCCCGAGATGTACACCATTCACCGAGACCAAGAAACGAAAGTGTAAAATTATGTTTAAAAAAATGGAAAATTAATAGGCTCAATTTTTTATTGGAATGATTTTTAAAATTTTACTAAATTTCCAAATTTGTGAGTACTCAACAAACATTATAAACATAACAGAGGGCGACGCTGATTATTTTTTAGTTAGCTTCATTCATGCAATAATCTGGTTGTGATATGAAAATTATTAAAATTCTTGCAGTAACGCAAGACTGCAGGGAGAAGAAGTTTGATAGAAAAGTCAGATAATACACGTACTGGAACAATTGAGTGAAATGGATTAGGTATTATTTCTTGAATTTTTAGTGAAATGGGTCAAACATCCAGCGTTTGACGGTTTGCTGCCTTGTAATTCTTTCGGACAAGATCGATTGTCATAAAAATTTGGGATAAAGCTCATTTTATTTTCTTTTTCGGGAATTATTTTGTGCCAGTGTGCCCTTCTTGCTCTTATGGGTGAAATCTACCCCTAAAAATGCTGGAATCTTGTTTCAATGAATAGAATAAATATTGTTTCATGTTTTGGTATAATAAATGCTCTAAAGTTACTGAAACAGGTGCTCCAAAAACTCCACCTACAAAAGGAATTGGTTTTTTGACCATAACTTCCTTAATTTTTAAACTATTCAAAGCCTAAACCCATTTTGGAAAAAATATTAAAGACTATAAGGTCTGTGAAAACTTTAATTGATGACCTCTTTGAACCCTTCAAATTTGAGATTTTGGAGTATAAGAGGCTAGAGACTGATGTATGGATTTCGTTTGTTATATCTTTTTCATATACGTAGGTTATGTCATACACTAGAAAATTAAAATGTGATACCTGTTCTATGGGCATTTCGTTCAGTATTATTTTGGAACGTATAGGTTGTTTTCCTATAAAAGCCACAACTTTCGTCTTTTTTCTAATATTTCTAGGTTATAATTGTTACATATTTGATTTAAGCGGTAAATTGCGTTTTATAGGTGGTCTTCTGTTTTTTGTGAAAGCATTTGTTCATCCGCAAACAGTGTTATACAGTTATTAGCAGGTGTCAATTCTTATTCCAGGATTAGTTTCTTGTTTCCATTGTGGTATAGCACCGTCGATATATACAGGTGTGTTAAATAGCGGTGGTGATAGACTGAACTTTTGTAATTTTTTGTTATTGACTCATTTGTTTTGTCTTTTCGTGTGCACTATTATTCCTATGTAATGATAAACTACTTATCATTTCCATTAGGTGTCTGGAATAACCTCGTCTATCCATAATTTTCCAATGGGTAGTTCTATTTACCCGATCGAAGGCTTTTTCGTAGTCTATAAAAGCAATATGACTTTCTAGGTTATATTCCCTCCGTTCCTCTATTAATTGTCATACTATGGTGTCATTGTCATTCTTCCTTTATGAAAACCATTCTGTTACAACCTTTATACCATTTTATAAATCATTTCATAACGCACAAATCGCCTCTACAAAATTTTCCTATAGAGTATGTACCCGAGATTCGTACCTGAGAGTTTTTGCGTGGTTTACAATCCGCCGAAAATGCTCAGAAATGTTGCAAAATCACTCGTGGAAATTGCATTACGATAACGCTCTTGTTCACACTTCACTCATAATTTTTTGGCAAAGAACAACACCGTTATGTTACCTCAGCCACCATATTCGCCAGACATCGCCCCCTGCGACTTCTTTCTATTCCCGAAGTTCAAGAAATCCATTGACGTTTTGCCACCATCGATGAGTTAAAAACAGACTCGCTGAAGGAGCTGAAAGCTATACCAAAAAGTGAGTTCCGGTGCTCTCCAAGATTGGAAAAAGAGCTGGCGCCGGTGCATTATACCTGAGGGGGATTACTTCGAAGGAAACAATATTGACATAGAAGAATGAGTATAAAGATTTTTTTTAAGAAAAACTAAAATTTCCCTTATTTTTTTATCAAACCTCGTATTTTTTAATTTTTCTACGATACCGTCAAATCATTAAAAATATGACATTTCGGTCTGATTGTTAAATAGTGACAAAAGGCTGCTTTTCCAACACATTCCAACAAACAAATCGAGATCATTAATTTTTCAACTTCAAAATACTTCATTACCTAGCGTTTTATTTCAACATTATTTTCCAAAGGTTGTCTAATAGACGTACGTAAGAACGAAATGGGAGAAAAAAGAGAGACAGAAAGATGTCATTTCGGTAAAAAGAAATTGCAACAATTTATTGCGGTGGTGTTTAGCAGTAAATTTTAACGTTCCGCCATAAAAACAATAACGATCCTAATTTACATTTGTTTTCATTGGAGGCGTTTCGACTAAAAGGAAAAACATTAATAGGTATAAATTCCGGACGATTTTATATCAAACAATTAATTATTTAAACGAGGATGATTTGATTAATTTAAGTCGTTAAAACCGTTATAAATCATTTATCGAGTAAATGCGTACAGCATTAACAATTAAGATAATGAAGTAATTATTAATGTTTTATGGAAACTAATTTGAATGTTATTAATGATAATAATGATGAAGACATTTCGGAGTCGTAAAAATTTTTCACGATAAATCAAAGTTATCTTTCCATTCTATAAATCTCTGATGGTTGCTGTTAATTAAATCTAATTGTACAAAACAAGCGTTTGTAATTAGTTGTTGACAATTTAAGAACGACTTTAATGAGCGCGTATCTGACAATTAAAATTACTATTGAGGGCTTCCTAAATCGAAAAAAAAAATAATAAACAAGTAGGGATTTGTGTCAAATTTAGATTTATCGCCACGACATTAACTGAGAACATTTCGAAATGATGTCCTTCGATCAATCGAGTATTTTTAGTAAGCTTTACAATATATTCGTTATTTTAATTGAGAGGTTGATTACGCAACGTGACTGCATTTTATCACTTCGAGTTTTACACTTTAATGACGAAATTATACGTACAATAAACTACACGATTTCAACGTCATTGTGTTCGGTCACAGTAGAACACATTTCAACGTTATTATTGTCGTTCCACTACGATTTTGCGCCAATATCAATATTTAAACATTAAATAATTTGCATGAAATTTCATTTATTTCGACTAAAGTTTATTATTTGAAACGCCATCGATAGCTGATTTATAATAAAACGGCGCTCTGCAACCTATACGTGATTAGTTTTATTTACAAATTTGGTTTATTAAAATTTCAGGCGGCGCGCATTTATAACGATATCGACGGGGGATTTAATTCAATTTGCGTTTCAAGCGCGCAAAAGGTAATAATGGAAAATTAAATAAAGCCAAATGTTTCAATAGAGCTCTTCGTTTTTTTGCATTTGTAAAAATCGTCCGGTATATAAATCCAGCGTTATAGATTGAAACAACAAGCTATTAAGTATTTTAAGATCTGCTGTTTTGTTATCGATCGCAGACCACAAACTTTTACATACATTTATTATTAAGAGGAAAGACCCGACTAACACCCTGAAACGTAGTCAGACCAGACCTAATATAGACCTAATTAGGGTGTCTAATTGGGTTCGTTTAGAAATATCTACCCGGGTCCATATCTGGAATACCAGCCAGTAATGCCAGCCGATCAGGTTCACATCAGGTCATTAGGTCCATCAGGTCCACATTAGGGATACCTGATCAGTCCATATCAGGTCCTCTAGGGAGTTAGATGCACTAGTCGTGTTAATGTCCAGGTTGAGAAGCCCTGACGTGAACCCGAATAATAATTTGAAGGGGATTCGATCAGAAGTACAAAAAAATCACTATTTTTTAACCGTTCAACGTCATGGTTGTTCATCGCCTTCCTCTGATGTTTGATCAAGAGTTAATTCAGTACTACAAGGAGTAATATGGTATACTGTTGTCCACCATTTTGGATGCCTTGCATATATCAACTACCACGGTCATTGTCGTCATCTAATCCATTAAATCCCCGGCTCACAATAGCAAAATCCACTGTACGAATGGGTACATGCAATGTTAAAAGCCTTTTTGCTGCCAGAAAATTTAAAAATCTTATTCAGAAGACGAAATGCTTGAGATTGTCAATCATGGGTATAAGTGAATTATGATGGCCTGGTTAAGGAACATGCAGACACAAAGGCGGTATATCGAATAATTCAACGCTAACAAAGAGCCACGCCACAGGAACGGAGCAGGAATTTTCGTAACATCTAAAATCGAGAAATGTGTCCTTAAATTTCTTCCAATAAACGACAAAATAATACTCTTACTACACAAATCTCCATTCAATATCTATCTTAATATGCCCCTCTGCAGAAAAAACATGACAACGAAGTGGAAATCCTGTATAATGAAGTTAGTATAATACCAAAAAGCTTAAAATCTAAAGAAATCACATAATAATGGGAGATTTTAATGTCAAAATTGGTAGGGGTCGTAGATCAGATCCAATAGTAGATCATGGACTGGAAGAAAGCAATGAATGAGGGAACAGGCTAATCAGCAGGGAACAGTTACATCGATGCAGGCTGTATACCTGAAAAGCCCATTGAGATACTTCGGTGGATGCAGTAAGAAATCAGATTCTTATCAGGTAAGACTGTATCATAAAAACAGGTTTAGGAAATCCATTAATAGAGTTACAACGCACCCTGGGTATTGGGTATGACCACAACCCTTTAGTCGCCGACGTAATGGTCAAAGCTAACACGAATAGAGAAGAAACATGAGCAAAAGAATCTCACTATTTCAGACGTTAACAAAAGTAAAATCGAAAAGGATGTAAACAGTTACATGAAAGAAATGAGAACAATCTAAAGTGTCGAGGAAGCATCGAAATTATTTCATGAACCATGATATTAGATGAACTGATGTCAATCAATAGATGAATGTCAATGATATTTGACATTTCATGACCGAGATATTAGAAGAACATAGAGTAACATATAGGCACAAAAAAGAACAATGGATGACGGAAGAACTACTAGATCCTATGGAACAAAGGACAAAGTAGAAGAAAACAAAGAGAAATAAAACAAAAGATACGAGTAGTTAAAGTGCATTGGATGCAGATAGATGTTCGGCAATGAAAGAATTTGAAACGAAAAATGACATGTCGAATAATGTATTTAAATGTATTAACGTGAATATATCAATATGCCCATGGCGGATCGCCAAAGCAGTACTAACATGAAAATACTTGATAAAGATAGAAACGAGCTCCCTCTCCTAGGAAGCACGGTCAGAGCAGTAGGCTGGTTATGAAATATTACCTTACCAGGATCTCGAAGGACACTATCTTGCTAGCTATTATTATTTATCTAGTATTAGCTAGGGCAATTTCGTTTGTACTTTCGGGCTAAAAATCTAGTGGTCGATTACATACTTAATATATTTTGCCTTTGGCTATGGTTTGATCAACTGCAATGTAAAATTTGAAAGTTATTGTTCACAAGGCCTCAAGTCTTTGCGCGAAAGAATTTAGGTGAATTTGAACAACCACGATACAAGAAAAATTAGCTTCGTTACATATTGAATACATGATATGGATATAAACCATGCAGATTTTCTTTGTGGACAGTTTTGGAGTTGAAAAGTTCAAAATTCCCGTTTAAAAAGCCCAGAAGGCTCTGAAAAGTACCTTCTACTTTCTTGAACATTTGTAACGTTCTCGTTTCGATTGTAGCGAAATTATCGATTTTGACCTGCTACAATTTTTAGGGAACCTTTAGATTTTTTTCAGTAGGACTTAAAGTGTCTTTAGTATAAACTAACTAAAAAGTTTCCAGAACCTATCTAAGTTTATTTAGAATAATCAAGATTATTCTTCTGTGATCACCAGAGATTGAAACAATTTTAATAAACCTTCGAATATTGATTTTAAGGCAATTTTCATCATTTTAAATTCTAGAAAAGCGTTCTAATGTTTAAACTAAAGTTGTTTGAGAAAATAAATTTGATTTGTTTGGACAATTTTGTAACAAAATTTCTAGAAACTGTACTTCTGAAGATTATCGCTGATCGTTGCAAAACATGTTGGAAATTTCAGAAAACTTGAATAAAAATTATAGTTCACCTACAAATTGATTTGGGCAAATTGATAAACAACTTTGTAACAATGAGCGATTTCATCAAGACCTAAAACATATGGGAGAAAGGACAAGGTTACTGGGTAGTTACCGCTTGAAAGGAGCCCACCTAAAGAAAGCACGCACAAGAAAGGGAAGTTCATGATTAACGATTTAACGGATGGAGAAAAATCTGGGATAATCATAATTTTTCGACACCTTACCTCAAAAACTACAGGTATATTTCAAAAAATAAACGTATCTTTAAAACCAACCGAACAAGTACATTTACCATACAGTTACGGTCCTTCCGGCACCAAATCCAGTGTTGACCAGTGTAATCTAAGAAACTGACGTAATTGTCTAGTGTAATTACTTGCGTGCGAGTGTAAGTATTCCCTGACTGGGTTCCTTCCTCTGCGGAAGATATCGATTCAGCGCGCGGAAAATATGTTTTTCCCTCCCGAACATCTCTTCTCTGTATGTCGGTTAAGTAAGAAGGCGAAAAAGAGCGAAACCCCCAGGGAAGTAAACACATAAATTCCGGTTGGTGTGAATTAGATGTTATCCTGCGCCAGGTCTGAAGGCAACACAGTGAGAGGGAGGAAGGGAAGGAAGGATGAGGAGGTGGTGGCGGCGGTGGAGGCATTGGAAACGCTAAATCAGCTCCGGATTAACGGAGTGACACTTATGAATCCGATGCTCGGCCATCGCCGTGGAAATGATGCCAAAATTTTTTCGCACATAAGTCACGTTGAATTACAGTCGATCCGAGCGAAAAGAAAAGAAGATATACGGGGAAATTAATTCTCTTTCTTTCGTTAACTCGAAAACAACTCGTGCATGCGTAATCTTCCACGGACGACGGCGGGGCACTTTTTGTCACCGCCGGGATGAGAAGTAACGACGGAAAAAATTGAAGAAGACGCCTAATCCGACACCCTCGAAATCATTTTCGCGGGGGTCCGCCACCCTCCTCGCGACGGTTCGCTTTACGGTTACGAGCTGTTTCAAATAACTTGGAGGTTATTATAATTTTGTTTTACACCTCCGATGTCGCTTTATTTCATATGCATTGCCTGTAAAGTAGAGCGAAAATGTATTCTGGCATCTCGCCGTTGGAGATTATTACCGTCGCGGAATGGGAGAATTGCCGATAAATAAATTATTTTCGGTGGAGGGTTTCCTAACGATATTGTACGCCGCCGCCGCCGCCGCCGCATTTTTGTAACCATATCAAAAAGTTAAATATCTCCGCGGGACGGAATGGGAAAGTTTCTGGGGGTAAACAAGGGAAATATACGGGTGAGTTTTACTCACAATTGGGGGCTACTAATTTTTATTTAGGTACTTCCAGGCTACGGTCTTTTTTCGAATGCCCGTATTACATTACATACTTAAAAATAAATGTCGCCAGGCAAAAGCGGCTTAAGTTTAAATTATATTTGCGCTATATGAGTGTGTGTTGATAAAGAAATCTGATTATTTCAGTCAAATTCAACGGTATGGTAGTGGCTTTTTAAAAATTTATTTGCAGTCTTGAAATTATACTTAATAAGCAAATGATTTCGTATTCAGAAAGGTAAAAAACCCTGCTGTGGTACTCCTTTTTTATCAACGGGCATAGCCCAATAGGAAAATACAAAAATAAATCACATTGTGAACTGGAAGATTAAATAACAACATTTAAAATCGCTCATTGTTGCCAATCGCCTTGTAATTGCTTTATAAAATTGCTGCGTATAGCAAAAAAACCCAATTGATCCCGAGAACTTCTATATTTTGCATAAGCAAAGTTATGTTTTCCACAATGGTGGTTATTACAATCTTCTTCTTTTCTTCACAGTTATTTGGACTCATTTGGTTTCATTTAATAGGCGACTTATTTACCCCTCGTTTTATTTTATGGTGTGGACATGAATTCTACTAATACATTAGAAAAAAATACAACAATACAATCCAAATACAGCGAATAATAATCCATTACACGCAAGTTTACATGCAATAATATCATATCACACCTTCAATTATGATAACTTTAAAAGTTCAGGTCAGGAAAGATTAATCATTTATTAATCATAATCATTATCACAATACCGTAAATAGACTATATGATTTTGATGTGTACTCAATTCTATTACAAATTATTATAGTAATCTCACGTAACCTTTTATATTATACAAAACAAATTTCATAATTAAACGATTATCTTAATATGTTACTGTTGTTAGAAAGGATGTTTGAAATGTAATATTTGTTCGAAAATTTTAATACGTTTCAAAAACTTAACGTAATTGGCTTAACTTATATATAACTTAACTTATATATAATAACTTAACGTCATTCAGGCTATTATTGAAATACCCACAAACTTGTAGATACCCACGTTGATCAAGTGGAAAAAAGGTAAATTATTGGAATTTTATTCGTATGTTAGTTTGATACATTAAAATAATGTTGGGACATTAATCTGTCAAAGTTTTGATTCTTCAGAATTTTAACTGTCAAGATTTTGAATGTGGATATTGGGAACTTAATTCTGGAATAGTACCTCAAATGGATTTAAATCTAACAAAGCCCGCCGCTCTTATTTCATATCTCGACCCGGTTGATGAGCGAAATAACCGACTTTCCCTTCGTTTCCCTCATTTTTAATATATCCTCGTTAGACTCGTTATTCCCGTCTGCATTTCGCTTTCATCCATAACAACACTTACCGAAACCAATATTCAGCGACTTTCCCATTCCCGAAATGATCCCGAAGACCTCGCCGTTTTCCAATTACCTTTATCGCCGCTTCGCCCTACCCCCTCCCGATCCCCGGCCGCCCCCCATCGCCCTCTCGCTCTTTCTCGCTCGCTCTCCCCCTCTCCCTTTCCTCCCCAAATAATTTCCGAGCCTCTGGCTTTCGCTTAAAAATGCCTAAAGTTGTTCGCTCGGAAACCTAATTATATCAGATATTTCGAGTTCGATGGGGAGATTTACAATCGAATCCATGGGCTGATCGATGAGCGTGACCTTAGAGGAGGGAGAGGAGGAAGAAGCTGGAGAAGCGGGAAAAGCAGCAGCAGCGCCTGGAAAAGCGCTACGCCAGCATATGTCACGTTATCTTCAACGCACGATGGATAGGGACACTCTTAACATGTAATGAGGCCATGAGAATGCGCTGAGCGCACTTGTATAAAATTGTTACAACTGAAATATACTGCTTAACTTACTACTCTATGGACAGTTCGAATGAGACTTACGTCGAAATAAGTTGGGACGTTAGATTAGTGTATGAAAATGAGATTACATTGAAATCAAAGCCGGATACCCACCGGATAAGGTGGGTCCAATAGTGATACTATAAAATGTATAACCTAGAGTAATAGACTTGAAGAAATTGAAAAGTTTGTTGAAAGAAAATATATACAACAAGCACCAGAAAAACTAAAAATTCGAAATAATAGACAAGTTCAAATGACAAGTCTCCATAACTGTTTAGACAACTTTGTGTTTTGATCAATTTTTGACAAACTTCAACTTCTCATAAAATGAAAACTCAAGAACGTTCAGTGTTCAAAGGAGTGTAAAATGGTAAATTATCTTGAAGTTTAGTCCGCCAGGAACATTTTTCATTAAGTCAATAATTCTTTTGCTTAGCAATACTGGACAAATATTGGATCAAATAATAATTATTAGAGTAGTTAAAAACATGGTTGTTATGCCACTTAAAAACTACAAAAATGTTTGTCCCAAGATGTCCCAAAGGCATGACCAGTTCGATTCCGTATCCTCAAGGGTGCTTTAGATACCGTTACACAATTAAGCCGTTTCACTTTATACCGTAAGTACATTGTGCAACGCTTTTTTGAGAGAAATTATTTTTTTGTAAATACCAAATTCTCGTTCCCTAATCCGAGCTGATGTTTCGAAATAGGTCCGAGGGCTCATCAAATATTCAAATGAAATTTTCTTTTCTCCGTGCTGATCGGGCATAACGAAAATATGGGTAGATCCCGTCCGGATAGGCGGAAAACGAATAAAGTAACTGTTCTGTGAATATGTGAGCGCCACAGGAGTAGGAGGATGAGGAGGAGAGAGAGAGAGAGCGGCAACAAGACGCAAAGCGAATACAAATCAATGGATGGAAGTTTTCCAATCCATTTCGTGGCGTCCCATGAGGATGCCGAAAACACTTCGCTATATTAGGAGCACACCTGTAGTACATGAATTACAGCGCCGTGCCGCGTGGAAAAAGAAAAACATTTCTCCCCTTTTCGGGGATGGGATGCGGCAAAGTTGATGCGACTTGAATTCCGGGGCCCGAATCACAATTTCACATTACGAACTCTACATATCAATCTTTAAAATGTACTCGGGTTTACTCGTTCCGTCTCTTATTGCATTTCGGGGAATTTTCCAGCAGGATGATGAGACGCCGAGGGGAATGAAGTAAAATAAATTCCAGAAATCTCCTTCGATCTTTGGTGGCTCTCCAAGCATTTAAACTCCTTTAGCTGGTCGAATATCTTAATTTTGTTAGCAAATTTCGTTCGCGTTTCTAGCGTTTTGGTTACTGGATGTGTTCAAAAAACCTCACAGAAATTTAATTCAAATTATGCTGGCAACTGTTTAGCTACGTTACTCCACAATCCATGAAAAATTTAAAAAGGACTCAAAAATTCAATTTACAACGTCGTTGATTCCTAATTTTTCCGGTTCCGCTCAAAATGAATTTGTAACATCTTTATTCCTTTTCCAAATTCCGTTATTAATCTCGCGATTTGACATGGGCTCTTTGAAACAAATAGCATAATTACACGGTTTTTGATTTACTTCATCCATTCAGGTAATCTCTGTCAGTAATAATTGTACGGTATGTAATCGGTGCTGTTCCGGTCCCACATAATTTTTCATAATTATTACGGGGAAAAAAGAAAATACGGAATAATTGAGAAAGACACTAGCGACGGTTGATGGATTTCGATTGTTCTCGAAATCTTGCGTTTGCACCGGAAAAAATGTTAAATCTTGCGTGAATCATTTGAAGACAAAATCCGTAATTTTCGAATCAAGTACCAGACATTAATAGAAGCAGAACGTTATTCATTACAGTTCTAATTGTAATAAAGGATCAACTAATTTCATTGGGACTTTTTCCGTTTTATATCCTGTAACATTTTATACTGTGCATAAAGAATAAAATATGATTTATTGCACTGTTGTTAAATGTATATAACAAAATTGCTAGAAGATGTTTTCGCTAAACAAGCAATTCGTGACTTTATTAGTTTTCAAGTTGTAACGTCATCGAATGATTTTAAATGCAATTGTCATTTTCTCCAATTTATATGTATCAACTACTTGCCAACATGATCATTAAAAATTGTGAAATGTTACTTGAGAAACATTTCGCAAAATAAATATTTGAACGTTGGCTGAACATCTTAATTGATAGGCAAGATCCAGTATTACATCTAATTATTCACTAAAAGTATAAGGAGTATATTAGCCAACTTTCAAGCAATATTCTTCTAAATATGTCTTACGTAACATTTAATAACGATGCAAGAAGTTATATTCCAAATATTACAGGCGCATTCTATTCATAACCAATAACATTACAAGTGTACAAAATCCTTCAACGATATTTCTTAATACGAATTAAAGCACGGTTGCATCTACACTGGCTCTGATTTTTGAAAATTTCAAACGAAACCTTAAGCCTAACTACCAACAACATTTGGAAAATAGATGTCGTTAGAGTAAGCAAAATATATTGCAGTCAAATGTCATTGAGAAGAATCTAATATCTAGAAAAGTCTACTGGTCTTGATCTGGACATACGCAAACATAGATGCTTAGAACCTTTTTCGTTGATGAGAACAACCCCTTCTGCGGCCCTGGAGGTAATACTTGACCTGCCCCCTTTGCACTTGGTGGTAAATGTAAGTAATTAATTTCTTTCGAATTTGGAATTTTTTAGAAAGGCTTACTTTTAAGGATGTTCATCGGGAAAATTAGAGATTGTACATTCAACAAATTCATCAGACATGGGCGTAGCGAAAGCGAATTCGCCACATTTCGTAGTTCATATTTTGAATTTACTAAAGAAGTAGAATATGTACTGCAAGTTGTTACATGTCTCAAAAATATAAGTCATATTCTTTTAAATCCATTAAGAATAGCGGTTTGTATTTTATAAGCTTTTATTTAACTTCATTTTATGGGAAAAAGTATGCACTTAAAAATTAAGACACCTACAGACTGCATAAGGCAAGAAGCCTAAAACATTCAAAGCACACGTGAACAGGATGACGTTAAATTGTTTATAGAACATTTTGAGTAAAACCAAGAAATATGGGGCATTTGAAAAAATTTCCAAAATTTATGAAATTTAAGTGTGAAGAGAAAAGTTGAAATGGCAGTGCGAGCTAATGTAATTAATGTAGGTCATCGTATGTATGGGGCATTTAAAATTAATATCTTCAGTAATCTAAAAGTAAAATAAAAATCAGTACTATAAATTGAAAAGTATTTCTATTGACAAGTAAATTTAGACTTATAAAAACACCAGTTGATTCATTTAATTTCCATAAGAAATGGTTTACCAGACATGAAAATGAGAAAAATGTATGTAATGCAAAAGGATTTTGTACAGCAAAAATTCCATTATGAACTGATGATGGTTACATAATCAGATAATGGTTGGTTAACGGTTCTCGAAGGTTAATCATCTTAATATTCTCAATCCGTTATATAAGTAAATTTTAACGCATGACTTATTAATGCGAAGAATCATTATCTCAAGATTTTCAACCATGTTGTACAACACAATTTTTAATTTTATGTACGTACATAGTAGGTAAAAGCAAAAATACCTGATTTTGTTCCGAAATCGAAACGAAATAATATTCAAAGAGGGGATTTGTGCAGTGGCCTTTAACTGGTTTTAAATAAATGAGTGCATTTTAGCACCAATTGAATACGAAGGAACCATTTGTTTAGAAAGCACAGGGGTTTTCCATTAAAAATCCTGTACCCCAAGAGCCACTGAGAGACAAGATATATTTTGTCATTTTCGCAGTACAGGTCTTCTCGAAGGTTTTGGCTAGTTCTTGTGATTATGAACAAAATTGCATACAATGCATACAAAATCTAATTTTATAAATTGTTATAAACTATATTTTAAAATCGAAAATATCTGTATTTTCAATAACTCTAAAATTATTCACTTTATGTGTTTATTCTTAGAAACAAATTTATAGCAAATTGAAACGCTATCAAGATGGATTTTAATTTTTCAACATTGGTTAAGAATTATCGGAAAAAATTGTAATTACCGGCCTTTTTAACCAAAAATTATAACCACTAATAAATTCTTTCACAGCGAATAAATGAAAGTATGCAGTAAGTAACTAAGTAGTTAGTAATGATTTAGAAGCGGTTTCGAGCAACATAGAAAAACGAAATAGCAAGCGATTTTTATTACTCGCTCAGTTATTACTGTAGGTAGTAATAATTGACAAGTGTAGATTCCAATTAAATTTAAAAATTATGCCCCTCCGAAAATTCGCCAACTTTGTCAGCTCAGGGAGCCAATATTCTAACAGGTGGAAGATTCTTTTAGGTAGAATACAGAAATTACTCCATTTTGTATTATAAGCTTGGATTCTTTGCCAAAAAGATAATCTTTTCGGAAAATTTATCTACATCAATAGCAGCACAGTTACTAAATAAACCAAATGTACGAACAACAACAATCGTCAGCAATCTCTGAAGAGAAATCACTCCCTTACACTTCATTAGATTTATAACTAATTAGGGGATAACAAGGTATAAATCGGGTCCCCTAAATATTCTTATGGCACGATAATGCCATCGATGACTGACGATGTACTTTATGTAATAGTGGATCTACTTTAGCTGGCTTTGCTACAACTTTATTGGGTAAGGTATTAAAATCTAGAAAGTGATACATTTCCATCGATTATTTCTCACTGTTTTAAACTGTATGTACGACAGAAGAGGCAATTTAATAGCAAACCCATCAACCTAAAACCCACGGATCTCAATTTCCAAGATCTAGAAATGTATATAAATGTAATCGTGGCTAGATTTCGACCTTAGGCGTAACCCTCCTGACGTACGTCTAAATTCCTAAATATAGATTGAGCCGGTGTGTGTATCCATTGTTCGTGGACTAATAAGTACGTCTCCATTGTGCCGCATTGGCCCGATCTCTTTTCATCGCCGATATCACGAGTAATCGCTCCGGATTACAATAAAGCTCATTACGAGCGAGTCGAGTGTTTGCGAAGTGGTGCTTTTGTGCAAATTACATCAATTAACCGGGTGTAAGGCTCAGCGCCAGCCTTCAGAATTAATCCGCATCTCGGCAGACGAAAGGCGACAAAATCACAAATCATCACTTCAGCTCCTGACGCCTCGACGTCTCCTGCTGACGCGAGGAGAAAGCGTCGCGTAACGAGCGCGATCGCTGATTGACGGGAGAGAAACGAAACACCCTGTAAAAGTCACGTCTTCCCTCCTCCTCCTCCCCATCCACGACTTCCCCGGTTTTCAACTGACCATTGGTCATGTGAGATTGGCGCTCGGTCGCCTCTGACAGTTTCTATATAGGCTCTCGGCCCGGAAATTGTGTCCAGCAGCACCGCCGGTCAACTTCCGGTTCCGTTCCTTACCGGCCCTCCCTGATTCATTACCCTTATCGCTGGAGCGGACCGGAGAGGGACACGCAGAGAGAGGGAACATGTATGGAGACCGACGCGACGATTCCCTTCTGCTCTTTCTCCCTTTCCGTGCATATCCGGCGGGGAATTATTACTCTCCCGCATTCTCCAGTTCCCTGACGGAGGATATTACTCAATGTTAACCTTTCGGTTATTACGGTTCCAGCGGAGAGGTTAAAGCGATTTTTAACGGCTATTTTCTGACAGAAGAGCCAGTAACCGGGACGGCTTATCGCCGGAATGGGTCCTCGGCGTGATTTTTATTTCCCGGCCTCTATCTAACGTTACACGACGATCGACTACGTCAGGTTTAACCGTCGTATATGATATTCGACGTTAAGTTTCGGCTATTGTAATGATTTGAATGACCCTGTACTAATCAAGGTACTCATACAGAATAACCTTTCCGGTTGTTCTGTCTTGTCCAAAGCTGAGTTTCCCAGTTCTGTATTTCTTCATTTCGGTGGCTGTATTGCTCCTTCTTTTTCCAAAAGTGTCTTATTCAATAAATGGATGCTGGTAACATTTGCGACATTCAGCAATTCTGAATAGTGTATGGGCATCGAGGTTGGTCCAGTCTCTTATGATTTTCCATCATAATCTTTCGGAAATGGTACTAGATATTGCGAAATATATTGTAACGGACGCCATTTAATGGCAGTTAATGACAATGATGACAGTAGTTGAGTAATACGTCTGTGAATCACATCGTGCGTATTCATTACAATTTAGGGGCTTGCCTGGGATGTGGCGCTTGGGATGGCCAAAGGAACGCACGGAAATGACACTTGGGAGCAGGATGAGCTGCGTTTTTGAGTCTGGAACAACGGCTGACGCAACTCGAGGCACCACAAAACCCGCAGCTAAGTCACACACAAATATAGCACGTAGGTTAGATTTAGGATAACACTTGAATGGACTGACTGCGTTTTGGGAGATGGGCGCTGTTCATTTTTGTGCAAGCACTGGTGATGGTTGACCACGGGGTTGTTGGCCTGGAACCGTCAAGCAGGCTGCTGGGGATTTCAATACCCGAAAGATCAACGGAGAATTTCAATTCACCACAAAGTGGTCAGGTTTTCCTCCAATGCTTCAATATCATCGCATTTGTTTTAAGTCATTGCTCTTTAGCGCTCAAAGCGTACTTCTTTGTTTCTGACGATTTCTGTATTTGACGTTACACCTGCTTATCTTCATGTTGCGCAAAAATTAAAATTTCGAGTGTGGTTTCCTCTTCCTCCTCTTCGCCATATGATTTTGTTGATTACTCTTTTGTCAGCAGACTGTCTTGTATACTTTCGTAATCCTCGATGGTTCACCTATCTTGTTTCATGCTTTTCTCTTTGATAATCTTCTTTTAGAATCATTAAGAATCAATTCAAATCATCATTTAGAAACACAGAAAATGATGATCTTATTTTTTGTATCTCCGTTTACTTTTCTAGAAAAAAATATTATTGCTATAAACCACTTTTTCACAACTTCGGATTCGTCGACCTGTACCACTTAACGGAATAATAGATGGGAATAAATTTCGTTCCTATCATTTGTGAAGTCTCTTCTACAAGTATGTCATTAGTCTTTACACCAGACTTCGCGATAACGTATATAAATCACCATATTCTTATGGGGTCGACAATTTTTGTCTATTTCTTATATGTGGGCCTGTTTTTGCAATACATTCAGTGTTTTGATATACGTTGCAAATACACCTCATATGGGTTTCGATCACACCTCGTTTTGTCAACACGTCAAATAGTTTATTTAAATGATCGAAGATATACGTATTTTTTAACTCAGTAAAGATAATATGAATCTCCATATTCCTAGTAGTCTTTTTTATGACCTGCTTTGGGGTGAAAGTATTGTCCAGACACGATCTTCCATTTAGAAAACCACTTTGAGCTAGCTTCATTGTGCTCGTCACGCAAATGCCCCTATAGTCCTTACACTCCACTTTTTGTGGAAGGAGCTAATATATCCAATGGAGATATCTCTCTACATTGTATAATCTCTTCTAAAAGTACATCTGGTCCAGTCTTATCTACTTCAATAGAGATGTCTCCAGGACCTGTTGCTTTCTCTGTGTTTTAAGCTTTTTGAAGCCTTTAGTAGCTTGTTTATTGAGGTTGGTTCTATCTCTATACTGTCTGGATTGATACCCATCTCTGTCCATTTAAATTTTTTCCGTGTCTCAGTCAATAATTCGATGTAATACTTTTCGAGAAGTACCTGAAGTTAACATTTGCTTTTCATTTCTTCAACCGATAATAGCATGCGTCACATCGGTCGTTTAGCCACTACCAAATTTCCTCGTAGCCTTTCCCTAACGTAATTTAACATGGTGAAGGCAGTAAAACGTTTTCGTAGTTGAATAATCAAACTATTGTCGTTAAGCTTATAGGAATAAGTCGAGAAGATTGCAAACAACACTGGGCTGTGCAGAAGTTCCTCATACTTTTTTCTCAAATACTACTGATTTCAAAAACTTAAAATTATATTTTCCAGTTCGCTATCACTGTCCACAAAAAAACTCTGATTTTCCAGTGTAACATTT
Source organism: Cryptocephalus primarius (assembly GCA_963576515.1). Classification (NCBI taxonomy): domain Eukaryota; kingdom Metazoa; phylum Arthropoda; class Insecta; order Coleoptera; family Chrysomelidae; genus Cryptocephalus; species Cryptocephalus primarius. Next base: position 9,413,561 of record OY754938.1, on the reverse strand, counting down.
AACAAGAAAAATGTGTACGTACTCCAAATTTTCTTTGTATGCACTAAACTTACACGTACCTTATACAGGAAGTTTTGCATACATTCACTGTTTTCACTGCAAATCATTTCATAGAGAGGTATATATATATATATATATATATATATATATATATATATATATATATATATATATATATGATATATTAAAAACTGGAAAGCGATCCTACTCCAGTTTCCTACTTTTTCTTAGTATATTTCTGAGTCTTTTAGAGCTTAATATACTTAGTTTTTTCCTTTAACTAATTTTTTAGTCAGTTTCCCTTTAGGTTAATTTTAAACTAAGCAACTTGTTTATAAACCTGAAATTTAAACCAATTTCATTATTTTTCTCAAAAGTCAGAAATGGAGTCAGTTATCCAGAAAAAAAATCACATGGCTCTTATCGAAGAAACTAAGATCCTAGTCGATTTACCAGAAATTTAGATTTTAAGTAACTGATTCAGGAATCTAACTATTACACTAAGTTCAGTGGTTTATGGAAATGCCTTGAATTTTAGTCGATGTTCAAAGGTTAATTAAACCCCTAATCTAAAATCTAGATTGTAAACGTACCTCTTGAACTATATTCATAAATTAATTTAACTTTTAACCAAAGATGTTACTTATACATTTAATTCAGAAGTTTGCAAAGTGAGCTGGGGCTCACTCTTTCAGAAATTGACATACATACATGTGTCAAGGTATTACCCTACACATATTCCTATATATATATATATATATATATATATATATATATATATATATATATATATATATATATATATAACTTCTAATCTTCTCTCTTTCGATCTGTCGTTGTACATTTCCGTGTGACAGAAAATCCAACCATCGCGCGCCTCTCTTGAGTGATCATCCGGAAAAAACTTCGATTCTTCGGAGATGCCGAGTACAAAAACTGTCAGATTTGACAACCTATCAACCAGCAATTAAATCGACCGGAGGAAAAACGAAGCATTTCATTGCGGACATCGGCGGTTTCGTTGGGCACCTCTCTCTTTCTCTCTTTCTCGCGGGCACTCTTTCTCTCTCTCCCGAACGATTTTTGAAGCATTAAACGCGTTCAAATTAGATTTCACAGTTTTGTGGGTTTTTGTGGAGATTGCTCGCCCAAGTAGAAACAACATTAACTTTTTGTCCAGCGAATATCCTAGATTTACTCCGCCGTTCCTGTATTGCTAATTCAATTTACTTGGTCGCTTTTTGCCAGTCGAGCGGACGACGAAACGCGCGGTCGCGCGGAGAACGAAGGAAAGATTGAGAACCAGAGAAAAAAGGAGTAAAACGAAACGTTTCACAGCCGGTCAGATTTATCAGTGTTTAATTGGACGTCGCAGGCTCCCCTGCCCTGAAACGGATTATCGCCTAACTTCATAATCTCTATTAATAATAATTCGTCGTCTTTCTTCTTTCTTGGGCTTTAACTTTTTTTTAATTTATTCCGGATTTAGCGATGTGGCGCAGTTAATTGCAGGGCGAACGTAATCCAATTTTAGACTCGGAATTTCATTTATATTCTTTAACTAGTCGGGGTTATTGCCGGTGGAACGCGATTTAATCAAATTTCTTAGACGAAGTGAACAGAAATGCAGAAGAACCGCGCAACCAAAGAAGCATACATAAGGTCTTTCCAGTAAGAGTTGGTCCAGTTAAAAAAACAAAAAAATTAACCGACTTTATACCGAGGGCATTTAAAAGATACGTTTTTACGCGATAGAAAATCAGAGTATTCAGGTAACCTTCCCCCGTATATTTGGTGCGGAGAAATGTTGTTAGTCGCTGCAATACATGCCTGTATATGAAATGCCTATTGATATCGAGAATTAGACAGGTCTACCATAACATAACAGGTTTATCTGCCATTAAATTTGAGCACCGACCACGTGTTCATTTTTAGTTGTCACTAGAGTTCAGTGGTGTGTATGCAATTACAATTATTATTTTAAGTATTTTGGAGACATTCGACGTGGACGACGTTAATAATGGTAATGATATAGGCATTATACACGATACAAATAATGCTACAGAAGTAAATGAGGCACAGTTTGGAAATTTTCGCAGAATGACTTACACATTCAAACACGGCGTATAATTTTAAATATTTATGTTTGTTTAAAAGGAGAGTCGCCGCAAGACTCATTGAATTCCATTGTACGGAGACTAGTTGAATTAACTTAAATTACCGCGAACAACGACTTGCCGTGGTACTAAACAAGGTAACATCGTAGATCATCCAGCAAAACGTAAACGTGTCGCTGATTGTAATACAAATATTGATGATGCTTTTGAGGAAGTCATTGGGCGAACAACTTACGCTACCTATAAAGAAAACACAGTTCCAACTTTACAAATCATTACCTCAAAATTACAAAATTCCAAAGAATACAAGTATCAGTCATTATAATCTCTCCGTAATATAGTTTTGAAATGTGGATTTAAGTATAAGAAATTAGGCTCACGAATGATAATTATGGAATCACCTCGTGTAGCAGAAATAAGACAAAATTACCTAAGAATCATTTGGGCATACCGCGACATTAATCGAAGTAATATTTATTTGGATGAAACCTGATTTCATACACATGATGTGGTCCAATACGGTTGGGTAGATAATAGTTAGAATTGTGCCTTAAATGCACCTTCCTCGAGGGGAAAAGAGGTTATAATTTTGCATGCTGGAAATGAAAACAGTTCTATTCCAAACGCTTTACTTCTTTAATCAAAAGCCATCACAGAATGTTGTGTTGATAATCATTAAGATATGAATGCGACTTTGTTTGAAAAGTGGTTTGCTGAATAACTTATACCAAATATTCCAACAAATTCGATAATTGTTATGGATAACGCACCATACCAATCCCGGCAAATTGCAAAAGTTCCCAATTACAATACAAAGAAAGCTGAAATATTAGATTTTATGAATTCAAAGGGTTCAGAAGTTCCAAATGCAGCAACAAAGAAAGTTTTATTAGGCCTTATCAAAAATCATAATTTTAACGAATCATAACTCACCGAATCAATGGATATATCGATTTGTTCATTCGCATCCATATCATTCCACATAACTTTTTTTTTCATATAATATTTACCTTGATATTCTTTACTATTCTGATGGTCACAAATGGAAACCCCTAGCTATAAGAAATAAAACATTCATTACCCTCGAAAAAATCCGAAGAATTTTTGACGGGAGAGCAAGCAGCTCGCGACAAATTCAAATAAAGCATTGTTTCTGGCTGTCAGTCGTCGTTCCCTTCATATTTCGCGCCTAGCTGATAATGATACAAGCATTAGAAAATATACGAAGGGGGAGAGTTATTATTATGTAAGCCCGAAGTAGAGGGAGGAGGGTCCCGATAACCCGCCGACAATGGCCAGGAAATGTAGTTACACTGCTCAAATGACACATGCATGATGCGATTACAATTATATGAATATGTATGTATAAGCGGAGAGCCGGAGAAGAGAGAAAGGGAGGAGTTCGGTTGCACGAAACTGCGCTCTTCGCCAGCAAATTTAATACTATCTAATGTAATATAATACTCTCTTGGTCACTTTGTGTTGCGGCCCCGTTGGATGTAGAAGTACTGTTGCGGAATTTTAATACGTATCCGGATTAAACGGGGAAGTCTTCCGACAAAAGAATTTAAAACACCAGAGCTGCTACGCCTGCAAATGTACGATATTGAATTTCGCGCGCAAAGAAATTACTATTGCGCAGTTGTGTGACTGTTGCCGCAAAAATTAAAAATTTCCATTTACAAATTTATGAGAGACAGAAACCGTCATATGCATGAACAGGTAGATGATGTGTATTAGGAGGGGTTTTCTGACTATGTGCTAACCTATTTTGCGTGAACTATCCTATTCCTTACTACTAGGGCTCGGAAAATATGCACATGTCCACATGCATACAGAAAAGTGTCAAAATATGCATATGGAATCAGAAGTGCATTTTTCGAACAGTATTTTAATGTTAAACCTGAATATTAATCTAGCAAAAAAACTAATTATTACATTACTAATTTTTAATCTTCATACTTTTTCAGGAATGCATTCGAATTTGGGTAAATTCTGGCAATCTTGGATACTACTAACGACGATTATCGATTAACAAGGATTAGTCCATCGGTTCAAAAATACATTCATTACCAGCATTCGATGGGTCAACCGATGAATAATTTAGATTGTCACCGAATCAGCAACTTTTTTTGTAAAAATTAAGCGAAATAAATCAGCAAAGACACCACTCGTGGTAGGCACATTCGACATAGTCCAGCTTGCTGTCTGCTCTACCACGTCGTGACAGCCACCGTCGCCGTAAAATTATCATTAATCATTTGATAACTATTATATTTATTCTTTTCTTCTTATAGTTATTTATGGCTTTAATTAGTCTCTTTCTTCACCTGTCTATAGTGTCTTGGAGTTTTTATATTGCTGAATTTAATTGGAATAACCTGTGACATATTTTTCTAGCCTTTTTTAATTTTCTACACCTGAGTTACACCCCAATTTACCATTCAGGAATACTTCACATTCACTTAGCGTGACATATGCATATATTTATAACATGTACATAACAAATACATGTCTACAAGATCCTCGTATGCGTCAAAATGATGGAAAATTTTCCGACTTTCATGGCTAATGATGACGCATTTTCCGACCACGCCGTATTCGTGGGAAGCTAAGTAATCGATTCCGAGTAGCTCTGGGAAAACTGAGAATTTTCCGAGCTTCGCGCTTCACGATTATGCATTTTCCGACCATACTATGTGCGCGGTGGTCTGATTACCCGAATTCGAGTATCATGGCACCGAAAAATGTCATTAATGAAAGAGCAAAGCGGTTAGGACACACTATCCTGCGATTACTACCATACCTCGCGTATCCCACAGAATTAATTTGGTCAATATTAAAAGAAAACAAGAAAAGGCGATAACCAGAACCCCAACGACAAAGTAAATATGGATGATTGTTACATGAGCAAATTTTGAAGAAACAGTTTCATAACCATTACAATACCAATTAAATTATTATCAAAATGAAATGATCCAATAGCAACGATTCAACAATGTGACAATGACGCGACGGTGATGGATTTATGAATTTATTTATATTTCATATTTTTCACCAACAAAAACATCACATGTATTAGGGTTGTTTGCTGTTTTTGAAAACGTAAAACGAAAGTATTTCACGGAATTTCACACAAAACACCCTATAAAATTGAACGTGTGGTGCGGTATAGTTGAGAAAAGAATACAATATCCTTACTTCCTTGAAGTGACTCTCACTGGTGCGAGATATTTGGAATCTCTTCAAAATAGTCCCATTCCCGCTTTAATAACTTGGTTTCCGGATTTAGAAGAACCCGACATACCCCACCGTAACCTCTTTTTTCATCAAAATGAAGCGCCGCCCCATTATGCTTCAGCTGTTCACCCTTACTTAGATGAAGTTATTCCAAATCATTAAATAGGTAGAAGAGGGATTGAACGGCCAGACAGATCGCCAGATTTAAATCCTCCAGGATTTTAGTAGGGGTGTTCAAAAAGTAAGGTATACGTGACTCGTCCGGTAAATTATATGAAATTTAAAAGCACGGATAGCACAACTTTTCCCCAAAATTTCCTTATGTAACAATCATCCATATTAACCGCGTCGTAGGTAAAAAAATGTACATCAGTTTTTCCACTTTGAATCTGAATATTTTAGAATATATTCTGCCGTTAGAAATGTATGTGTATTAGAAAGTTAAAAACACTAAAGACAAACGAACTGACCGAATCGCCAAAACTTTCTATTTTCCACCACGAGGACACCTCTTTTCCTTCCTCTCGCTCGAATGGGAAAATGTGTCAAACCCCATTTGAACCAGTTATTTCAAGATTACACAGTCGAAGCATCTTAAGGACCCCCCTTCCGATGTGTCGTATAAATTCGCGGAAATTCCTGCGATTCCTCGACGCGAAATTGACTCGCTCAAAATTTTTTCCTCAGACCGACGTGACGGCGAGCGATCGACCGTTTTTCGGTCGTGTCTTCTTCCTTCGTGTGTTACACGCGCCGTCGCTGATATTTTACCCATTGTTTGATTTAAAAGCGACCGTTTATTTTTTTGTCGTTAGTGCCCCGAACATATTTCATCGATTCCCTATCCGCTTTTATTTTTTCGCCTCTCGTCGTCTCTTTGTTCGGACTTCGGAAACGTGGGATTACACACAAAGAGAAGAGAGAGGCTCACACGTATGCAGATAGATACGATTGTGATCGAAAAGTGAAGATTCGGAGCGACACGACGACTGTTGTCGAGGGAAGATAACCGAGTATCCCCTTTTTATTTTTCGTCACCGGGATCCACCTTATCCGCCGACAATATTTTGACGTGCGATCATTAGCCCGCACGTGAAAGGGGGAGTACCTACCCCTCGGGGGGGCTCCACGGGTGCCTTAATTAAAGGGGAAACGAGTGCCCCTTTAATGCGCGCCGTATCTCTCGTGTGCGCGATTAAGGGCCTGTCAAAAACAGAGAAATTCATTTTTTCGCGTTCGTTCTTTAATTCCTTTTTTATCAGTTTAAACGGCATTCATCTGCCGGTCGGGAGGCAGATGGGGGCGGTGGAGAGGAAAGGGGACGGCCGGGGGAAGAGAGGGAGGCGGTGCGTCGAGGCGGCGGCAGTCGACGGAGCGAAGGGAAAAGGACGCCATTGTCACGACGAACAAATTTTTTTATGCAACAGACGGAGACAGACAAAATAGGAGGTTTCTTTTTTCAAACGGAAACAATTTGACGTAAACGATTAATCTAACAGGGAGTTTTTACTACTTTAACCCGTTTGACGAGGGATTTCAAAGCGAGCCTATAGAAAGTCCTGGTTAAATTCACCCTCAAAATTGAAGAATAAAATTATTATTTGCCTATTTCCATTGGGAGCTACCATGTATAAATGAAAATGTAAATGTCAGCACAGAAAAGCAGCTGAATATGTATAAAAATCATCATGCACAGGGTGGCAGACGAAGCCCTTGGAAAAGAAGATGCCTGCAAAGAATGGAGCAGTGATATTACCTGGGACGAAGATTAATAAGGGAAAAGACAATGAGCGGAAAAATACTAGTGGAAGGAATACCAGAAAATTAATAACGGAATTAAAATATCAGCAATACATGACAAATGAGTATACAGGGAAAACATAGTAAAACCAGCAGATGAGGCTGCGTCAACAAAAAATACGAGAGAATACTCTAAGAGAGAGTACCCTATAAGACAATACCGAAATATACGAATAGTACCTAATAAAAGGCACAATAACAAATCCCCTTAGAGGTGAAAATGACGAAACAATAACAGCACCGGAGAAACAATTACAAACTCAGCAACAAAACTACCACGAGCTACTTCACAACTCAATGTAAGAAGGCAGGAACAAAACTGCGAAGAGAGGGAGAATGTGAAAGTATATATAAATAAATCAACAACGATCGAAATTAAACAACTACGCAGATGAAATACCAGCAGAGCTATGGAAAGTCGATACCAAAAGCATAGTGAATCTACTAGCACCATTAATAGAAAGGATATGGGGAATTTCAAGAAAGTCATCAATAATAATACACTAGAGAATATATATATATATATATATATATATATATATATATATATATATATAGAGAGAGAGAGAGAGAGAGAGAGAGAGAGAGAGAGAGAGAGAACTAGCTAAGAGGGAAACAAGCGGGGCAAATGGTATTTATAGACTTTGAGAAAGTATAATATTCTATAGTATAACATTATTTCTATAGTATAACACAATATACTCTGTGGGAAACTATGAGGTACCTCAAAAACTCGCATGAATAATAAAGTTGATATGTGACGAAACAAGGAGTACCTGAGTGAGAAATTAAGAATAAAAAAGGGGTTAAATAAGGATGTATATGCCCATCCTATTTAAAGTAATATTTAATATGCCATTGGCCACCTTCTCAGAAAAGTCGCAGACCAGAAAACCAGGATAATATGGAATCACTTCAAAAGCAAGAAGCTGGCAGATCTTGAATATGCAAACGATATATGCCCGTTGACGGACATAATGAGACAAATGAGAACAATATTAGAAAAATGGAAAGATAAGAAAGGAAACGTTGGACCAAAGATAAACGTGAATAAGATCAACGAAATGAGGGTCGGTAACATAAACACAGAAGACACGCAGAAAATCGGTAAAAAAATACAAGTGAAATGAAACCTGAGTAGCATAATAAATAGCAAGGAGGAATACAAGTAGACATACAGAAAAGTATATGGAAATCAAGGTAGGCTTTTGGAACATTGGCAAAGACATCAACACAAATAACCAAGAAAATCAAAATTAAGGTACTCAAGCAACGTAAAAGCAGTATGCCTGCGAAACACGGTCGGTCTCGGAAAGAATAAAGAACAAGCTGCAAACTTTCATAATTTAACGCCTAGGACAATATTAAAAATCTTCTGCCCAAAAACCATCACAAAGACCTTGGAAACGTACCAACCAAACTCTGATAGGTGAAGATTCGATACTCTAAAAGAATCGTCAGATGATATCACAAGACAGGTGAAAACTATCCGGACAAAGAACCAGAGGCAGACACCGCACGACAGGCAGAAGAAAGATAGAAGATATGAAGAAAATGTGGAAAAGTTAGAAAGAAATGACGATAATGGCCAAGGATAAGAGAAGATGGAAAGACTTCGTGGAGGCCCTATATTCCGAAAAGGAGTGAAAGGGTAGAGGGTAAAACTGCAGAAGAGTGTGAAAGTGGTAAAGGTAGATACGTGGTCATGACTGTTGGTCGTCATCAGTTCGGTGCAGCCTCTTCGGACGGATTTGAAGCAAGCGCAGGAGAATCATACACGTTCCTGTACGTTCCCGAACAGGCTGCCCATACTAATGACGACCAACAGTTAGAAACATGTTGATAATATTTTCAACGTAGAGCAAAATTGTTAGGCAGAAATAGAAAAGAGACGAATATCTCAGATTATTTTAAAGTCAAAAATTGCTAAACAAATTTTAAAAAAAAAATGTTGATGTAACACCAATAACTCCAACACATTTCAACTACGTAATGGTCTTTGAACTAATCGTCGATCCTTTAATGGACATTAAAGCACCCAAATCAAATACCATGTACCATGTACTTAATAATACTAGTAAACTTTGTTCGGTGTGTAACTAGTGCCATCATTGTAAGAAAACTGAATAATAATTTAAACACTAATCAATATTATTTATTAACAAATGTTTTAATTGTTTCATATTAACTTCATTTTTGGTCGTTTAATAACTTTAAAATATTTTTTTGTCAGACTCTAAAAGCGATATCTCTCGCATGACATCACAAAAAAATGGCTATAAGGCAATTTTTCTCGCCAAATCGTAGATCACCTGGACTAATTATGGCTTGGGTGATCGATCAGGATTTCTAGGTTTTATCCCAAAGATCCATATATATTTATGTGCCTTTCCGACCTATTAAAACTGCAATTTCAGGGAATATCTAATAAAAAACTGCCACTAACGTCCAGTTTCCCCAGTGGGGGATTTTTCTTTCTTTTTTTTCCGTGAAAGCGTGGATTTAGGGGAAGGTCCACATGCATGTGTGTGTATACAAAATTCGGGGGTTTTCTGCGAAAGGTCCGTCCGAGCATCAGTCAAAGCACGCTCCATTACGCAGGGCTAAGCGATAGCCGGCTAATGGCTGAAAACCGGAGATGAATGGCCGGCCTGAAAAGCTGGCCCCGCTGAAAATCATCGGGCTGAAACCCTCTCCCGTGATGACGATATGTTAATTTCATTTAGGAGAATGCCATTAGCTCTCCGGGATTATCGTATGAAATATTCATTCGATCGTTCAGGGAGACTGTGTGAGTGTGCGTGCGTGTTTTCGTTGAAGCTTTGCGGACTTGTCATTTCGTACGGCAAACGAGAGGAAAAATCCTCGGCGACGTTATTTACGTCACCTGACCATTACGCCCTCCGCCGAGAGAGGGAAAGAGAGTTACGGTCGGACCCGCGATTTTCATTTCGTATCATAAATTCGATTAGCTTCGGACGGATCGTCGATTTTTCTTCCCCTCTCCACTCCCCATTTTCCTCTCCCTCTTTCTCTCCGGTACTTTTTCTTCCGCGCAACTTTCCCGAGTTAATATTCAATAAAATCGGGGATCCCGAAACCCAATTTTGAGATTATCCGCGCCTCGCCCCGCGAGACGAGACAAATAAATATCGAGGCAATCTTCTTATTCGGATCACGTTATCGCCTCCCAGCATCGGGATGAAACTTTCTTGTAGTTCATGCAATCCGGGAGTTAATGGCGCTTCCGAAATCGAATTAAACGTAATCGACATGTGTGATTTTAATATCCTATGCGGGGAACGTAGCTGTGATATGATTTGTTGCGACTAACGCCCGTTGAGAGTCTATGGTGTTCAAGATAACTTGGCTCCATTTTGAATTTCGATTTCCTAGTTTATCCTTAGAATTTAACCGATCTGGTCCACGAGATGGATATTAGCAGAGAAGAAAAGAAATCAAGGCATGCGTCCTGAAGGAGGGTGACAAACTAAAACTTTTATAGAAAGAAGTATCCAGTGTCTACCTAAAGTGTAGACCAAGGGTGTCCACTAACCGTGTTTCCCGAGCTTCCGGGAGCAAACGCTTTATCGGTGGTACCGGTAATTTATGGCACCCATAAAGCAATTACCGCTCGTCTCTTGGGGCATTTTTAGTCACGAGAGCCAGGGTGGAATTAATATGATTTGTTAGTTAGACGTGTTTGAGATTTTGGAATTTTATTATTTCATATATGAAACATATACGAGCATACCAAAAATGTTTTTACCTGTTTCTAAATATTTAGTACACAAAATCGTGTACAAGTAGTTAAGTAATTGTTCCCAGTAACTAGTAAATGTTAGGATGATTGCGAATTAATGCACTATCCTTGATCCATTCTCCTTTCAAGAAAAATGTACCCGATGCGTCGTTATGTTCAGGTAAAAATAGGGCCAGTAACTGAGTGATTACCACAAAATCATGACGTCACTTTAGAAAAATCTATAAATTGCAACTTTATGGTTAATAATATGTACTCTGGGGTGACTGTACGTAGTGTGCTTTGTATGGGTAAAAAATTTTACAGAGTATTTGTTTTATTCCAGTTCTGTTTGTCAATTTTGACTTGAAACGATTTTCATTTCCTCATTTTTTTAATAACCTGTGCGTAAAGGAATCAGAAGGGGGCAAGATTACGATACTAAATGGGGGGATTTATTTGAGGTTTTCAAAATTTATAACATCATTTTATGCGTCATATGTGGGCAAAGTTTTGTAAAATGCAAAAAATATAACATTCTGCGGCATTATCAAAAACAGCATCAGGGTTTTGATAGATTTTCCATTAGATAGTGCGTCACGATCCAGAGAAGCCTGGATTCCAGAGAGCCTGGAAAAGTGTGAAGGGAAAATGACATAAATGGACCCAACCCAGTGCTTTTTTTTTAATTTAACGAAATAAATTTATTTTGAAACATAACGTTACGTATACGTTTCATTAATCATTCATATATAAAAGACGTTAGAATTACTAGTTACTATACTAATCACTTTAGTATTTATAAAATCTGTAAATTAGTACCTATTTACAATTATATAAGTATTAGGTAATTGCTTTTCATAGCTTCTCCTCGACAAGAGTTCAATTCGCTTTCTGAGTCCGTGCCCGTTTATGATGGGTTGTATCTGTCACTTCGTAAAATCTCTTCATCCTACTGGACACCTATGATGTAGACAACTGAATTCCGCTAGGTGTCGCTGATTACGGAGAACTATTGGCAAACAGAATAATTCCCAACCAATCTATGATTTACGACCAAAAGGACAGATTGCACTCACACAGATGTTTCCATGTTTTATTTACCCAGGTAAGCAGAGGTACAATCCGGTGATTGTAATTTCATCATAGGGTCAGAAACATCGCAGAACGGAATTACAGTTAAAGGCATGGCGAAGTTATAGAACTGTAGTTCTACCGTTAAAAATATTACAAACACAAATAATAACAAGGAATATGCTGATATGTAAATTTTCAGGAAAATGTAAATATATATTTCATTTCAATATTGTGTAAAATTTGTGTTTGGAAATATACTATTTAGAAAATAAACTTCTACCAAAGTTAGATACGTACTTACTTAAAGTGTTGAAAAACTATTGACTTATTTCAAACTCACCTCTTTAATAAATAAAACTAATCTATAATCTAATATCTGTAACTTTTCTTTGGAACATATTTTTCTAAAATTGCCCTAAAGGGCACTTTACTCCTGAGAAATTTCTAAGACTTGGTAAACCTATATACTGCACGTGCCTCAAATATATATACAATGGATACATCGCCAATTTTTATGTGGCATTTAAAACGTAGGATTACACAAGATCACAAAATAATGCCTTTTTTGTATATTAATCACACAAATTTCTGTATATTGACTTAAAAGTTGTGCAAAATTACGATTCTTTAACGTAAAATTTCATAAAACGAAGTGCTTCTTACTATTGCCATTAGCATTATTGCTTTACGAGAGACGGCAGGATTTTTTCGATGTTTCTTGACATTATGATATTTCTTGATACTGTTTTCGCCAGAGTTATTAAAGTACACGCATTAATATTTAATTACAATACGAGAGAAGGAGGTGAAGGAGCTATCTGTGTGGTTTTTCAGGTAAATGGGAGTAATAGGTTTTTGTGCAACACACGCAACAAATCGTTTTATACATAAAAAATGTAACTAATATCAATATTTAATGGAGGTATGGGGGTTTTCACACGACTGCTAAAAAAGCAGTGTTATGATTGCAGTAGTAGAGTATGTATGTATGTTTCTTCCTTAATAACTTTTTAATGGCTTCACCGATTATGAGTCAGATGATGCACAATGGTTCAATTGATTCCTTACCTTACCAAAAATCCCACAGGTTATATTCGAAGTAGACATAAGTAAAATGTTCGGAGATAATTTGAATTTTTACCACACCGACGCATTTGAAAGCGCATTCGCCATTTCTTATAAATTATTAATGAGTCTAACTTCTTTAATAATCATCTGCTTGTAGAACAGTAGACGTATTGTTCTATTCTTTCGACAAACTGGTTGGCTATTTGAATTTGTGTTCCTTCTGCTCTAAGGACCTTGGCCTATGTTAAGTTCAGTGTCAAGACAATTCTATTCAGTTTTCAATTTTGAGAGCATTTCCCGTAATTCTTCTAAATCATTGCTAATTAGCTCGATCTCCCAGCAAAACTAAGGCGACTTAGCTGAAGGTCATCAACGTTTATGACTTTGAGATCCCAATTCAGTTGTTTAAAAACATCTTCCAATGTTGACATGAATAGTTATTACGATAATGTGTCTCCCTTTACGTTAAGATTCTTGTGAAATTCTGAGGTATTTTATTTAAGGTTTTATTGGCGCCATTCTGTCGCGCTTTGTTTATGCCGCAAATTTGGTAAATCTGCAATAACTCCTCATCGACTCAGTCAATCTAAGCAAAATTTGAAGCACGGATAGTTTGGTTATCACTTCGTCATTTCTGAAAATTTGAAATCAGAGGGATGAGGAGTAAAGTTGAAATTTACTGAGGGAACTCTTGAGTGAGAAATAAATTAATGCGATTTTTATGACTTAACGTTCCTTTAAAGGAGTCATTGCCTGCTCAGTCCCGAGAAATGTCCCCAGTAAATAAAAATGATTTATGAGCCAAGAAGGCTAATACAAACTTTTTAGTGATTGAGTGAACGTATGACGTGACTGTGAGTTCATTAGTTGAACAATAAAGCCACTAGATTAAAGTTGGTAAAAGATTTTATTTTTCTGATCTGGTGAACTCTCGAAAAGGTGAAGAAGGGAGGAGAAAAAGAAGGAATTCTGGTTTGGCGTTCGAGGCGTCAAGATTTGATGAGAATATCTAATTCACCAAATGGATTTCATTGCGTTTTGAAAAAAGGAAGTTATGATGCCGCACCCGGTATATGAGTGTGGAAAAATACTTATAGGTCGATAATGCTGAATTTATCGCCCATTTTGTACAAGAGAAACATTTGTATAAAATGATATGAATATATCAACAACATAAGGAGTTATTTTCCTTGTTCCAGTTGTAGGGAATTGTCTCACTGTGCAAGCACTTATTTACAATAATATTCATAGATATTTGAATTGCTGAACTCTCTAATTGTATCATTTCTTTGATGCCATCTTCATACGAGGCTCGATGGAAGGGCAAGTACGATTTCGTCGATGGAAAACATTCGACAGTCGACATTTAAAACTTCGAAGGGATGTAAGTTGATTTACTAAAGATTTACTAGGAATTACACTAGCTTATTTGATTTCACCGCGCAATGGCAACCTACATCCTGCGAGTATGTCTAAATTGATTCGATGGTCGTAGATAGTGTCGAAAGTCTAGTTTTTCTCCAATAAGCCCGTCCAACTTTCTTGTCATTTTCTAGTCTGAACGCAAACATTTAAAGGAAACGGGAAACATTTTTACCCCATATTACATACTCCCTTGATTGCAGCAACTTCACTTTCAATCATTAAAGGGTTCAGTCACGATTGCCTAACCGTCGGTAAAAAGTATTTTCGAACTATCCGAATTAACCGAACACGCAATTTCGGCAAAACCGGAGGGTGACTGCGCGCGTCGGCGGTGGCGCGCATACACACACAAAAAGAGCCTCCGAAAGGATCTCTGGGGTGGGTAGACAAATGGGTGTCGCTGCATATGTAAAACGAGGAGCCCAGTCACCCTTTGTCTGTCATTTGTCACTGTCCGAGCGCCGGGGGCGGCACACGTCGTCATGGAAACACGCACACACGACCGTTGACGGGACCGTCATACTCTCGAACACACACACACATATATAGGCGCACTTTACATTCCGGATCGGTTAGAAAGGGAGCAGTGATGTTTTCGAAAATAAAATTTTAGAAACTCCCTAGACTATCTCTGCTGTCGACTTCTAAATTTATAGAATGTATGGACTCGATCTCTCTTTGGGAATAAAATGTGTTTTATGTCGGAATTAACTGAGACAGGATTTGTCTACCACTTAACCGGCCATAAAATATCAAGAGCGTTAAAATGATTCATTTGGGATTAACATAAAAAAGAAGGGGATAAATGGGCCTTACTTGAAAAAAAGTGACTAAATGTGTACTGATGATTGAACGGATTGATTTTCGGTGTGATTGCATCTAAACGAAATTCGATAAAATATTTCCATTTAGATTGTATAGGACTGGAAATGCCTCATACTTTGTACGTCGTATACTCGTAAGCGAAAATAATGTAGTGGTTGAGCGTCAAGCAAATAGAGTTCGTTGTAGATTTTTGTACTATATTACGAAAAATACAACTAACTTTTTGTACTGTCAACCTTTCCCTATTCATTATATGTTAGAAACACGGAGACAACCCCTAAGTCGACATCATCGTCGAATGATAAAAAGTGACACTTAGTTTATTCCGCTTTAAACATACGATTTGAAAAAGAGTTGAAAAGAGAGGAGGACAGGAAACCGGACTTAATACAAATTTATCTAAATAAACTGGACAAGATAATAACTTGTAAAGCCGTGTTAATATTCTTATTAAAATAAACTATTTTTGAATATCATTTTCAAATCGATTTTCTCGGTAAACCACCTTAATTAATCTCTATACCAGACCAACACCGTACGAACGTGGGCGACCTGATATTCCCCTGGCTCTTGCTGTAGCATCCGGGACTGCAACATCTTCCAAAAGCCATTTATATATGGCTCTATAATCTCTCTATCTCTCTCTCTATAATATCTATAATCTCTATATAATCTCTCTATAATCTTCTATAATCTCTCTATAATCATCTCTATAATATTTTATACCGGATTTTACCCGGATTTATACTGATTTTTCTTCTGTTACACTGAACTAAGCACCGAGGTACAACGTTATAGGTGGTAGGTACGTGGTTCTTATTTTAGTTCAATCTAAAACTTCTTGATTAGGTAAGTACTAATTTGAATAAACGTACAAAAAGTTTGTGTAATTTTCATTGTTTGGCATTTTCAACGACTACGCAAATAACACATTCGATGTACTTTTTTATATTTTAATATTCTATGCGGCTATGTGATATCTAAAATAGTAACAAAAAGTAACACACTGTACGTTAATAACAGTACTTTTTTCAACATAGGTACTGTATATACCAAAGTGAGACGATATGCTTTGTAGAAAAAAATTAATTCGCTCTTTGTAATCTTGCCGTATTTCAAAAGCACATGCGCACACGTACACAATACCGATGCTGTGAAGAATTGTGGGAAATTATTTCAACAAGTTAGTAATCTTGAGAACCAGATGAACCGAAAATATGTTACAGATAAAACTATTTTTATTAGAGGTAATCAGTTAGGCATAGGAAGTAGTAGGGCTGAAAATGTGTTACAACATACCGCTAAAATGGTTCATTACTGTGCTAGTACTGCACTTGAAAACACTAAAGAAAGTATAAACCATGGTAAGTCAATTCAAAAACCATGACTCTCCACTATTTCGATAAAAATGGAACAAGTTATCAACTGGAAACGGGATCGTGAAAAGATTTCATACTGAAAAATTGCTAATTTGCGTTTTTATGTTAATAAAATATATAGTAATACTTATTGTTTTTAGGAATATATACTATTAGACTACAGTTTAATTTTAAAAATAAAAATAAATAAAGAATGGATAAGGAACTGGCCTCACCTCGTTGAATTAGCACATCAGTATGTATTATAGGTACATATATGTATACACGCTGTATAATAAAATATATTTTTAGTGCCAGGACCACACGCTGAAACTTGCCTGAACAATTTAAATTATGACAGCTTGATCCGAAACGAATCTGATCACTGTTGGAAGCCCTGCACCAATAAAAGTCTGGATGACGTTAAAAATTCTGAATAAATATTGAAAATCTCGATCAAGTGGTTTCTATGAGGAACCTACAGCTTTTTATATGGTAAGTCTTTTTCAATTTTTTGAATTTATTAATAGGTTATAAATAGGTTAAGGGTGTACACATGTAACAAATGTTTTTGTTGCAGATTGATATAAATTTCAACGTAGCTTTTGAGAATGGGGATGGGCTTTCGTCCAATCGAGAATCTGAATAGGGTAAATTGAAGGTAATTCCTAAGAACACAGAAGATGAACAAATCGAGCAATTATATCAGCACCTTTTACAAACGTATTCAACCTATGAGTACGAACATATACAAGGTGTCGGACCAGGAACAATATCGATCGCTTATGGGAAAACTGTAAAATATGAAAATCTGAAAATTTGGCAACATAGGGTCGGTGAGGGTTATCCGAGCAAAATATTTTCAAGATGGAGGCACTTCCAGTTATACCGGAAGTTGATGTCAACTTGCTTATTTCGAAAGGAACACCCTATATAATATTTTAATTTTGGATTTTACGTTAAATTTAAACGAAACTTACCATACCTATACCTAACTCTAACCGTTCTGGACATATTTAGTGTTTTATGCCAAAAATGATATGTACAAGTCGAAAAATATCTACCAATTTTTGTTCTATTGTACATAAGCATTTACTGTTTTATTTGGATAAATTTCCTTGGAGATAAAGACCAATTTTGATAAATTACCAACCTGATGGTTGTGTGTAAGATTTTGAGAATTAGTAATACAGGTAGTTCAAAATAATAAAACCAAAAATTGAATTGAAAAAAGTGTCGAAGTTCTTTTTTTTCCAATGGAAACCACCTCCTTTTATAACTTTATGCTAAATAGCCTTAATATTTAAGGTAACTTTGTATAAGATTGTCCATACCAAAAACTCTTATGTATTATACGCGTAGACGAAATGATGAACTGTAAGTTGTATTAAAATGTAGTAACTTACTATTTTTTTTTCAGAGATTTCAAAAGATTCCAAATATTTAATTCAATTTTTTTTTATAATCATTGCAATTGTTAATACAAATAATTACTACAACGTAGCCGAAAAAAAATTAATTCAGAGTTAAAACATTGACATCGATCATTTATTTTTCTCGCGCTTTAGCAGGGACGAGAAAAATCAAAAGCTGTTGCAGGTTCGTCGTGAAAGATGTTTTGACCGAAAAAAAAAATGTTAACAACCTTTCAGCTCCCGGACTAACGCCCCAGCATCGAGGCGTTATTTATTTAAAACAAACATTGTCAATAGGATCTCTTCATTGTATATGCGTGTCCTTTTTCTTTTGAAGGCGGTCTGAAGAAGCGCTTTTTACGGACGATACACATAAAAGCAGGCGCGCAAGCGCGTATAAGAAAATCCAACGTCACGGTTCGCGTGGTCGGTATGGAAAGGTTCCAGTCGAAATTTACTAGTATTGGAATAATAAATCGGGAGCGAGAGCCCCTCGACCGGGGAATTTATGCGAAACTCCTCACAAAGAAAATATGCCCCTTTTTATGCCGACGGGTCGGGATGGGGAAAAATTCACAAAGTTTACCGCAAAACGATTTTTTTTTTAATTCAGACATAAAATTAAAGACAGATTGTGCTGACGAACGTGAAGAGGGATTTATTCAAGAGAAAATGAAACAAATATTCAACAAGGGATTAACTACTCCATTTCAAATGACCCAGGACTTTAACGGTCAAAAATTTGACAATTATTTCATAAGAAACAATTTGAATCAGTTCAAACTTGCTCTATATAGTAGATATCCTATGTAACAAATTAAATGTACAAATCGATAGCATTTTGAGGTTTTTACGAATTACTTCGAAATGCTTGCCAACGTAGTAAAAATATTGGGCTAGGAAAAGGCAAAAGGCTAAAAATTGTATTAGTAGTCTAGTAATAATTATAAATCTACTAATGAAGTGAGCATCATCATCAAGAAGACAATAAATTGGAAATCCCCAAGAGTAGACAACATACACGACTTCTGATATTAGAAATTTGAAGTACTTCTTGAACCTCTTGCTCATGTACTTACAGAAATTATGTACCATCCAGAAAAACCTGCAATAAAGTGCATTGTCCACAGAATCTACCATGATATAGACAGAAATAACATATTTTCTGAAGAACAGAAAGGTGTATCAGAAATAACCAAGGGTATACAAAGGTATACTTTTTATATAATAAATAGAAACAACGCAATTTACCTGCAACCTTTATGCTACATTGTGTGTACTTACATTCTTGGCTCTCAGATGTTTTGAAAATGTGTAGGATTTATCCTGCAATTATTTATTTCTTGGGTACACCAATGGAAAACGAACCTCAGACTAACCACCAAAGATCAATCTCCTACCACTGATGAGAACATCAATCAACAGGAAAATATTTCAGGATGACTCATTAAGCCCACTATGGTTTTATTCTGCAATGAATCCTCTCTCCACATTACTCAACAGTACAAACTTAAAGTAAACTGCCAAATCATCTCCCATATTCTGTATATGGATGATATCAAGCTTTACGCATAAGTAACTAGAAAATCTAATTGACGTGACTTACACTTTCCCTAAAGACATCCACTTCGAAGTTGGACTGGAAAAATGTAGAGCCGTGAACATTGAAAAAGGCGAAGTTATTAATGATGATATTAGACTCCCAAATGGAGACGTAATATGACAGGTTCTTTCGTAACGCCCTAAATGCAACTCATATTTTTGATTCGATTGATCGTTTATTGGCGGACTTTCCTCCCTGTATATAGTCCATTGAAATTTGAGTTGATTTATGATTCGCTTCGATCTGAAGAAAAAAACATACCATTATGTTTTCGACTCTCGGGAATCCGAATCTG
The DNA here is from genome assembly GCA_963576515.1 of Cryptocephalus primarius. Classification (NCBI taxonomy): domain Eukaryota; kingdom Metazoa; phylum Arthropoda; class Insecta; order Coleoptera; family Chrysomelidae; genus Cryptocephalus; species Cryptocephalus primarius. The sequence goes on along the minus strand of OY754938.1, from coordinate 9,393,596 downwards.
ACAATATTTTTGACCGCAACTTCAAGCAAGGGGTTGAAAACGTCAAAAATATTTTTCTCTGGAGAAATTTCAAAAACGTTAGGACAAAAATAACAGCCCAGCGTGTTTCCCGCAAATTTTTACGTCGGAAACGACTTATCTCACATTTACATCAAACAAATTGTCGCCGCTTTGTTGAATTATGTAATTTGAATGTAGGACGTATGACTTCGGCATTCGATATATACGGAGGGTCACGTCACGGCGCTCTGCTGCTTTTTTCACTCTCTTACCAGTACCTTTTGTATTTGAAAACACTTGCTTAAGGTTGCTAAGAACGTTAAAGAAGCAGTAAAGCTCGATCACGTGACTTCTCGTTAATAGTATATACTCGAATGTTGGAGTAATACGTCTTTCACCCAAATTATAAGCTTCGACAATAAGGCGACAATTTTTTTAAAACAAACGTTCGATAGGTCTTATTAAAATATACGTGCAATACGCTGGTATATTTATGTTTGTCGTATCTGTTGTAGTTCGATTTCGCGAGTGGAAATTTATATTTATCTTTTTCAACCCTTTGCTAGGGTTTTCAGTTGAAAATACTTTCAGATTCGCATCTCTGGAGATCGAAAACATAGTGATATGTTTTTTCCAGATCGAACCGAATGATAAATCAACCCAGATTTCAGTGGACTGAATTGGACACTATAAAAGAAAATTTTTGATATTTCCATAAGCTAACACTCTCAATTTCTTGTAGATTTTCTGGAATTAACAAGGATGTTAGTATTATCTTTGTTCATGACGACGGAAACATTGTTTTTATCTTCTTTTGTAACAATTAGATATTGGTTTTCTTCAATAAATCATTGGAGAAAATATTTATCTCGTTTGGTGATGATGATAATGGAAAAAAATGGAGACGTTGAACAGGGCAAACCTATAAACAGCTCGATTTACCATAAACTTCTTCCAACACCACGAGGGAAATATCAGTACCTGCAACGATTATGTGCTCTCCTAAATACAAAGCTGGAAGCAAGAAATCTCCTTACAGAGATAAACACCTACACTACACGTTTTCCTATCTAGAGCTATGGAGCACTGAAATGGACCGACATGGAACTGGAGCATCTACAGCGGACTATACGAACAATTATGACCACGAGTTTCCTAAGAGCCTCAGTGTCATTATTAATGAAAGAAGGTGGAAGATCCATTATTAAGTTGGTTAGTTTGTACTGGAGGTAATTGGTAAAATTTAAAGGGTCCTTTAACATCAAGACTGTCACACTATTAAGTCACAAATGATATACTCCTGTCAACCTCGTCAATGCCGACATCACCTTGAAATCAAGATTAATAGCCACTAATGGCATTGCGTGAACAATATTCCTATAATTTGAAACAGCTACAAAGAGGTATCGAACATATGGCTTAAGAAGGACTACTCTTGTTAGAGACATAAGGATTTGTGATGACTATACAAGACCAAGTGACGATATACGAAATTGTATCAATTTTGTTTATCAAAGACCGATCCATTGAGTACGATAAGTTAGGAAGATGTAATGAGAGGTCGGAGACAATACAGCATATAACTTCTAGCTACACCTATTTGACCAATATCGATATCTGCAGAGACACAAATAGGTCTGCAATATCCCACACCTGAAGGTGGTTTATAGACGGAGGAGGAATACTCGGTCTGATGTGGTGCTATAAGATAATGGAACAAAAAGAGATTCCTGATGATGCGAATACTGTATTAACATGTTGGGCAAATACAGGAAAGAAAAAACTAAATACCCAGAGCTGGTAGAGCACAGAGATAGCACAAAAATATAGTAAAGATTAATGTGATAACGATCGTATTATGTAAAGGACTTTTACTAAGAAAAATGAAACAGAACCTAAAATACTAGAATTCTAGGACTACATGCCAACATTTTCACCGACATCGAAAAGCAGTCCTGTAAGACATTGTGAGAAAATTTTTAATGGACCCTGTTTTAGATAACCTATGATGATTAGTACATCTGATGACTGATAATAATTATGACTTAGTGCTCGCAATAATGAGTAATAATGAAACTGGGCAATATTAAAATAGCCCAGGGAATATTCCAAAGGGGTATACTAAGCCCCATATGGATGGTTTTAGCACTTAACCCATTATCGAAGTTGCTCAAGAATCTATCTGATACTAACGAAATGTGGTTTCTGGAAGACGGCAATACAACCAGTTCTATTAGATTAACACAACCTTACCTTAAAGGCTAAGATAAATTGGGGAAGACATAAGACATTATGAAGACACTAGAAGAAATTTTTTTAAAAGAAACCAATATATATGTAATAGTATAGTAAAAACAGTCTATAAAATCCATTGCTATGCACCTCAGTTGGCAGAACTCAAATGTACAAACGTTCCAACGTCTGCATTCGAATTCGTTAACGTATTTCACACACATTGGATCGTCGAAGTGCTCGCTTAGATCCATCGTAAAACTCCGGCGGCAAAACAACGAAGAAAAACCACCCCGATCCCGGAAAAACTCGAAAATCCAAACGAGCAAGCATAAGTAGAAAACTATAAAATGATCGTCGTCATAACATCTGATTCGAGTTTATGGTATCGTAGCCGTGATCACCTCGTTTAGTTTACGAGCAGACGCTCCGTCTGTGCGGCTACTACATTTGCGCTAGATGAGTACTTCCACGATACTTTTATAGTACAATAACAACCGCCAAAGTGGTTATTAAATTGTTTTACGGTCGCTCCTCGAAAAAAGAGAGAGGATGAGACGGAGAGCGGATTTAATGCGGGCCGATAGCTACAGGTGGCGGCATCCACCGGACGATAGGCGAAATTTACTACAGAGGAAGCGTCTGTGGTAATCGAAATCTTTTTCGCAAGATCCTGGCTGGAATAACATTTGATCAAATGAATTGGCAATGAGTTTGATACTTGATAAGTTGTAACAAACGCTGTAAAACGTCAAAATATACTTAAGTACACAACTTTGTTGTCAGTTTTGCAATAAGGCGCCAAAAACGATGGCACCAAACATAAAGTCAGTTTTTAAATTTGACGATATACCTAAAATGAGATATTTTCTCGTACTAAACTATCGCATTTTTTAACTTTGGGGGGGGGGGGGTGAATTTTCTTTGAAACAATAACTCATTAGTTCACATTTGCTAAATATTGCATATTTCTCCAAATTGTTTAACTATGGGGTTAAACGGTACTTTAACAGTCCTGCGGTGCAGTAACCTAGTACCTTTACTCTGCGATCTTTGTTAATAATCTGCCAGTCTGCAATATACACTCTACATATCTTCCATTCGCAGATGATTTCAAGATACTTAAGCATATTCAAATGTCATTAGATTGCATTCTGCAACTTTCTGCATCAGGATGTAAATTCAGTAAAATACTGATTTGAGAATAACAAAATGACTACATAAAGGCAGGTGTTCGGTCATAAATAAGGTTTACTTACTGACTAGTATAGAACTAGTCAGACGAAACGAAAAAAATATAAATCTATTGTAAATAAAGCACACCAAAAGCTTGTAAGCATGTAAGCATTACAATTCGTTTTTCATATAATGCATGACATGGAAAGACATAATTTTTTCTGGTCAGTCCAATAAATTACTCATGTATTAGTAATACTATGAGACAGTGTATCGTATTTGTTAAAGAATGTAATGTAAATTTCTTAGCTTTAGGATCTTGTAATAGCGAATTAATTAAATCAAATTACTTGGAAGGCTCTTGATATTAAGTGACTTATGTATGTGTATCTTAATTATGGAGTCTAAGTAAGGTATTATTTAAGACTTGCTCCAGAAATTTAATTGGTTGCTTCGACGTTGTACAAGTCAACAACCCTTTTAATTGTCAGATCCTCCCCCAATCCAAGTTTTCCTGCAACCACCGTAGCACTTCACAGCATAGCATGAAGCATTTATAACTTCGCATGATAAAATTTCTAAAGCTTCTATTAAAACAGGAAAATTCCCCTCAAAAAGTGATCAAGTGAAGTTTTGTATTTCTCGCTCCAACTTGTTGCTCAAAGCTTGGAAATATTAGATATACACTTCCTTCTCAAAACAGAATCCCAAAAAATGGTAATGATATTTTTGGTACTTCCCATGGTGTTCAAAATTTCAGACAAGATACTGACATCATCGATTGTTAGGTTCAATTTGCGCGAAGAGAATGAAAGTACAAAGTTTTGCGAAAAATTGCTTAACATCATCGGCTTTTCCATATCCTCGAACATCCACCAACGCATTTCTCCGAATTTATCTTTCACCTTTCAGCTCAACAAATCCGAAGGTTTCCTTTAGGAAATATTGCAACACAATTGATAATTGTTCAGTTCGAGAAATGTCAGCCGTTTAATCTGCCTACACCATATATGTCTGTTTGTTTTACGTTCCCTATAATACCTGTCTTACGCACATATCCACAAATGCCGGTAATTTCGATCGGTAGCTTACTATTTTTTCTCATGCTGAATGTGATTTTTCCAAACAATATCTCTTGCGTCAATTCGCAACTTTTTTAACCCCTCGAGAATTATTTCATTATAACCTTCACTCCTCAGGGCTAAATGGTGAAACAAAACGTAATGCACAAGTTAACTGATGATATAATTTTCTGGTCTATCTTCTTCTTCTTCATCTTATATAGAGCAGTAACATTGGGACAAGTGTTGAACACAAACATCACGGAATTAGAACGATACAGAACCAGCCAATAAGGAGGATGACGAGGAAGACAATAACAAGACTGGAGATGCACATAAACCCGCTGTTAAGAAAGGCAATCGACTACGACGAGGCAGAAAAGTCAAGAGTGAAGGGACCAAGACTAGCGCTACTATTAATGGACGACGAAGACAGAAGAAGAGGAAGAAGAAGAAACGAACAAGAAGAAGATCCGAAAAGCAAATAGGAGGAAACAAGAAAAGAAAGAGGAAACAGTTGAAAACGGAAATAGACTTAAACTAAACAAAAAACAAAAAAAAAAACGGAAAAAAGCAAGGAGCATACAGCTCAGCTTTGAAATAACAAAGAACAGGCCCAAGTTTCAGCATTTTGCAAATAATAGTCAATGGAAAACGTGTCTCACTATACGATTGGTATTTACGTGGTATATGATTTGAGCATGTGCCCCAAATTTTTGACCCTCGGACCATGACCTGGCTAGCTCTTCCTAAATCTCACATTTCCTACATTTGGTACCTCTACCAACATGAATTTTTCAGCAAGAAATTACGCTTTCTATTTTAGGGACCGTATAGTTACATAGAAATTCGATATTATGGAATTCTGATGAGCAGAAATCACTGTTTGCCTTGCGAAATTCAGCTTCCATTGCAAATATTTAAACCACTAAGAAATCATGTAATTTAAATCTCCAAAAAAAAGGAAACTATTTTGAACGAAGGCTAAAAAACATTGAATAAACTTGTTCAACGTAACCAACAGTTTAATATTAAGTTATTACTTAAAGTGAACGCAACAATGTTAAGTGATGAAAGTGGCTGTTTAAAAAGGTATCACTGAGTAATGGTACTAAACCCTGGAGAATAAAAGCAAAGTAGAAAATTTTTTGATGCGTGAATAATACCAACCATAAAAAAACATTAGTAGGAATTTTTCATTCAAATTTAATCGAATTGCTGTAGAACACGCAGAAGGAGTTATGTTAGTAATGGTAGCATGTTTACTGGGAAGTGACGTCACGAGCTCTGATTGGTGTTAGAGATGACCTGACTAATGGCTGTGTTTTTATATAATAGAAAATGATACAATTTTAACTATTTTTTATCACACAAAGCTGTTTTTGAGCAAAATTTTGTTCGTTGAATCCAATCAGAAAATATGCAACTTCTCATATGGCAAAGAACAAAACTTCTTTAAACGATTTCGATTTTAATTTGTCTTCAGCGAAACGAGTTGGATGAAATGGGTCGCTTCAATAACCCAGAAAGATGGCGCAATAATTTTATGTTTACATTTTTTCGGTCGGAATACACGAAGGAAGAGTGAGAGAAAGATTCCGATTACATTTCTTGCGGCGATACAACGGAGATGTCAGCGTCGGAGAGGGACAACAATGGCCGGCAATATCAATATTTCACTAATTGGACTATAAACAAGAAGTGGAAGAAAGAGAAACGCAAAATGAATGTTTGATCGTCCGATAGATGACGTTCCTTTCCGATTGCACTGATTCCATACACCGAGATAAATCTCTCGCTGGCCCCTCTAATGAATTGCGATCGGAGCTCGATGTGGGTCTTTTTTGCGAACTTTCATGAACATTCCATCGTTATATGTGGATGTCCGCGTGGTTTTTTATGCGGCCGCCTTCTTGTTAAGGAAGACTGTAAAATTATAATAGAGATCTTAGGGGTTTTTGCTGCTGCAGCGATGTTGATGTGGTCGTTGTGCGACCTGACTTATGTCCCATCCAGTTTTGCTTTATTGGAGACTATTTCTTTTTGCCGGGATTCGCGCACGAACCGACCGAATACTAATATCCGCCTCGCTTTTTACTTTCGTGTACCCATTCACCGGAGACCGACCGAAATACGGAAAATTAAAAATCGTAACTGCCGTCCATAAAAATTTAACGTACACACAGGATGTCCCATGAGCCACAAAGTGAGACGGGGACAATTCCAGTCGGAAGCCCTAACCACATATCGGATTGTTGATGGTTAAAACTTCCTCCATACTTTGTATTTTTTGGAACTATCTTCAGTTTGAGTTATTCAGCTAAACCATTTCTATTATACATACATCGTTGCGCATGTGTAAACTCCAGGATCACGCAACCATACCCTGGGTTGAAAATGGAAAATTATGAGATGCAAAATGAGAGATTCATACAGAATTACTTGCCTGGATTGCTTGAATGTGATCATATCCAACCATCAGAATGGGAATCTTTTCTATGATGCTCGGGAAGTAAGGTAGTAAGGCAGTTAAACATAATCTGACCATTTAAGGAGGTTCTTCTAGTTTAAAATTTAACGAGAGGATTTTAACAAAATTTATAAGACAAGTAAATGTTGATTCAAGTAAGTTGTGGTGAAATTTTTGTAGACTTGGGAAGAAAGTGATCGATTTTTTACGCGAAGTTTTATGGGAGTGTACATGGTTTTCATAGCATAGTGGTGTAGATAACAAATTGAGAGTACTTGGTAAAATTCATGAAAATAACAAATAAAAATTCACTCAACATTTTGAGCTAGTAAGAAAACGGATTAAATACCTATGAAAGGCAGGGTTTTAACACCATGGTCAAACTGAGTATTTTGCAGAGTTTATTTACCATAACCAGAAATGGTACAACTAACATATGTCCATCACATGTATTAGCTACCACGCTTATACCGCAGTTTATAGAACAAAAAAAGCTGTTTTGATAGATAAAATTCAACAGCAGATGGACCAAAAACTTGGTTTAAAATGGATCAAAGATGATAAAAACTCAAAATCTAGACAAATCTGAGCTATCGTTTTTTTTTAACAATCAAGTTTTAAAAAATAGGTCGTTTTTCCGTTTTTTGACCATATCCTGAAAATTATTGACGGAAATGCAATACGTTGTAAATACGATTTGTAGACAATTAAAAGACCTTCAAAATGAGCGTTTCTAAAAGGTGATTGGAGCATTTTTCAGCGAGAAAACTTGGAAAAACCGTTAAAATAGACCCTTTTTCAAAAATTCACGACTTTGCCCAGTTTAAAGCTGAAGCACTAATTTTGCTTGAAATATTAGGTTATTATGTCTACTTTAAGCATGCAACAGTTGGATGCTGTCGGATGAATCGTTTTTGCACAATTACGTTATTAACAATAAACACCAAAATTTTGCAAAATTCGGCATGTTAACTGAGATGGCCCAAATTTTAATTTTTTAAACGGATTTTGAAAAAGGACATCAAAACCTATAACTTGGTAACCTTGGATTTTCATATACGTTTGGAGAAAAGTGCAAAAAATGGCCTCGAACATTGCGCGAAACGTGCGATTTCGCATTTCGTGGTGGGTGCAAATGTTATACCGTTTCATGTTGCTTGAAGCCTTCAAACTTTTGCATGTTTAAAGTAGACATAATAACCTAACATTACAACTAAAATTAGCGATTCAACTTTAAACTGGGCAAAGCTCTGAATTTTTGAAAAATGCTCCATTTAACATATTTTTCTAAATTTTCTCGGTAAAAAATGCTACGATCACGTTTTATAAACGTTCATTTCAAAAGTCTTTTAATCCTCTACAAATCGTCTGTACAACGTATTGCATTTCCGTCAATAATTTTCACGCTATGGTGAAAAAACCGAAAAACGAACGATTTTTTTTAAATTTTTATTGATTAAAAAACCGCAAAAGCTCAAATTTGTCTAGATTTTGGCTTTTTATCAAACAACTTAACATAGTTTTTTGGTCCGTGTGCTTTTAAATGTTATTTACAAAAAAAACTCTATAAACTGGTCTATTAATAGACGCAGTGCAGGCATTAATCGAAAAAAAAACAGCGTTGTCGTGTGTTCTTCAACTTCGCTACAATATTATTTACCGTAATCAAAACGCAAACTATACCGAATGGTTCGTATGACGACCCCAGCTTGAACAATAGTAGGTAGAACTTATATGTGCCCATAGTTACTTGTCAAGTCTGGAAGAACAATTACCGTCACTTTGATGAATAATTTAAGGCGGCATACTGCTTGTACGCAATTTAACGTACACACGTAAGTTACTATTATAGATATTTAACCAAATACTTAAAGCTATATCGATATAATAGCTAGATCGGAAACACGGATTTTGTTAAAAAAAGACGCCCATTGTGTTGATGTTCACAATTAATATTTCATGAAAGTGTTGCATCCTCGATAGTGAGTCGTTAAATCGGTTATAAAATATGTTCCTACTTAAAGACGATCGAACGTTTATATCAGTCCAGGTATTAACTGGGAAGGATGTAATGTAAAAGTTGCAAAACGAAATGGAACAAGGTACAGAAGGGAGAAAAAGGTGCGCGCCCGCGTCCGCATCGATTAATCAAAATAACAAAAGGATGGCCTCCAAAACTTAATTAGACGTTTTCCGAACCCGACGTAATTTAGCAGTTAAGGGGTTTTATAATTGCTGAACGAATTTTTTCCTCGAGGCTTAATTGTTGTTCGGGCCGGATTCCGAGTAATTAAAAATATAAATCTATGAAGCGGGGAGGAGGAGGAATTCGGCTTCGGGGACCTTCGCCGTGCGCGCTTAATATAAAGTCCTCCCGGAAAAATTGAATATCGAACACCGGTGACCTGATCCCTCATGTCGCCTTTGTTTCGAAACGTAGGAATTAGGGCGGACCCGAAAAGAGGCCTTCTCTGTCCCTCTCGTCTTCTCTCCGTTTTCCCGTCATCCATTTTGACCGCGAATATAATCGTTTCCGATCACACGGCCACATTCTGACGGATCATTCGCTCTTATGGCGGGCCAATCGTCATTAGAGGTCGAGCCGAGTCATTAAAATTAAACGGTGGGCAGGTTTGAGGCCTCGACGGAGCGAGAGAGCCTTTTCGAAATAATTGCGCGAGGACCGACAGGGACGTAGAGCGGCAGACTTACAAAGAAACAATTTCAAACCTTCATATCAAACAATCTTCGAACGTAAACCCCTAAAGTATCAAACACGTAAAAAAGCCTGAATCCAATTCATAAAATAACCCAAAAATGTAATAATTTTATATTCTAAATCACAACACATCAGTGTTTTCATTTAATCCTTGGAGCATACTCAAGAATTCAATTCCAATTTCCATCAAAAATTTTTAATAAAGCACTATTGACGTGAGCAACAAAAAATAAACTTGTGCTGATAAATAGGAAAAGTTTCCTTTATGCGATACTTCAGAAACCCTTGGTGCTTCTCTCTGAAATGTTTCCTACGCCTCTGCGATTTCCGTACACCCAATACGATAATACTCATATTATTATATGGTAGGATTTGTGGAGATTATAATTATGCCCGCCACCCCTTCAATTACTTTAATTCGTAGTTATAAGTTGTGTCGAGAAAGATCTGTGAGTGTGTATACTTATAGGAATTCACGTGAAATTATATGTTACGCGAAGAATAAGAGATAAGAGCGGAAAGATAGAATTCAATTGGATAGGCGCAGATACGATGGTTTAATGGATAATTAATTCGAGTTGTTATATACCCCGGACTCCACAATAAGTATAGGAGCGCTAACGGAATTATATCACACATGAAACCGAAAAAGGATCTGTCGTAATAAATTCATGCATTTTAAGCTGTACAGACTTGGGCCGTTCTAATTTTTGGCGACCGCTCGTATACTATGGCGAATTCGCCCTGCAGGTCACCGCCATTTATAACACTGGTGAAACAAATGAGCTTCCGCCGTTTTTTATAAAAAGTTATCAATTGATTATAATACAATGCACGTTAAATTTTATTGAAAATATTGTCCGTCATTAGCTACTACTTTTTGCCATCTTTCTGGTAGTATTCGGATGCCACGTCGAAAAACCTCTTCATCTTTTGAGACTACCCATGAATGGACCCAATTTTTGGCTTCTTCGTAAAAAGTAAAGTGTTGCTTTTCCATAGCGTGAGCTATCGATCGGAACATGTGGTAGTCCGAAGGAGCAATGTCTGGTGAATACGGCGGGTGGGGTAAGACATCCCATTGTAAACTTTCCAAAGTATTCTTGACGACTTTTGCAACATGTGGCCGAGCGTTGTCTTGCTGAACAATCACTTTGTCATGTCCTTTGGGGACATGTTGGGGACTGTTGGTCATTCGGGGCGTTTAAGCTTCAATTCTCTGCTCAATTGCAACAGCTGCTGTCGATAACGTTCTCCAGTGAAAGTTTCCTTAGGCTGGAATAGTTCGTAATAGAATACTCCGAGCTGATCCCACCAAATGCACAACAATAACTTATTGCCATAAACATTCGGTTTCGCCATTGTACCGTATCAATTTGCAATTCTGGTTATTTTTCCTTTTAGAAATATTATAAAGTACCAGTTCCTGTGTAGAATCCTCCGGAAAGCACAGTTAGGGTAGACGATTTGGTTTTGTTTGTTTGTTTTTTATAGAAACATAATAAGTTCGACATAAACGACATACGATATAAACGACGACGGTTGTTTAACCACCACCATATCTCCGCTAAGCACACCCGCATTTTAAATGTCAAAATGGCGAAGGCGCAAAAACCGCGCCGTTTTTCACTTATTTCTCCACTCTTTTCACAAGATTTGAAAATCGGCGTAAAATTGAATAACCAAACTTTATTATTATCGTTTAACCAATGACAATAACATACGAAAACGTTTTAAAATTTCACTTTGAAGACCGACAAAATTAGCAAAACTTTTCACATTTTTTTTTTCTCTCAAAAACTACTGGTTTCCTAAAGTTAAAATTATGTTTTCCAGCGCCCAAATACTGTCCTCTTTTACTAAAAAAATTCTCATTTTTGAGATTGACGTGGAAGAAGGAAAATCTTTACCCATTTATAACATTAGTAGATACTTCGATTGCAATATTTAATTTATGCGACGTTTTTCAAAGATTGGCTAGATTATCCACAAAAGGTATACACCTTAATTAAAATTACCGTAGCTTGTTACTGTTATCATCACAGAAAAATATTGCTTTTAAAAGTTACTGAAATATCGAAATCAAAGCCGTCCTGTTCAAAATTCCCAGAATGGTCTACCTCCCACAATCCTTTTGTACAGGTTCAATTGCACCTTATCATCAGAACAATCAAAAACTACTTACACTCGAACTTACTATCTATCAACATTTCCATTTTTCTAAACACGTCAACGATTAGATCTCGAGATATGAAATTGCGAAATTTTTCTCGTGTAAAGGACATTCCGTAATTAAAAATGTCGAGGCTAGTTGGAATTTTTGTAATACTCTTCTCCTGTCAGGTTATCTCACAGTACAGCGACAGCGAATTGCTGTCGGTTGTCGTCGTAAGTTGAAACGAAATACTTTAGAAAAATACCGGACGTGAAGAGTTAAACTTTTCAGCTGTTCCGACATGGAGATCGAGCGCCTACGTTCATTTACAAAAACGACCCTAACGGGGACTCTTTCTGGAAGGAGGGATTGGGCCAGCTAACTAAGGTATGTATCAGTTAATCGGAGAAAATTGTTGAATTGTCGCATGAGGAAATTTGTATCAAATTATACCATCAGGCAGTAAAGTAGTAATTTCTTCTGCTACAGCAATTTTAGCCAGTTAGCAAGTTTAGCCAACATAAAGAGGAAGTATACAAATTTCGAGTTTAGAGTGATTTCACTCAAGGTAAAGACCAAACTTAAGTCTTTGTCTTATATAAAAACAGTGCAATCCTTCACCACTACAAACGTCAACTATCCATACCTGTGATCATTTCCCAGACCGGAAAACTTCAGCACTACAACCTCGGCATGTGGTTCCGGGACAGGTACTCGGACTTCGTCCCCTCAGAGTACAGCCCCGGGTTCCTGCAGGTGAACGCCTCAAACGTCGATAGGTGCCTGATGTCCGCCACCTCTCATCTGGCAGGATTCTATCCCCCACAGGGCAGGCAGATCTGGAACGAAAATCTAGCATGGCAACCTATTCCAATATTCAGCACGGCGAAAAACATGGACCCGATAGTAGCGCAGGACTTTTACTGTAAGAAGTATTACGACGCCTACGACGAGCTAATGGAGACGGACGAGTTCAGGAAATTTTTCGAAGACAACGCCGCGCTTTTCGCGTACGTTTCAGAGAATAGTGGCGAAAATATCACTAGTCTTTCAGAGCTTAGCTACCTGTATAACACTTTGTATATAGAAAACTTGTATAACCTCACCATACCAAACTGGGCTGAGGAGGTGTACTTCGACCTCGAGCGGATCAGTAACTGGTCGTGGACTACATACACTTACAACGAAAACCTAGCCAGATTATATACAGGTAAAGACAACTACGTTACCAAACTGGTAACGATCAAATTTCAACTCAAAATCCCTATATTTTCAGGTCCTCTAATCGGCTACATAGCAGAAAACTTTGAAGGTCAACTCAACAACGTGACCGGCACGCCAAAGTACCTCATCTTGTCAGGCCACGACACGACCATAGCGACCCTATTGAACTCCTTGGGGCTGTTCGACTTCCTCTGGCCGGAGTATGCCTCATCGGTCATTCTAGAGTTGCGAAAGGGGCAGGAAACCGATCCTTTCCTTAACATATATTACAAGAACAGCACCGATATAAAAAATTTGACGCTGGAAGGTTGCGTCTTTGATTGCGACTTCACGAAATTCCAGGAGATCATTAAGCCTCTAAGAGTGGACGACCTGGATGCCTGGAAGGCGGAGTGTGCCGAATAAGACATTGTCTTTTACTGTTATTACTTCGAGAAAAATATATTTATATTGACAACTGACTCAACGTTGAAAGTCTAGTCGGTGTTTTCTTTTTAACCATCTGGACAAACGGATATGGTTTCGCACTAGGTGAACTTCTACGTTTGTAGACCCAAGAAGGCTTTGATATTTTAGTCAAACAATTCATTGTGATGGCTTAGATGGTTTCGACCACCACGGTCATAGGGTCGAATGGACCGGAGATTCCGCCAAACCAAGACCAATGGGATAAAAGGATAATTTATTCAATTTATTCAATTAATCCCTCTTATTTTTACATCTCCTACTCACTAGGCCCATCTGGACGATCTTGCACGGGTGTCCGTTTGTACCCCCTTAACGCTTTACCTCAATTTATCAACTCTGCGTGTGTGTATACTAGTCCCACCCTCTTCCAGGAAATCCAAAGCTATCTAGCCTGCTTACCAGGTTAAATGAGAACGAGATTTTCAGTATATTTTACACACTCCCCTGAGCACAAACAATATTCATAGATTAAGTCCAATTCGAACCTACAGCGGACGTGACAGTCTGACTCCAAGCTGTCACCCGTTGATTGTGTATATATTTCCTCTTAAATAATTGCGTCACTACTGATTTTTGGGTTCGAGTGTGAAGCCTTTAATTTGAAAATTGAAATATAACCGCCATGTTGAGAAATAGTTGTTCTGTTACATTCCCTTACCTGAGCATATTTGTGCTTCACCCAAGCGCAAATATAAAAAAAGAAGCAACTGTTCCATGTCACCGGTGTCAACGTGACGTGTCATGACAACTTTTAACAAAATCCGAATTTAATTACCAGCCAAAGACTAAATGAGTGATAAACGTAACACCTCACCCATCTGAAAGTAATGAACTACAACTACAACGCCAATACCGGGGGGCGACAGTGTAAGTACTCATAAAACTACAGCACAAGTATAACCTAAAACTTACAACTCCACAGCCTTTGGTAAGAAAGTAAAACGAGTCAGCGATGTCAACTCCATGGGGTACAACCCATATGACGCAGCGAACGTTCAACCTACCCCGGCCGCCCAACCGATCTACCCCAACTTGAACCAAGACGTGAATAATTTTCAAAGTGGTAAGCATCCGAGGAGGTTCCCTACGCGAAGAAACCAATAATCTTTGTTTAAGGTTATCCGGCGGACTTCACGAGCGTTCCGAAGGTTCCCCAGAACCAAAACTTCAACCAACCTCAGTTTCAGAACGTGCAAACACAGATGCCTCCGAATGCACCAGCGAATTTTGCCATGTTCAATCAGCCGATAGTACAAGACATGGCCGTGCAGTACGGTCAACAGGTAATTAATTAACATAAAGTGAACTTTCAATTTACCATTTTTTTATATTTTAGTTGGCTGGAGCAGGGAAAACTTTGATTAAAAACGAAGTGGAACGGTTCGTTCCCATAACGAAGTTGAAATATTACTTTTCTGTAGATACAAAGTATGTTATGTCAAAGCTGTTGCTATTGTTCTTCCCATTTACTCACAAGGTAAGTACGAAGCAATTCAAGTTTTGGTCAAGGTCCAGAACAGTCCCTAAACGATTTCAACATTATGGCCGCTATGAACACACTACGCTAAGCAACCTTTCCCCATTTCATGAAAGAAAAACCCTCGTTTAAACATCGATTATGACGCTTAGGACATCAGCATGTCACTCCCAGGGCAAGTACACATATATTACAAGATTATCACAACGATGTGTTATAAAAATTTTCTTGATTGCAGCTATTATTATTAGGCAAAGTACGATTGTTTCATCCAGTCAAAAATCTTCTATAGAATTTGTGTATCATGTGTGAGACGGTTTGTTCAAATGTCCTGCGCACCATAATAAATTCTCTAACAAATTTTCTTCCACGATTTCTGTTACCGTCCTAATAACCTGTTATGTGTTCTTTCCTCATTTCCTTTTTGGCACAAATCCATATTTTGATTAATATTTGCACTTCAAAACAATGTGTCACCCTGAAACCAACGACTATAGACATATAGAAGTACATGCCTTGAGAAATAAATGTCCTTTGGTTACTAGGGCTACAAGGTTTGTTAATAACATTTCATTCTCTTCAACTAACACGTGTCGTCCACATCACAAAGTCACCAATCACATCTGAAAATCTGCCATCCAAATCACGCGATTTGGGTACAAAACTTCACCTCATTTTGAGTGTAACTCAATATTTGTTCAGTTAGTGTTTTTCCTTGCCCTCTCCCATAATATTCAAAAAACAGGATACACTTCCACAATTCCTACTTTTTACCCACCTCCTTTTGTACTCCCCTGCCCCATTTGCGACGTTGTTTATTGGAATATTTGTTCATGGGAATGCGTCTTATGGGCGATTTAATCACGTTCATGCAAAACGCGATTAGAAGCTGTACTAGACATATACTCAAGTTTTTAAATTGCCATTCCTGTTTCCTGAGCTTATGGCAATAATTTAAAAATTATGAAGCAACCATTACATATAAATGAACATTGAGTAACCTTTTGTTGCCAAATGTTGAAGTTTGTTTCAAAAGTAAAAGACTTGCAACAGAAATGCATTCTCTGCAACAAACTCTTTCTCCATCAAAGCAACCAATGTTAAAAACAATTAATGTGCAATAAGTAGCAATATAATGGAAACAAGTTTGGAGTACATAGCAATAGATTGGACACATTCAACAAGAAGCAACTTTTCAATTTAGTCATCATGGCAATATAGAATTTAGTGAACCATCACCTTAAAAACAAGCAATAGCAACTAAATAGTTCCCTCCCTGTTCCTTTGCTGAACATGCAACTTTAGATTCACCCATTCTTGAATTAATACATCATCTTTATTTTTTTTCCAGGACTGGTCAGTGAAGTACGAGCAAGACGGGCCGATCCAACCTCGGTTTGAGATAAACGCTCCCGATCTGTACATCCCGAGCATGGCGTACATAACCTACGTCCTAGTCGCGAGCTTAGTCCTCGGGATGCAGCAACGTTTCAGCCCCGAACAAATAGGGATATTAGCTTCCTCCGCTTTAGCATGGTGCATAGTAGAACTCGTAATCTATGTCTGCACACTCTACATCATACAAATCGAAACGAGCCTTAAAACTTTGGACTTGGTCGCTTATTCAGGTTATAAGTTTGTCGGGATAATTGCTAGCATCTCCATAAGCTTACTAGCAGGTAGAGTTGGGTATTACGTCTGCTTAGTTTACTCTAGCCTGGCTTTAGCCTTTTTCCTGATGAGAAATCTCAAGATGCAAGTTTTGATGCAACCGTCGCAGAATTCTGGATATTACGGAGCTTCATCGACGCCGGCGGGCCGCAAGAGGAAATTGTACTTTTTACTGTTTGTTGCCGGACTACAACCGGTCCTGTCATGGTGGTTATCTTTCCATTTGATCGCGTCAGATGGCGTCAAAGGCGATACAAAAGCTTTGTAAAATTAAATACTTCGCAGTGTAACTTATTTAAGAATGCATGTTTATTTTTAATAATACTTAATTCTTTAGTTTTTTAACTGGTGTAATAAAAAATATATTTTCTATACCATCGTTTTGGGACTAATTGAAAACTGAATACGACGAGAGGTAGCAAGAAATTGCTGTCCACACTGTTGTTACTTCAGTTTTACCCAGGGTGGGTGAATAGTCTAGTTCAAAGCGCCCTTAACATCAGTTGGTAAATTCTTTTGTTCAAAATAAAGGGCATTTAACTTATTTATATATTTCCACATCACGACTTTTGCAACACATTAGACGCAAAAAATTTAAACAGATTTTTACTCTCCTTACTACACAATGTTACCGCCTCATCGAATTTTTGTTTTGTATAAGAACCCTGCGAATGAGTTGCTATCACCTTACCCTCGCTACTATCGAACACAAACACAAACAGAGCTTTAATACCTTGACGGTCCTGTGGCGGGACTAGGGTCAGGTCCCCTTCGATCGTCAGGAAGCACGTCACACCGGCAAACATGAATTTCATATCCACCCCAGAGTTTATCAATGCCATGCAGGACGCGTTCACCGCACAGGACAAGAGCTGAAAATGAAATTGAAAAATATTTTATTTTATTAAGGTATGGAAAACTCCACTGAAGCATGAACTCCAAAGTAAATAACATAATGATAAGCGCTAGGGTTGTAAAGTACTGACATTAAATTGTAATACTTTGATTCTCTAGTATATGTAACCTTCGTGTTAAGCTGATAGGTTTTGGATTTTTACTCAAATCTGTCAGCAGTGTTGTTAAGTATTTAAATACAGGCATTGGAGTTGTATTTTAAATATCGTTAATGCATATAAGTACATCAGCTTCATTTGTATTTACTGTATTTTAAAATACATTTTTGTCGAACATTTTAAATATTGCAATTAAATTTCAAATACATTTCAGAATGAGAAAATCCAGAAATACATTTCTGGGCAATGTTAAAGTTTTTCACTTGCTTATCTCTTTTACATTTACCTGGAAATAAAAATTCTCCTTAATTTCACATTATTCCCTGATGTAGGGCGAAACGTTTTCTATTCGGCATAAATATAAATAGATAGTAATTAAATACATAGATAGTTTAATTATTTTTTGGATGTAATATATCTATATTCATTTAGGATTCAGAGTATGTACCTATAAAAATAGCTTATCTGTACCTAGGTATCCAAGTAGATACCTACCTAATTGACTTGTAATATTAAATAAAATATATTTATTAAAAATCCATCATTATTATAACTACATCATGAAGGGGTAGAATGGCTGGACAGCCTTAATGCTGCGAAATGTAAAAGAAAATTAAATTACAGATCGGAACACTATTTCAAAACAAGGTAAATGCAGTTTTAAAAAAGTAATTGCATTTAAATACATTTTTAAAATAATTTTTAACGATACTGTGTTTGTTATGTCTCTTATGTACAACTTATACGCCTGAGGTTTCTGACTATGTGATTGTAACTATGAAACTTCAGAAGACGAAAAACTGAGATCTAAATAATTTGTCCTTACATGTCCATCATTTTGCATCTCCTGGATGGTGATGAGCACGCTGGTTCTCGGGAAGAGGCTCGCGACGATCGCCACCTCACAGACGTTCCTTATGATCGACTCATTGAAGCGATCAGATACACCTGCATATTTTTGAAAAATTACCAGTAGCACTCAACATACGCAAAGTGAAGTGTAACTCGTAGCTTACAGAGTGGATTTAAAAAATTCACAATTGTACAAAGGGCTGTTTGGCATAAAGTGACAAATTCCATGAAAGGGTTCCACTTGAACAGGTTGTACTGTACTTCTCACCTGGAAAACCTCTTTTGGGCCTGTAGTTGCATTCCACCGAGGCTTGGTCTATTAGCAACTTTTGCATTTTCACTTCTATGGGGCCGTAGACCCCTGCCGTGACCACGGTCTTATCTGAAAAAAAATGAATCAAGTCAAGAAGTCATGACACGTCACGGGCTTACCTTGGCAGAACGTGGCGGAACCGTTGGGTCTGCTCAGCACCCCCAATGTACAATTTAAATTCGGTCTCTCCATATCTAAGGAGAATAAACGCAAAGCAGGACCGGGATTTTTTAACCTCAAAGCACAAAAGTAGTCAAAGATTTAAAGCACAGACCATACAGTCTTCTCCACAGAACAACAAAATTGTTCGTTAATACAATATGGAGTCCAGATAGATCACAAAACGCGAAAAATGGTATAGTGTAGGTTTTGTACCGTAAAGTTTAAAACACGAAACGTGAATTATTCTGTTTAACTGAATAACAAAAGAAATTGTAAACACATAATTTTGGGATAAAAACCTATAGAGTCACGATTCAAAATTAATTCCGACTTTTCCTATGTGGATCCCCAAAATGAGTCAGTCACTTTGACGCATATTCCGTAACGTCATCGTATGCAACCAACCGGACTGCCGCCGTTTCGGTCTATTTTAAAATTAAATAACGGGCTGCCCCTCTACGAGCAATTTTTCCCAACAATTTAGTAATTGAAGGCATTTTACATTAATTCGACGTCTCGTTTGCGTGCCGAAGGGGACTCGTGATGGCTAGCCAGACGCAGGGCATTCAGCAGCTTCTGGTGGCGGAGAAAAGGGCCGCCGAGAAGGTAGCAGAGGCAAGAAAACGTGAGTACCAGCAACGGATTTGGGAAGTGGTAAAATTAGATTGAGTAGTATTATTTTTGGGACTTTTCTATATGACTATTTTTGTTTGACTATGATGTTTATTAATAAATAGCCGGTGAAAATTAACGTTGGTCCATGTCACATAGGCGAGCCAGTGACAGGTGTATTTACGTTTGGCGAAAATAAACCACCGACTTTCCTAACTGAAAAATAGAGCGACACGTTTTTCGCTACGGGAAGTTCAAAGTGGCAATTCTCGAAAAACACGCCAACAATACAAAAATTACCACTTTTATTTAATAGAACCTACTTTAACTAAGTGGTCTTAACGTCTTAACTTGTTTACAAATTGAGTGTAATAAAGAAGAAGAAATGTTCCGAAGGCATTTGGAAAGATTTGAAAAGTAGGGGAGCTTTACAGATTAACTTCTAGGAATTGAAATTATTATACATATGATTTTCTCCAATTTTTCTTGTGGTCTCAAACTTTTCAGTCAGGAAACTCAATATGATAATTATTGTGTCATTTAAGTCTTGCTGTGGACTAAAAAAATTCAAAAAGTATCATTCTATCCTTCACGCAAAGAACCTCACTGTATGCTCTCAAAGTCTTGAGTTCAGATACTTTTTCTAAACAGTATCTAGAATTCAACAAAACCTAGAAATCTATATAATGACCAACAGAATGTGCCAACGTTCTTTCGGTTTGTAAGGAGCGAGAAACTGTAATAACCTGTACAATACTCTACAATGAATTTAATTCTTATCTTATTCTATTTAATTCGTCTTTTGGCTTAAGAGTTTCCAGAAGTCGAGGAAATTCAAAAATATTTTCACGAGTTCAAACTCTACAGTATCCTACACAAAACAAGATGTCTTGTTTACCTCTTGGTCTCAAAATCTTCAGCAGATGAATACTTGAAACGGTATAATAACCCACACAACTCGAAAACAATTTTGTTGGAACCCTATAACAACCTGATGTAGACCACAAAATGTAATACTGATGCCTTCTTGTAGTTGTAAAGTTATTGAGAAGTTTGACAACTTTTTAGAATAATTTCAAAAGCTCTCTTCATAGCAGTAGACAATAATAACTTCAGGAGTTGAAGTTCTATAACACTCGTATAGAGACAAGATACGTCACTGAAGCCTTCTTTTGATCCTATAGTATGAAGAACTCAGATGTAATTTTCTAGAACAATATGGAAGTTGGGCTTTTATATATCCTAACTAGAAGGCGGATACAATGCACTTAGAATCTTGAAACATGCGCGATAAACTGCAACCTTTTGGACAAAAAAACAAAAGTACCTTCAAAACTTTCAAATTTTATATAGCTGTACTATTTATGAGGAGGGAAAAGCAAATTTTCATGGCACCTACAAGTGCATCTAAAAAAAAAATTATACATCCACATGATTTCGTTAATAAAAACATACAAAACCATATATGTATTGATAATGAAGTCAAATGGTTGATTACTGATAATTCGACTAATAGTCGAATCAGTACTGAAATGTGTAGAGCATGAAAAATGTAATCATTTTAATTGTAATTTAATACTGTAGATGTGTTTAATATTGGTAAATAAATAAATAAAAAACTAATTCCAATTTTTTAGGAAAAATTGTGGAAAAGTGCGAAAACGTATACCTCACGCAAAAATGCGGAAATTCCCAAAATAAATTTGCATTTTTTTCCACCCTTGACTAACAACCTATAAAGCACATCTTATTCAAATTCTGTTTTCCTCTGAAAGTATACTGATCAAAAACAATAATTAGGTAGAATTAAAATACGATTCAACCTCTACAATTACTTATTACACCACGCTAATTAGCTTACACCCGCATATTCGCGACGGGTCAATGAATATGAACTCATTTTAATTAGTATTTACAGTTTACCAAAAAGTGTAGTCATTTTTTGACGTAATGTCACTCTGAATTGCGCAGTTAAGATAAAATTCCAGTCGAGCGCGGAATAACAGTGATCGTAATGGCTTCGAAAGTCTCCCACGCCATTAACGATGAAGCTAAATTCCATAATTTCATTAAAGAACGCTTCGAAATGCTTTCATAATTAAAGAGATCGCAGTAAAACTCGTTCACTAAAAATAAACGACGTCGCCGTTTGCCAACACCAAGAAATCAGAATTGCAAGCATTAGAGTTAAAATTGACAGAAACGAATTTTCAAAAAAGGCTATCTTGCGAGATGACACGTTTCGTTATCTTACCTTTTCTTGTATCATTCAATCAAACCCTCAATTAATCCTTCATTCCAACAGTAGCACTGCACCCTCCACATGATAAAGTACTTCCTTTGTTGGTTACGATGTCTACTCACGAGATCGACACGAGTTTATACAATAAAACTAATCGAGAGGATATAACATTAAGTCCACAAGACTGTAATTTAATCAAGAGTAATTTTATTTTAGGAACATTTGAGAATTCCTTTAAAGCATTTATCGTGATTTTAACATTTAATGAGGTGATTTCAATATTGTTACGCTCCAGGTAAGGCGAGGAGGATCAAACAGGCGAGAGAAGAAGCTGCATATGAGATCGAACAGTACAAGAATGAGAGAGAGAGGCTCTTCCGGGAGTACGAGGCCAGGTACATGGGATCCCGCGAAGACGTCGCCGCCAAAATCGACAGGGACACCCAGCAGCTCCTGAATGACTTGGAGGCAAACGTCAAGAAGAACAAGGAACCAGTAAGGGGAATTGTTACATGTTATACAGATTCAGTTTATAGTTCATTACCATTTACTTTTATTCTCATTTTATGCATGTCAAGAATATCCTTTTTGAAGTTGTTTAAAATATATGTCTTTGGATTGCAGCTCATCTTGGATTTGATTGAATTGGCAATTGAGGTTAAGCCGAAAGTTCATCCGAATTACTTCATCCTGAGGACTTTCAACAAGATCTAGCTTTTAAGGATTTTTAGTGGAAACATTCTGCTACAAGACATCATATTGTTAATTCAACTCGATTTGTACCTCTCTTAGACTTTTATTTGTACAAGTCACACCATATGACTTGTTTTCCATTGATATAAGAAAGTATGTTAGCAAAGCAAAACAATACCATATGTATAATACAAAAGTATTCTTTTTGTATGTTTTTCAATTGATATCCTTGAATGGATCGAATTCATGTTAAGCAAAGAAAAATTGAAGTAGTGTATAAAAGAAACGTTCAGATATGTTTGTTGTCAGTATTATTTACATTTCATTATAAAGTAATTCAGTACAAAAAACACATAAAAAAGTCTACATAAAAATCTTCTTCATTAAGAGGTAGATTAGTTGATCCACTTCGAAGTTGTGCAGATTATTAGCATCCCCTTGCAGTCTCATGAGAAGTCCTCCAAAGGACACGTACGCAGCCCTGCAACGAAAAATAAACATTTTTACAATCTGAGACAAACGAAAAGCAGTCAGTCTTTTAAGAAATTATTATTATGTACTGTCACTACCAATCCCATTAGTTTATCACTGGCCCGTGGATGTCTTCCTGCAACTGCCGCAATTCTCTTTGCGATTCTTGTGTAGCGTAAACGATATTCACGAAGGAAGTATGGATAGTGGTCGTGGGTCTAACGTCACAACCAGCTAACCACACTGCCACCTTGTATATCGTTATGAAATGTCACAGAGTTTTGGAGCTGATGTTCTGGAAATTTGTATTAAAATGTTCTAAAAAAAAATAAGAGTGATTAGATTTACGGGTTTCCTTCGCTGGAAAAATTGGAAATTTAATGATTTTTCAGTTAGTAAAAAGATGTTCAGTCTTATGGTAAAACGAGGTGGAATATATAATGTACATACTAACATATAAAGCAATTATACAAGTAAGTCCAACATTAGTTCGAATTCTTAACATATCAAGCTTGGAATCTGGCCTGGTGCTTTTAAACAAGCGGAGGTTATGGTATACCTGTGTATAAACCAGGTGATAGAAGTATTATTAATAACTACATTCTTAATTAGAAAATTATACATAACAGGTACTATAAATTCTGAATTAAATATAATAGAACTAACGGAACGCAGTATGGTTATCGCAAAAATAAAAGTAGTACCAATGTTGTCCACATAATGTACTTGAGTAAATATATTAAGGTACTGACAGAAATAGTAACATTATAGCAACTTTCAATGACATAAGTGAAGTTTTCGGTACAGTAAATCATAAGATCTTATCGATTAAACTACATGAGGCTGATATTAGGGGTATTGCCTTACAACTAATAAATAATTATCTGTGTAATATAATGCAAACTATCAGAATGGATACTATTTTTAGTCAATCAGCTAAAAAATTGACCTTAGTGTTACGCAGGGAACTGTCCTTACTCCTTCCTATATCCTTCATCATATAAATGATAGTTTTGATACATGTCCTGACTTGCTTGTATTCATTGATGATGCAGTGGTACTGAGTACAGAGAAAAATTGGACATTAATTATCTGAATGAAGTACCTGGTTATGATCAATAAATTGATCATAAATAATATTACTAAGATTTTGGATTTTGAATATTATGTTGATGTCTACCTACCACCTCATATTATTATAATAATTAAATTTATATTAAATATTTATTTCAAAACTATTGAATATAAAATGATAAATATTAATCAAATATGGTATTATGGTGGATTTGCTTATAAAAAATTTAATTAACAAAGTTACATATTTTGGATTCATGTCTTATGGACAAAGGCATCTTCCACTGAATGTTATTGAGACAATACATTAAGCATACATATATAGTATGTGGAATTTTGAAAAAATTTGAAAATTTTAATTTTGAACATCTGTATAAAACTGTATGCGTT
This sequence comes from Cryptocephalus primarius, assembly GCA_963576515.1. Lineage (NCBI taxonomy): Eukaryota > Metazoa > Arthropoda > Insecta > Coleoptera > Chrysomelidae > Cryptocephalus > Cryptocephalus primarius. Next base: position 9,369,121 of record OY754938.1, on the reverse strand, counting down.
ACAAGCAATAAGAATTTATTTAAAAAGTATCACTATGCAAAACAAAACTTATAAATTAAGTAATTTAAACAAGATGTACTAGGAAAATTTGTACTAGACTTTGCAATATAATGTAGCATTTTTGTAATTTGTTTCTTGTACTCTTAGTTTCGAGTTTTAAGTAATTAATATTGTTTTACATACTGTAATTTTCACTGGCACCTGTGCGCAAAGGGAGGACTCCTCTCTTAGAAACTATTTTCTGGATCTCCTCCAGAGTATCAAAGATGTAAAACTGCTGGTTTTAAATAATTACCTAAAATTAAATAAACAAATAAGTGGTCGAGTGGTTGCAGAATGACCCGTAATTTTTTGGGTGGATAGTTACTTCAATAACTCCGTTTAACCTGATTTAATGTCCGATTATTTAATTTCGTAAATCTGCACATACCGCGTGGCATTACATAATACTACTTTTATATCGTGGGTGGCACTTGGGATTATATTTTTTTGGAATTTGACAAATTTCATTTGGCCAGTGAGGTGCTTATACCAGTAAATTTAACTGTAAACAAGTACGACGAGTGTTGAGAAACACCCTCCTCAAAGCGTCGAGGCTTCCTTATCTCGGGAAAATTTAGTATGTTTATGTAAGATGTTATATGCAATTAGATTGAATTGTGTTGGTAAAATTTAAGCGTATATGAAAGTCACCGACCAGGTCAGACTGATCAAACTGCCTCATCATTCTTCTTTTGTATGGAATTACTGGATCATTGTCAGATCAACATATCGTATGATAACTCGAATAATTTAAAAAACATTATGGACCAAAAACAAAAGAAACGCTCTCGAATATAAAAAAACATAAATCTCAATTATCTACCAAATGGGAATCCGATATAAACGCCTCCGCTTTTCCCATTACTCCCCCCTTAATGTCATTCGATAGCTCGGTAAACTGAACACCGCCGTTTTATCGAAACGGGGATCGTTTTCTATTAAATTTTTCTCGTTACTGAAAACCCAAGTTTCAATGGAAAAACAGGTTGATGCGTAATAAAACCAAACAACAAGAAAATTACAATAGTGTTTATTTAACGGTGAGGAAAATACAAAAGGCCTGTGTGACCTAATGAAAGTTTATCTACAATTTACTTGAACATCCCATGGGAAGCAATAAGCAGAAAAACACCCTTTGCATGTTGATGCATAAATGAACAAAGTAAACATTACTTACGAAATGAAAGCAATAAATAATAAAGATAACAAGGTACTTATAACATAAAAAAAATTGAAAGACTGTTTACAATGTATGTTACACTTGTTGTAATTCTAACAATGCAACGTTCCTTATCAAATTAAAACATTAAGTACAACTATATCCTGAAATAAAACAATTATTATTAAAGGCAAAGTAACAGCTGGTACAATTAGATTAGCTCTTACATTTAAAGTATAACAACAATACTACATTCATGTAATCAAGATACCCGAGAATATTAATAGATGCAGTTGTATAATGCATACGTTTCATATATTAAAAAACTGTTTTAACTGATATATAACAATGATGCGTTTCATAAGGCGCGTTCTTGCCTCAATTCGGCGCATTAAAAAGAGTGCTGGGGTTGCTATTTGATTACATCAAGATTATCCAACGCACGATTCGAGAAAAAGTTGAGCATTTGCCCAGGGTTTTTTGGCCACTGTACGAAATCTAAGTAGAGACGAATAAAGCCAAATAAAAAATACCTGAATTTAAAGGTATCGCGTATTGTCGCGGTTTTCCTGAAGGGGCCATCAAGTATTCCCACCGATCGTAAAAATAAGGCATTCCGACAAATTCACAACATCGAACTTTAACATAACAAATGATAATAATAAATAAATAAAACTACACCGACATTCCGCTCTGGCAGCCAAAATACGAAGCCACGACATGGCTGACTGTCGTACCAGATAGTGCATTTACAGAATTTAATTCGAGGTTATCACGTGTAAATGCGCCTCTGGCACGAAGTTCGCCACGCCACGAACACAGTGAGGAAAGAAAGAGAAGAGAGCTTTAGGGAAGTTTGATGCAGAAAGAGAATAGGCGCTAAACCGCTAGAACGTACTAGTGATAGCCCTTTTTCCCATTGAAAGCCACCTAAAAAAATTACAACCAACCAGTTTACCAGACAAGCCACAGGGTCAGAAGATGCGTTTATTCGACCAAAGAAGCAGTTTTAACCAACGTTTAACACGTGGAATTCTTGAATGAAACAGTAAGTGAAGCTTTGGTCCAATAAAAGCTTCTTACCAAAGCAAGGCAACTAATGAGCATGCAATAAAGCGTTGGAAAGCGTGCAGGAATCTAGCCCAATAGAATTCACAAAATCTAGCAAGCTTGGAAACGACAAAACTTAGAAATGAATTTTGGTAAACCACAAGCAACACTGTGAACTCACTTGAAGTTTTTTATTGCCAATTTCTGTACTACAGAGTAAAATTAGAGATAAAAAACAATAATACGGCTATTTTTAGCGCGTCGCCTAAATTTTATCGTTTTAATTATGCAACACACCGTAAAACACAAATTAGCACAGAAGAGATAAGCCGGAAAGTTATGGCGAGTCAAAAACTTACATAATGTTTAAGATGTAACCAAATTTGACCTTTCGTTATTTAAACCTACATTTCGAACTTGCGATTTTAACACCAAAAACAGGCGTATGATTTACAAAGCGTAAAGATTGCAAGGAATTGATCGTTAAACTTGAAACTGCCTGTGCTTTTTCAACTATAAAATCGTGTTAGTAACGTGCAAAGCGGGAAAACTTATGCGAGGTGATGCCAATGACGATTCTCCATAATTTCCCCCTACTAATTAGCGGAGCTACAGAATGTAAATTTAGAAAAAAAAACCATTGACGACACTCTCGATCGAGGATACTTTTAAACTATTTATATATTTGTTGTATCCTTGGATATAAAATAGAACACAAAAAACAAGATGTAAGCACCGAATAAGTAAGGAAACAACGAATTTAAAGGCGTCAGTCGATCTTCATCACAAAAATGAAGCTTCGCCATCGGCACCTTCGCCACTAATTGTTAGTGAAAAGCAAAACAAACACAAAACACTCGAGCACGCACATTCAAACTATCGAGCACTCGCACTGGAACTAATATAATCTCTCGGTGTTTATTGGGCGACATGTTGAAACAGGCTGAACGTTCGGCGTCCAATAAATGGACCATTGGAGAGATATTTCGGAGGCTGTGCTCCCGAAATAAAACACCTTCCGAGACCGCTAGGGATAGAGACAGGAGAGGCACACGCACACACTCGTATATACATATGTACATACGTATGACATGAACGTACGTGCATTTATCGGTATTGTGTGCACCGCGCCCTTGAAATAAGGCAGGACGGAATGTAGGCAATAGAACGAATGCCAAAATCGTTATGAGACAATAGAAGCCGATCAAAAGTACGGTATAATTAGACCCGAAAAAAATTCGAAGCGTCGATATGTAGAGATCACGGATTTGCAGTCTTTTTGGCAGATGCCAGGTCGATTATATCGAGTGTTATTATTACGCAGGTGACGCATTCGTCCTCCCTTCAATCAAACAGGTTATGAGAAATTCCAATTTTTCATCAAAACAAAACTTCAAAAGCGTCCATAAAACGTAGACCAAACAGACTAGCTGCACGTTTTCGACACTTGACCTATAATTCAGAGAATTTTGATGACATTAGTTAGAAAAAGTACAAATAACAAAAATGAAACAGTAATTTCTGCAAGCAGTCAACAATAAATTGTAGATCCCGAAAACCGAATCGAATGAAAAGGTTTTACCTACATATTTTAATGCCTACTTACCCAACATTCTCGATTATATTGCTCTTACCCCACAAGACTATTTTCTGTCGTCATAAGCCAAGTCATACGTTTTGAATTACAAAATTAATCAAGTATTAATAGAAACTCAAAAAACTGACGTAGTCAATACTTAGTGCTACGTATCCGAATTAACAATTTTTTTCAAACATTTAAAAAATTATACCTTCCCATAACAATTGTAATTTGTTATAAACTGATAAAAATTGTGTCATCAATTCAGGGGCCAACTAAATTAGTAGTACACTGACTCATAAAGCCAAAGGTTGTATGTTCAAATCGTACTCAATTTTCACTTTAAAAAAATACTATAATAGTATAAGCGCTAGGAATGTAATTCAATGTCGGTTTAAGGGTATTTACCTTCGCAGTAGTTGTTTCTCCAAATCGGTGCACTAGTCAAGGTTCAGGTATTAGGCGAAAGCCCAGTTTATTCTACTCTTAAACACATTAGCTACAAAAATTACGAATGAAACGTCGCTTGACTTCTTGTATTTGTTAAAGAAGAGTCTCTTTGATCGGTAATAAGACATAAAGACGGATTATTACGAGGGGTATTTAAAAAGTAAGTTTTCTGGCGTTTCCCTCAGACCTAACCTAACCTAGCGGACTCGCACCGAACACAGATTTAGTTTATGGTCTGTCGATTAGAGCGGAATTGGTTTCGTTGGTCAAGAATACTTTTCTCAGCAGTACGAGCTCGGAAATCATGGAGCTACCAGTGCAAAGAGTGTGCGGTTGTGAATTACGTGCGGCTATCAGTTTTTTAACTGCAAAAGGGTCCCTGAAAACGCCCTGGAAAATTGTCAAAAAGGTCTACTTTTTCATGACAATGCTCGGCCGCATTCTGCCAAAAAACCACAAACTTTACTGCAGAAATTCAAATGGGAAATTTTCAAGCACCCACCCCACTCTCCGGACCTCGCACCAAGTGATTATTTCCTTTTCCCAAAGTTGAAGTGGCCAGCACTTCATTTCAAACGAACAAATCAAGACGGTCGTCAAATCATAGATTCAATAACAGAACACGAATTTTTATAAGGAGTTTAACCTTGCAAACAGATACTAGAAATGATTGATGTCCAATGCGACTATGTAGAAAAATAGTTTAAGGGCCAAGGAATAAAATTAATATATTTTTAAAGCCCAAACCTTGTTTGTTATTTTCTTCCCCACATAGGGAAACTTACTTTTTGAATACCCCTCGTACTTCACAAGCAAAATCGAAAGTGAAGTCTAAAACATAATTTCAGTTAAAAGCAAAATGTGGCCACAACGTACCTAACCTTCGATGGAACCTATAGTGCCTACATGTTGCTCTAGTGTCTTAAAGGCCCAAAATGTCTTTAATGCTTATGACAAGGGCTGGATTGAGTCGAACAGTTACTCGTATGTACACCTAATCAGCAATTCGGCAAGATTTCACGTCAATAATGCCTTGGTCGCTTAAAACAGCCCTTTATTACCTCCTCAAACAAGAATCGGGTTGACTAGCCTAAATGTCATCCTACTGAAACACGATAAAGTAATACTGGACGTATGGACGTAACAGTTTGAGTGACCTAAAATGACTAAAACTTCCTTATTGTTTATTACAGATTAACTGAGTTTGGCCAAAATATCAATTCTATGGAAGCAAGATGGACCACCGAAGCATGGAAATATTGCCTCAGCAGTCTCAATTCCTTTATTGCTTCTGAAACAAAAGTTGGGTTACCTAGTCGAGTTAATCTTGTGAAGACAAAATGATGCAATGATGTTACATAAAAAGTCTTTACACCTTTTTAGACAAGGGCTAAATTGTCTGGTTGAAAAACTGCATTCCACTAAGGAAAAATGAATCAATGATATGCTTAGGCAAAATGGAGCAATAATGTATTGTAACAACAAGATACCCATGTTTTATTTTAGCGGTCAAAACTAGACCGAAATTACTTATCAAATAAGGGCCAGGTTGAGACCAAAATATAAATTGCACAGAGATAAACAACAATGTACGTCAATGAACTTTTCCCAAATGTTACCCTTGTAATTTAATACGGTCCAAATTGTTTTACTGCTTCTTAAACAAGAGACAAAATGAAATTTTTATAGAGTCTGTAAATTACTTCGATTGGGACAAGGCGAAGGCAATACATACTTTCAAAAAATTGCATTCACATATTTCAATGGCCAAAAATGATCCAAAACGTCATTATTGCTTATTGAACAAGACTCGTATTGAACCAAAATTTAAATTCCACTTCGTTAAGATGAAGCAACAATACATTTCGATGGAAGTTCCCCTCAATATTGCCTGGGTAGTTTCAAATGGTCCAAGATAACTTTAATGCTGCTCAAAAAGAATCAGGTTGTTTGGTTGAGCCTCAATGTTAATTATACTGGGCAAAATAAATTAATGCGTCCATTTCAACGAAAATACACTCAAATATCACTTCAGTGACCAAAAATGATCTTTACCGCGTATTAAAGGACACCTGGATCGAACCTAGAACTAAATCCCCTTAAGCAAGATGAAGTAACGATGTACTTCGACGAGGCTACCATTTCTTTTAATTACAGCCAAATAATTTGAGTAGCATGAAACGGCCCACAACCTCTATTGCTTCTCCTAGGGAAAATAAGTGTAAAAGATGATTCTACCGACGAAAAATGGATCAATAAAGCGCTTTAACCGAGTTAAAAGTTGCCTGGATAGCTGATTAATAACGTCTTTATTACTTTCAATACACTAACTATAACATTCAGATAGATCTAAAGTTAATTCTACTAAAAATGAACCGATAATTCATCTTAGTTGCACCGACACATTTCCTCAGTGGAATTGTCCCCAAACTGAATAGAAACGCGACTCTCCTCCTTACTCCTGTGCGTGCAACTGCAAACAACGTCACAGATGCAACCATCGGTGCCAGCAAAGATTTGTCGATTTTTCGCGTCGGAAAATTGCATTTTCCCGTTCCATTGCCAACAGGACCACGGGGCGCACACGCAAAATCCAAGCCTCTCGGAATAAAATTAGAATGATATTTGGTTCAGTCGGACGGTCTGGACCTGACACCATGTGCTCTGTTAGATAATCCGAGGAGATGGAGGAGGAGTAAGTGATGGTGGTGGTGGAGGTGAACGAGCAAGGGGATATAAAGGTATGTGTGAAGGTCGTCATCGGGCCATAAAAGAGAGGAAGGTGCAAGTACCGTTTCAAATATGATACAATCTAGACAACCTGCTGCTACAATCTGCTGGAGTGTCGCTTTCTGAATATGATGGGCCCCTTTTCCAAGGGCGCTCTCACTGAGCAAATTAGGTTCCACTAACCACCAGGGGATTTGTAGTCATGAACTACTCGACGATCAAATCCTGCTTACCACTACCTACTCTAGTATCATATCCGACTTTTTTGCGAAACTTTCAAATGAAATAACCACCAAATTAATTTCCCACAATTTTAAATCACCGAAAATCATGACCGAATTACATAAGATCCTGGCTTGGAACGCAGCCCAGCAGAAAAACAGCGTAACAACGCTCGTTGCAGGAATTTCTCCTGGCAACTTCTCTGAATTGCTTTTCATCTATGTAGATGGCACCAGAGGTGAGCGCTGACGTTCATTTCGGTTTTCCTAACAGTGACAAATTGGCTATCGAAAAAATTTAAAAATAATAAATCCGCAACCTTCAGCTGCTTAATACGTTTGCACAATAAACGATTTAATGAGCCTAATATAATGATAGGTCGTGACGTTTCGGATTTGTCGAGTTACGAATTTCGGACGTGAGCTGGGAATATGGTAATTTGACTTGATTTCAAGTACAACCATTAAATATAAATTAAGCAGGGAAAAAATTATAATCGCGACTCGCGAATTGCAATTCAAATATTTCGCCCGGTAAACATCGAGTGTTTGTAATGAACGTCATGTTTTTATTTTTAACCTTCGTTATTCAGATATTAACCAACGTTGGGAACATCGATCAAAATTTATTTTTATTACTCGGACCAACCCCAACAATCCATTTCGATTGATCCGTGAACTGCTCTATTAATAATTGCGGATAAATACGATAACATCGATTTTTTACTATTTTTGGACTGCGCGCAGTATTTGATTAATTAACCGCATGCTGCGTCGATCCTCGTCCTTCTGTAAATCCGGGAAAGGTAACGGCGACATCTCTGACGATCGTAACGATCAGGTGCTGAGATACCACCAGCTGTGTTCACTAATATGAAAAAAACAGAGAACACAGGGTGGCTCCCTGCACCGGACCATCCATCACTCCCTTGTGGAAAATTTAAATCTTCCAGTTTCGACGGAAACATTAAAGTGTGTTAAATTTGACGAATGACCCATCTGGCTGTCGTCCTACACACCACACTGCCAAAATCACGTCTAAATTTATGCAACATGTTTATATTGTGCGACGATCAGCATCATATTTACTTAAACGGTGAAATTAGCCAAAAAGTTTATGTACGAGCGACTGATGAATTGCAAAACGAGTAAGGACGACAAGGCTACGTCTGAAAACACCTTGAGGTAATACCTACACTACAACACTAATCGGCAAAAATTCTAAGTAAAATATTGAACAGATTTAGAGCTGTGGAACAATGTTCGGATTCGCACGTTCATTTGACGCAGGCCCAAATTACGTTAGAACTCATCAGTTTACATTTCTTTAGGCTACAATTATGCTTGCATATGTAAATATTACGGTTTCAAAATTAATTATTAATTTTTTACTCCTGGAATTGCAGTTATAATAAAAATTTTCCCATTCTAATTTTCCAAAGTGACTGGCCTGGTAAATAAAAAGCCTCCATAAACGACGTGGGGAATTTCGTGTATACATAAAATCTGGCCTTGTACTGCATCTCATTACAAGAAAATTACGTAGGGTGAGGCGGCAGTTTGGAAAACCAGACAAGACTAAAATATTCAACACGAAAACGTTAACGCCATTACTACCGCAATGTTAACATAAGGGACAGAAACAACTTCTTTGTTAGTAGTCTTTTTTGAAGTCATTTGTGATTATAAAGCAAAACTTTTGTTTAATCCTCGTATGATCGTCTATGTCGCACACAAATTTAGTGAACAAGACAATTTCAAAATTACATAATTACACAAAACAGAAAACGTTACTTCCGAATAATTTGTCCATTACAAAAAGCGAATTTCTCATCCAGCTTGTAAAAATAATTATTTTAAAAATACAGGGTGTCACATTTCTTTGCGTCATCTGAAAATTCTAAAAAAGTTAGACTTTGGCTCAAACAACAAATTCTAGCAATCCAATCGCTATTATGGCATAATTATCCCAAGTGTTCCAAATGATTATTTTTTCCTCTTTCGCGGCAAGTAATATGGGAAATTATCCCAATTCTCGATAAAATTAAAATGTAAACTTCAAGATGCCAAAAAATCAAGATAAACGTTGATATAGATAAGAGTCCCGGTCCCACGGGATCAAAAAATTAATGAGGTATAAAAATATTTTAATAGTTCTTGCTAGAACAGGAAAGGGTAAGAGTGATAATGCTGTAATGAGAACAGCTACAACAAATAAAAAAATATGATCTATTAGTATACGCCGGGTCGTAAATTAATAACTTGGGATAAAATTATTCGCTCCTATAATAGAGGAAATATTTGCTAGGTGAAGACTGGGAATTGTCAGAGCAATGCAGGCACCATTGCTCTATAGGCAATATAGCCTATATGGTCTATATGCCTATATTCTATGGCCTATGGCAATAGGCTCTATATAGGCAATTGCTTGTGTAGGCAATGGTCACTGTTCAACTATCTTATTAGAAGCAGGGTTATGAAGGTGGAAGGAGTCCGAATATCATATTTATTTGGGGCTAAATCTGTAACAGGAGCTCCTAGTATTAAAGGAACTAATTAGTTACCAAATCATGCAATTATAACTGGTACAGCTACAAAAATAAGTGCATAAGTGACCTAGGACTTCCCAGGGGCGCACCCTTAAATACTATTTGGGTTAACCCATTTCGTAAACTTCTTTATTCAACAACTGATTGCTAAACTACCTTACATAATGGTGACTCGAAATAAAAATTTCAATGAATCTACAGAGATCTAAAGCGGGGATTACAATTTTCAACTTTTTCCTACCCTATTTTTAATAAATTCGACTAAATGACAAAATTGTAGTTATGACATTTGTTTAATAATGTATTACAAGATTAGTTATGACATTGGATCCATGCTGTTATGTTCAAATAAAAGTGTCAGAAATAAAATCGACATTAATCCAAAGTAAATAAATTATGGATACGAGATAACATAAAAATTGTATTTCCTGCTTTGAGCCCATGTGGATTCATTACAATTTAGACATTAATTGGTAGTTGAAGTATCAACTTTTTAAATAAAGAGAAATAAAAATTTTAAAAGCCGTTACTTTCACAAAATGTGTTACTAAAATAACATTTAGTTTAATATTTTGGTTAATCCATAAGCAACAAACATAATAAATGGTTATTTCAGAATAACGAATGTACCTTATTCTAATATTTTTACCGAGGTATTTCCAGGCTACTGGTTGGATAACAAAACGCGATATGCCTAGATCTGTTCTTATCATTGTCCGTAGCACCCCCTAAAACATTGCAGCAAAAGCTCTAAAATCTCAGGCTACTCGGATATATATTTCAACGTGTTTTCAGGCCACACAAATGTCTGGACTACAACGTGCAAGTTACATGTATGTATTTATTACCTATGACTACATTACACTCCCTCCAGAGTCAATTACATTAACAATCACAGTCACATAAATCAAGGTATTAACACAAGCCGTGTCTGACCAGCTGTTAATTCTAAGGGACTTCTTGTTAAGACTAATTATGTAAATTGTGTTGTAGGCGCAACGCCTATTTTATCTTTTTGATTGACTCTGGAAAGAGTACAGTTGTTTAACTGTCTGTAACAATATACGCTTTCGGTAACTGTCTTAGTGCTAATGATACAAGATTTCGGTTCAGAAACGGTTTTCGTCTGCTGTTACAATAAGAATCATAAAGTTACAGCTAAACTTACCTAAAAGCATATCCAAAATTCACTAAAAAATGTCGCATGTCAAAATACAGAAGACAGGATACGCTACAGTGGCAATTAGTTACTTTTTTTAAGTAATACTGTGGCAAAAACTGAAGCGAAGAATAGTTAGATATGTGTATATATATTACACTAAAAAAAAAAATATTGTTCATAACTGAACACCGTTCGTTAACCGTTTGCACGTCGTTTCAATGAACAGTTCGTCATTATTATGAACATTAATGAATATATTTTCGTTATTTAATATCGACTTTCGCTAATGTAACGTACAAGACATTCGTTAACCGTTTGTACGTTATTTTAATGAATAGCTTATCAAGACACTGATACGCAATATCAATATCAATAAGTAATAAACATTTTGTTCATTACTTGACGTAAAAAACACAATCCATCAATACGACTACTAGACATTATTTAACGAAATATGATTGGTGAAAGATGATGAACATGCGTATTGGACTTAATTTAAGTAACTTATTCGTTGCACAAACGAACTTCACGTTATTACGTACCGATTTGGTTCAGTGTAGCCATGTGTTAATGTGTAGAATACATTAACTATTTACACAAAATATTTTAGTATGAAACACACAAGTGCAACTCGGCAACATCTTTACAGTTGGATTTACTAAGAAAAAAAGTAATAAAATCGAAAAACTCACATTCTGATTTAATCTGTCTGTAACTGGGTAACGAGTATAGCTTTTAAAACACTTAAAACATGAATTTTGGCAGTAAAATGAAACAGTTGCTTACTTAATGAGTCATGCGTTTTTCGAAATAATACCCTGTATCGAAAGCTATGGTCTACAAAGTATAGTATTACATTATTTTTCTAGAATTACCCTACATACAGATTACATTAACATTTTAATAGCATTGCAATGTACCAAGTACAGGATGTTTCATAATATTCTGACTACTGCGTAACTAGTGATCATTACAAAAACACAAAAGAAGTTGTATAGTTTCATCCGAGTCGATCATTTTTTTTTCAATAACACAGCTGCATAAGCAGTTTCTTGCTTTTAAATAGGTTTACATTTCCTCTATAAAATAATCTTAGCACCATGTTTTTTAAACACACAATAAATTATAAAATAATTTCATATAGTTGACCCAATTAACAAAATCAGAAAAGCCGTCTTACTATTTGGCCTAAATGTCAAAATAATCAAAATGTTTAGTTTGATTTCAATCAAAATATAAATAGTATTAAAGAACACTATTCAAGAGATCAAAATCATTATTAAATGAATAATTTGAATTGATTAATAATTTCTAACGCAGTACAAAAATGAGAAAGCAGTATCAATTATTTTTGAATGGCCGATAGTGAAGATCACTTCGAGCAGTTCGTATTATATTATTCATTAATAAATATTTATTCCTATTATATTTGCATTATTTGTTATTGAGGTTCGCCCAATTAGCCCTGGCAGCAAAAAATAAGACGTCGACTCTACCACCACCACCATTATCGAGGTTATTTATGAAAAAAACTTAACATATTTACATTTATTTCATTTTTGAAACACCAAAAGCAGAAAACCCTTGAACTTTCTCGATGAAACTAAATTAATCATATATAAATTAAATGTTATGTGTAAAAAAAATAATTATTGGTTTAGTGTAGTTCGCGTTTTAGTTAATTAACTCATGCAAAACCGGTACAATAATATTTCTAACGAAGTAACATTATCGACACTTTATTAAACTTGTTTTTATTATTTTTTTTATAAAAATAATTATAAAAATTATTTTTCCTGCTACAATGTAATTCATTTTGGTTATTTGAACAACCAGAAAAACAAATGATAAGAATACGTACGATTGATTATCGTAATTTCCAAAGTTAACTAGCTTAATCTTCAATAAATTCATTTTTCCGTATTATCGTAAAATAAGCAAATTAAAGCAAAAACCTACAGCAATCTCACTTACTGTTAAGTTTTTGTATGCAGGAAATATGTTTATTTAAAAATGTCGATATACATGACGTTTCATTGAAAAAATTGAATCATTTTTACTTTCTCATATGAGGTACCCACTTAATAGCCCAAAATATTAGAAGTATTGTTTTCGGAATCTGAGATAGATTTTTCTAAACGTTTTGAGGTTTCCTGAGTGCGAAAAAATGTTTATGGAAAATACTCTTTCTAGGGAACTGTAAATAACAAAAGTTCAAACATTGCACCTAGGTTTGGTCCCCTAAAAACGCGAATTTGTGCGGTTTTTGGTTTAAAAAAGTTTAAATTTTAGAAAATTTGGATTAAAGTTTTTGGTAAGGGCAAAGGGTACGATATTTGTCAGTTTTGTGTTATCTCGAAAACAAGTCCAAATTTGTTATGCTTTGTGTAATCAATTTACTGCTTAATCTACTTTGACTCCATTGACCACTAACCATATAGACTGCCTTTGACTGATTTTTTCTGAAGGGGCCTTCAGCCTTATCAATTTTCAGTTCTCATTTTTTTTTTCAAAATGGTTATACAGATTCTTATGAAACTTTATATCTGCTACATTAAATTTCTATATTTATTGTTTAAAACATTCTGCTCTAAACGCGCCCTAAAGGAAACATTACTCTTGGGAGTTTTCAGTTGCTTCAAAATTCTTAAAAATTACTTTCCTTACGTAGACTTCGCAACATAACATCTATCTAATACCCATAACTATTATTTGAAACATCGTTTTCTAAAATTGCCCTAAAGGACACTTTACTCTTGAGAATTTCCTAACAGCTTGTAAGGATATAGAGCGTGCCTTATATGAGAAAGTTATATAATGGACACATCGCCAATTTTTTGTACATGTAACGATAAGCGACATACGCAGCAGTCAAAATATGATGAAAAACCTGGTACGAAAAATATTCACTAATACTACTTGTGTGATTTATCAACGTGGAACAACCTCATTACTCATACTCATTACAGCTTACCGAAATAAAAACCAAATTCGGGGCGAGAACGCGCTTAATTCGACCGCCTCAGATTACGTAATCCTGCGATTATCGAACGGAATAATTACGTGAAGCGCTTCGTCACGCGACGGCACGTGGACGAGACGGACATGGGACGATATACGGGGCGACACGAAAATACAAAGTAAGTAAAATGTACTTACAGTCTGCTGGACGATTCCATCGCTGCCTCGTCCCCCTCTATCCTGTAAATCTTCCCGGACATCACGTACTCGAAACTGTCCGCCCTGGAACCCTCGTTCTCGAGACCCTGCGGATTCCAGTCGCCGCTGTCAGGGTATCCATCTTCCCTGAGGGTCGTCGCTAAGACCAGCCGGAATTTGTCGCCTAGAAACAAAAATTCAGAATTGTAGTTTTCCCCAATTCACTCAGTTAATGCAACGACGTTTGCATTAATCAGGGATAGAAAATACTGGAGAAATATCCAGAAATACTGGAGTTTCAAACAAGAGGAGATAAAATCACAACAATAAAACAACGATGGGTGAGTGAAACGGTGGGATCACGGGGTAAGCAGGAGAAAGCGCAGTTACTAATACGAATACCTGTAGGAAAGAACCAGGAGGTGATCAAAAATTAAATGTTTGCAGGAAGCAATAGCTGATACGGACAGGATGTGAGTGCGTAATGCAGATAAAATAATGAATTAGCACGGAGATCTTTCCCGATAAATTATCATGAGAATCAATCAATCATCCCATTTTCACATAATTGATTTTCAATGTTAAGTAGTTTCTATGACAACTTACAATTCGAGCATTTCTAATTGATATTTCACCGTATGAGATCTAATGAAGCTTCGTTGTAGATGATTCATAAGTTTCAAAAAGGAAACAAAGATGTTCTTGTACGGTTTCACAAGCAAGCCAATTGCTGACGATAGTATTGTTACAGCTAGAAGAAAATCATGTGGCAAACATGTCATTTCTAAACAATTTTCCCTCGATCTTTATTACTGACGCTAGCGTCAGCAGATAAATGGACGACTTGAAATAACATGTTTTCTGTTTGTTGGAACAGTCTAATGTCAATTGGCAGTTTATTAATACTGCAAGAATTATTTAATTAATGAGTGAAATATCTCTGCAAAATTTTCAAACCAGAGTTGTGTATTGTTCAAGATGAGCTGATAATAAGCCAATGTATTACATCTTGCAATTGTATACACTGATGTGTACAATATATGTCGAATAAAGAATGATGAGTAAATCTTTGTCTAGGAAAATTTGAGATGATTAGAAATAATCAAGATCTTCACCGTTGGTTCCTTCACTTACACAAAAAAATCAATTGATTGTTCGGTCAATCTGTTAATACATTTTGAAAGCTTTCTCAGCTGAATATTTTACCATTAACTTAACAAAACTTACCGTCGTTTGTTTTCATTTTTTGTTTTAAACAGTGTTATAACTTTAGCTGTATTTTGTCCAATTTGTGCTTTATTCAGGCTTCTACTTCTAAGCGTAGTAGCCGAGCTTTCGAGTTATCGAACAAATTCATTCGTTTGGAAATACTTCGATGAAAAGAACTGAAAGAATTCAAGTAAAACATTTCAAAACATCACGAAAAAAGCATTTTTCAAAATTTAGCATTTTCGAAGGTCATAATCGTTTTAGTTGTGCTTAACCTGAAATGTTTTTGGTACCAGTAGAAGAAAACGAAAATTTCAAAACAAATATTCTGCTAGTAATAAGTCCATTTTCGAAGATAGAGTTAAACTAATTCAGGTAAGGAAGCTCGAAGTCCCATCGACATCCCACCCGATGAAAATATTCAATGGTCGATCATTTAATAAAAGAATGGTAATACATTAAACACTTAAAAATCACCCTTCGTGATGAAAAACGTGTTTGTCGGAACATAAATAAATAAGTCATATTAAAAACGATGCGTATAAGTAAATTATCATTCCTAAGACAACCAACGGATAAATTATAACATTCCGTGTAAAACATTACAAGAAATACTTAGCCACAAAAATTAGTTGTAAATATATTAGCTTTTATTGAACATTCGCACGGTAACCATTTAATAACAGTGATGATTTACGAACTGTCCTTATGCAACCCATCTTACGACAGCGTTGTATTTTGTGTTTCACTGTGCATTACTGTTTTCCATGATGTCTTGCTAGGCTTTTTGTTTTCAGTGAATAATTATAACATGTACAATATTTTGGCTAAGACAAACGACACGTCATTCATACTTCACAACACAGAAACAAAATGTTTCGTTAGCCACAAGATTTCGTGGCAGGGATTTCCAAGCGAATGATTATATAATCCTGTAATTACAACTTTTATATTACATTTTTTGTCCATCACATAGATTTATTGACCTCTACCGAATACATACATTGTAATTGATCCGGAACATGTCTTAAATTTATTAAACACTATCGACCATTCAACAGTTTTAACGTGACCATAATTATTCGGGCATTTTTTGATTCTATTCACGATTTTGACGGAACCAACGACTTTATCACCATCGATGTGAATCCGTTTGTCCTGCATTTCACAATATATATGCTATTAGAACAATATTCGGCGGTATTTAAATCAAAGGTAGAAAACGAATCGTTGTATTTTCAAATATGCTTCACTACACAGTTCAGACTCTATACCACAATTTTAGACAGCTTTTAAAAAATATTTAATTAGTTTTTTTTATTTAGGAGTTAACACAGGAATAAAACAAATGTTACTGGACGCAAGTTGTAATCTAAAAATGATTTAAGTCATGCAACTTCATTCGATTAGCTCTTCGAATTTATTTGAAAATTGCACAGCCATGACAAAATTTATTTTCATTAGCGAGCTACCTCGTAATGACATCAGTACCCAAATTTAAAGCTTGTAAAACTTCCCCTACTCACTTTTTATTTCTCTCCCAAAATTTTCAACATCGCATTTCGGCAAGCAACTACCGTAATGTTTATGAAACGAAATACATATCAACGACTGCGAACACCACTTTAATACTGGTTTCTGATTGCATCAGATATGCTAAATTTGATACTTGTGAGAAAATTTTAGGGGGTATTAAAACATTTAATGACTGCTTACTGCAAGCCGACGATGGGTTATGTCACGAGGTGAGAATTAAAATCGTATTAATTCCTACCAAGTCATATGGTCAAGCTTTTCTCAGTTTTTCGTACTATTCTCTCGGTTTCACAGAGTAAACAAACATTTAACTTCCACGTACCCAACTAGTTATATACTCTTTCCGAAGTCAATTTGTACACAAAAAAATCGTTACGGCTATAACCTAGTTCGTTAATTTAGTTGCCTTATGAAGAAAATTATGTTTTTTCGCAACACGAGAGTGGGAACGTAAACGCCATGTTAAGCTCGGCTTGTGTGTTGTGATTATCATGGCTTCTTAACTGACTAAAGATGTTACTTGTAAAACGTTTTTAAATTTCGCATTTCCTTTCAGCGGTACCTCCAATTTGTAATTTTTTTCAATGTACGTAGATACTTCTTTGGGAATTGAAGGTCAATACTTTGCATTTATACGATCTTATCAGCGGTGTTTGCACTTTTTATAATTTTTAACAAACACTATTAACGTCAAAAGATGAAAGCGTATGAGCATGATTAGTTAACTAACGATCATTACGATGCGGTTTATTTGTTTGGCAATTATGTAAATGCCATTTCTGCGAACGTACGAATGTGTCATCGTTTGTTGTTTCTTACGATGAAATGAACCCGATTCTGCGAACTCTAAATAAATAATTTGGTAGCGATCGCACTAATTACCACGGTGGACCTGGATGTCGCATACAGAATTTCAGCCGATAGTGTGCCACAAGGTTCATCCTTCCCGGGTAAAACCGCAAAGAGGCGCGTTTTCTCTGAACACCTCTCAGTTCATCTGGAGTTATGTAATATTTTCGGAACGCAACCTTGTCCGCGATTTTTTTCTGTTTTAATAAAATCGAAGCACGGCCCAGTACCAGCTTTGAAGTCTCGTTAATAAATAAATTTTTTAAACTAGACGAACGTGCCAACACTGCAAACGAGCGAAGAGAACTGGAAGGAGGCCAAACCTCAATTTAAATATCACGCGTTTCGCATTAGTTTTGCTAAAGGAAAAAATAAAAGAAAAATTAGCTCCAAGTGCGCGCGACCCGCGGGAATGACGACCGCGGAGGGACTCGGAGAAGGACGAACAAAAGGGAAACTGCGACCTTCGGAGGTTCGAGGATGGATGGGGGCCGGATGGGAGTCGCGTCCTTCACGTCGCCCTCTGGGGGGCACGGTTCTGAACAAAAGAGACGAGGCGACGTACTTTTACTTGACGACCAGATGACGAGTCCTTGCAAGTTTTACATACATTATACATGAGGTGCTCCTTTCAAACCCACAATTACTTTACGTGTGTGCTTGAATTTTAAACGGGGATACATTTTGATAACCGCAGTTGGGCCGAGACACCAAATTTGGAGGATTTTTGCGTCAAATTAATGCGGGAAAAGGAAAATTGTATTCGATAAAAGCAGTAAATTTAAAAAAATATAATCACAATCATCACATTTTTGATACTTAAGCTCAAATCTATCCAAAGTTAAAGCCGAATTCTTGTATTTTCGTCACCATAGTTTATAGCTGAAGCACAGGTTATCAAATGATCGTCGACTGTTTAGAAGGCATTATCGAATATGTATGTCAATTTTACCAATCAAACAGGAATTTACGAAATAATTTGGATAATTATTATGTAGATAAGTCAAGTTACGAAGTATGAAATAAGGCACTAGAGTTGTTTTGGAAAAATTAAGAAAAACTAAACATTCTCGATAGTAAAGTGGCCGTTAGGGCAAAAAATTTAAAAAAAAAAAAGTTTAAAATAAAAGTAGGAATTTTATGTGTAGATCAGGTGCAAGGTTTGATAATATGAAAAACTAAAGCCGTCTTGGAAGAAAAATTGAGAAATACTGAAAATTTACTAGAGTAAAACGCCCTTGAGAGCGCTTTTAGAAAAAAATATTTCAACTAAACGTTATAGACATCAAACAAGTACGTCAAATGGCGAAATATGCAATAAAAAACGACAGCAGTTTTTAAGAAAATTGTGAAAAACTCAAAATTCTCAAAAATAGATCCATTAGTACAAAGTATAAAATATTTACAAATACAAAAGTACAAAAGTACATTTGTACAAAAGTACAAATAAAATGATTTACACAACTGGCAACTGTCACTCTACGTAATTTCAGGTGGTTTACAAAAATAAGAATTTAACAAATAATTATTGTAATTTATCATAGCTTTACGTGTCAACACTTCAAAATATGTGCATTTATTTGTATTTAAATTTTGGTTAAAAACAAAAAAATCATGTGACGTCACGTGGAGGGAGTTAAAATACACCTCAAACAGAGCCACGTGATTTATGAACATTCTCTATCGGGTGTTGGTCTCTTTGAGGCTTCTTTATAAAACGGCTTGTTGTTCCAAGAAAAAGAAATTCCGCTCATGATCCCATCTCGGTCAAATTATACCTGCTCGAGATTCCTGGGATTTAAATTTCACGAGTTGATTTTATTTTTAAATGACTCCAATTTCCAGAAGAACCGTTCCCTTTCTTAGAATCGGTGTTATTTACCATTTAGTTACAGTGTGACTACTACCAAGCCAGTAAAAAATTTATGAAGTCAACACCTTTTCAGAAACGAATACATACAAAAATAAAAAAGTGTTTTCCGTTCGACTATCATATCAGTAATTGTAAATGGATAGGATATCTTTACATACGATTTATTACGCAATAAAATGTATACCTTTCCTATTCCTACAGATTATTAATATAATAAAACTACAGGCGATTTAAAACACAACTGGTTGCACGTCATCACTGGGGACGCTACCACCGTTGCCAAGATGTGCAGCAAGTAATAAGATCCCTTACCCTTACTTTTTCGGCACATTAAATATACACATGTATATTTACAATAATTTACTTAATCAATTTACAAATATGCTCTCCGAAGAACAGGTAGTAAATTGAAAGCCTCTGCCATGCATTGTATTTAATGCAAATTATAAATTAAAATCAATGAACTGTAATGTAAATAAAAACCATTCAGATGCAAGTCAAATCGCAGCTCGAGTTGGAACGATAACATCTTTTGTTGTTAAAAGGCATAAAATATGCGTGCGGATTTGAATCTCCATATAACAGTTGTACACATTCCTCCCCGCTTAAGCTGTTAATATATGACGTCACCAAGTCACGTGCGACCAGATTTGTTTTAAATGAAGTGTAGTTCCTTAATTTCCTATTTGTGATACTGACAGTGTAGATTATCGACAAGGAACGGGTTTTACGATGCAGTATTACCTATAGTGAACGAGTAATTGCTTGAAAAGGCGCTCTCTTCTCATTAAGATCACGTCGATCATTTTTATAATGCGATGCTTTATTAACTGAATGATGAACCGTTATATGTAATGGATGGTGTTTTATGGTTCTGTTTTAATCCTATGGCACGGAATTCTAGAGGAAACAACACAAGTATTGTATTACTTATGTTATGGAAAGATGTAATAGAAACAGGCAACTAATCAAATGATTACAGGTATCAACTGCAAATAGAAGATAACGCTAGTTACCATTCTAGACTTGAGGAATCGTTGCCAATATCATCATGGAGGAAAGCCATTGTTATTGATTTGTTACAGAAAAGTTTCAATCACGATGATAAACAACATAAAACAAACGTCAAAAAGTACGTTCTTGACGAAACTGCTGAAAAAAGGAAAACTATACTACGATTACCTCCATACCATTGCGATCTGAATCCTATCAATCTCATATGAGCTCAAGTAAAAGGAAACGTTGCTAGAAACGACGCTACTTTTAAATTGCATGACGTACGTCAGCTTCTCCTAACATCATTGTCCAAAGAGACCAGCGAAAATTGGAAAAATTCTGCAGACCATATAATAAAAGATCAAAAGATGTCGGATCTTGATCATTTAACATAACTTTGGAATCTCTGGTTAATTCGATGGGAACCGGAAATTCATCTGACGCGGATGACGAGGAATTTTGTGAAATGGGCCTTTAACATATGACGTATATAGATGACACATTGAGGTAGGTATCAGTATAATAATGTTTCCATGAAAACGACAATCCCCTGTCAACAATAAAGCAAAAACAAAAGATAATGGTAATTATTTCCATTAATTTCAAATTATATATATTCTAAAACAAAAGATAATGGTAATTATTTCCATTAATTTCAAATTATATATATTCTATCATTTGCAACAAACATTTCAGTTCACTTTTCGAAACCGTGCGCAGGACGAAGTTATATGTACCTAAGTAACTAAACAATTTAATGAAATAATCGATTAACTCTACTATTCTCCCCAACTTAATCATTAGCAGCCTTTTTCCATCGACTGATGATTCATCTACATGATTCTATCGTTGGATGCGTTACTACTTGGTGGAGCAAAAGAAATAAATGATGTAACATGAAATTCCTATTTAAACTCGTTTATTATCGAAAAATTCTTTCGGCAGCAGTATACAACCGTCCGGGGATTTGCATTTATAATGAAGGTGGCGAGCTGTCAGTCACAAACGAACGGATAACGATCACGGGGCGGAGCCACTATCGCCCATGACAGGAACTCAAGTTCCTTGCCGAAAAAAACTACAATTTTTTTTCCATAGCTATAGGATCTCTATGTTATCTATGGTTTTATTATCTAGTTGATGAACCACCTCTAAAAATGGAAATGACGTCGAAATTGAAGATTTAAGTTTATTCTGGGACAAACTAGGGATACTTACAGTTAAGTGATCAGATTGTCAATAGTGAGAAGTAATTTTCATCTTACAATTGCAAAAAAATTCCTTTACTGATAACCTACATACGATAAACTCGGTAAAAACCATTTTCCAGATCTGCTGTTACGTCACATTGCCGACTGCTCACCGTTACGGTAAAGTTACATAACGACGTTCACAATTTTTATTTTTGCACTTGTTATTGCCTTAAAAAACCTCATTATTTCTGTCAATTTCGATTTTCTCCACGGGGGGCCCCGCAACGGGCTAGGGATTGCGGTAGGCCACCGGAGGGGGCGGCACCGCAGGCGTCGGCGTCGCCGAAGGAGGAAGAGGAAGATCGATGCCGTGTAATCGACGGCGGCGACGCCGAGCGTCGCGGCGCCCTCACGACAGCTGACCGCCTAACCGAAATTTCCCGCGGCCCGTACGAAAATCCCGGAAAACAAAAAGGCGACGCGAGCGGAAAATGGTGGGCGGCGTGTTTTCGCATCGGCTGACGTCGCGCCGTTATTCGCGACAACCGAAATGCGGTAATCGCTGCGATGATGGTTATTTTAACTTCCGTTGCATCCACTTGTGCAACAAGGTAGTTTTTCGAATCCCCTTCGACGGAGCGTAAAAATTCTGCTATCTAATCGAAACTTTAAACAAATTCAGCGCCTTGACCGTAGAAAGGCGACCTGGGTAAACATTCTAGACGATTGTATGGTTTATAAAACAGAAAAACCTCGTACAATTTACGACGATCAAACAACGAGTTTCTTGAGAGACGTACTTCATATGCCATACGATTAAATATTAGCAGATTTCTTACTTTCAATCCATAAAAATAACAGAATCAGGAGATGCATCTGTCACTGTTTATACGGAAGAATTCTTACTTACATTAATCCTTTAAAAAGTCAAGGAAGTCATCATATTCAATAGCCTACACTTCGATATTTAGAAATTTCAATTCCCCTGCTTTTCTCTGAAGGGGCAGTTCTTTAAAGTGTACATCTAATTTGATTCGATACAAGCTGCAAAAATGTAATAAACAACTAAACTATATTTCCTATATCAACGGGAACTACATACATATATAGTTCTATAGTATATATTTAGAGGATCTATCTAGGGATTCCCCTATCTTCCTGAAATCTTCCTTGAAATCAATTTCAAAAACCTTCATTTCTCTATAATTCTACAACTAAATTACATATTAAACATGCCCATCCTAAGAGGAAGATTTTGTGGTCTAACCACAGATTGCTGGGTAGCAAATGTACCGACAATCCAAAGTGTTTTTGAATAAAGTAGAGGTGGTGTCCATTTACCATTTTGTTTTCATCTTTTTAAGACTTTGTTTGTCAAAAGAAGACTCAAGCTTCTTTTGGTCATTTTATACAATCACACTTAAGTACAAACGAGAAATTGCCTTATTAGGCTAGGAAACGGGTCAAAAAAATCCAGGAAAATCTTAGAAGGTGGGGCAAAGTTTTTCTAAGACCCTCTACGTCTCTTAATAGTCGATAGAGGTGGTAGATATTTTGCAATAAACCGTTGAAGGTCTAAATTTCTCATTTACCGAGTTTTTTCATTTAGCTACTCGGGTGTTTATTATGCAGAAAAAGGTTAAAATAATGACTTGAAGGTCTCAGCAAAACGTATAAAAAGAGATTTTTAGAAGTAAATCAGCAAATTAGTTAATGCAAAAAACTCAAAAAAACATGGTTTTGTTCTGTAGCAATAATTAGTGGAAAAAGAGACTCCTTTATTTTAAGAATTTTAAGAGGTTGCCCTTTTTATAAGAAAAACATCTTTAATCTTCTTTAATAGAGTCTTTAATAACAATAATCTGGGCCATAGTAAAAGGTAATAGTAATGCAAACATTATTAACATTATATGATGGGATAAACAAATAACCATATCTCAGCAGCAAATTGCAGTACAGCGTGTTCAAACTTGTAGTTTTTCTTATCCTAAAAAGGGCGATCTTTTAAACCGTTTAACACAAAGGAAAGTCTCTTAACAATAATTACTGCTAAAAAACAAAACAGTGGTTTTTTGAGATTTTTGCAATAAATAATTTACGGATTTTCTTCTAGAAAATCTCATTTTATACGTTTTTCTGAGGCCTTCATTCACTGGTTTAACCATTTTCCTGTATAATCTACACCGGAGAAACTTAATAAAGAACGCAAAAACTGAAATTTCAAACTTTAACGGCTTATTGCAAAATATCTACCATCTTTATCGACCATGAAAAGATACAGAGGGCCTTAGAATTTTTTATTTAATACAATAAAACTTTGCCCTACCTTCTAGGATTTTCCAGGAGTTTATCATTATGAAAATTCCCCGTTTACTAGTCTATATTTGTCCATACAACAGCAATGTTACATTTACGATTTATTAGTTTTTAAAAAAATAACTTAATTGTGCGTGTAACAAATAATTCATTGTAGTTGTACTACCTCATACATTACAAATTAAATTCATATATCCATCGAATATAATCATATAGATAAATTAATTCGTCAGGTGTTATCAAAATGTATTAATCCGTTATATATTAAAATAAAATTTGATATTAGATATTTTAAATCTAAGAAGGGTCATTCATCCATGTATTATGCCAAACCTGTTTTGGCACTTTGGACTGATGAGGGATTCTACCCTAGTATAGACATTTTAATGAGATATTTTCATTATATCTCGGGTTGGATTGTTCTGGTATAATATACATAAACAAAAATAAACCGCAAAATAATAAGACGTCCGCCACTACCGCTAATACAACCAAGTACGTATATATACTTCAAACGTTTGGAGGCGATTTTTGTGTCACATCATGACATATTCCATAGTTTCGTGAATCCTAGTATAGTTAGAATTATAATATACATCGAAAGAGCATTCACCGATAGAATGTCATCATCAATAATTCTCAAAGAAACGATATTACTGTTTTTATACATCATTTTGTACAAAATTTTGTCTACAATAAATGCGACTTACCAGAAAACTTACATAAACTAGAAAATGAATATAGAGTGCACTAAACTGTTTGTTGCCAAATAACACTTTATTTCAGAAAAACTAACATATTTTTCTCTTACTACATAGTTTAGTAGTGTAAACTAGTGAAATTACGAGTATCGATTAAACGAAGAATGTATAAAAATTGGCCATTGACCAAAAATATTCGAAATATATAGCGTATTACACAAATGGCTATTTTGATTCTAATTAAAAGTCCATAACAAATATAGCATTTTTAAATTTTTCGTACAAATATAGATTTTTGGAATTTGGTACTCCACCCAGCTGGCTGAAGACTTCTTAAACGTTTAAATTTTTGACACTCCGTTATATAATGGGGTCTTGGCGGATTGGACAAAAATACATTTCCCATTAGACGACGCCTACGTAACAGCAACGTGAAAAGTAATAAAATTCTTACGAGGTGCACGCCAAATTTATTTACGATTAGGTACGCATACATTTCAACCACTTTGTTGCCAATGAAGAAATATGATTTAATAAATACGTAATAGTATAACTTTTAGTAAACTTGATTAACTTGCCAATTTGCCGTAGGCTCCACATAACAAATATTTTGTCGCCACATTTTACCAATACAGGCCCATACCTCGGGCCTTAAAGTGTTTTACGTCTCAACAATTCACTTATTTTTTAGCTCATTAGATTTTCTTAAGATTCACAAAGACCCTTCAGAAAGTGATACACGAACCTGCTGAAGGGGCTGTTTAAAATATTTTTAACATGATTTTTTAAAAAGAAGTTCAAAATATGCCAAAAAAACTGACGCAACGTTGCTCTAGTTTCAAGATTTCATTTAAAACTACTTCATGCTTTTAATTAAAACATGTCACAAATCTAAATTGTTTCATTATTCACTAATCAATTTTCTCAACGAATGCTTCTAGATCTAAATTAACGATAATTCGAAAACCAACTCAAAAATGACAATGCTTCAGGTTTATTTCTTGTTGAACTAAAATACAACAAATTATAATTAGCAGAATTAGAAACACAGTGGAGCATTTTAACAAATATTTGTAGAGCTACATTATTAAGTGATTCAAATTTTGGTTTATAAACCAACATATCAACCAAGGCTGCATGAAACTATAGGGCCTTGTAGCGTGATTAAAATTAATAAAGCAAGATTTCTTTTGGAATATTAAAACTAGAGCAACTCTGCACTTAGGATGTTACAATTTTATCAGCATATTTAGAAGTTTAATTGAAAAATGGAAAACCTTTTAAGCACATGAGTTGGTGCATTTAACGTGTCCTTTCGGCTTTTATAAAATTGGAACGAGCGAAAAATATTGTTAAGTAAAGAAAATATCCGAGAATGTAAAAAAATGCGATTTCCAAAATTATGAGGAACAACTTACCCCCTTCTATTCATTGTTAAACACGAGTATATCCGACAGACAAAAAGGTAATTTTGCGTGTTTTTCAAAGTAAAAATTGTCAACAAAACAAGAACGATAAATTTTTATAAATCAAAGAATAAAAAATGTCTCAATGCGGAATTTAATCACACAGCATCTGAAGACGACAGATAAAAAGTAAAATATATAATCCGGTCTTCGATTATGCGAGTTTTTGTCCTCAAACATCAACAAAACTTGAACTATTAAGACTTTTCTCTGAGAAGTTTTCTACGCCTAAATAGGGCCGGAAGATTGTAAGGCTGTAACAGACCGAAACAGGCATAAACTAAAAACTTATTTTTCATTAGATACAAATAAGAACATCGACATTATAATCCAATTTGTAGAGAATCCCGCCATAAGTTCATAAACCATTAGTGTTTAAAGTAGGCTGAATAGGGTTTTTGAACTGTAGAAGATTAAGCTATGATAGGGGAAAAAGTTTAAATCAAAAGTTGTAGACAATGAGAAATCCTAATATTGAAGACTTTCGTATTAAATTTCGTTCATTAGTTGTTGCAAAAATCGCTAAAAATAGATGCCATTCGCGCTTACAATACTTAGTGCAAAAATAGTTTGCTACTTTTGGAATTTTAAAAAGTAATCCTTGCCACAACAAAAAGAAAGCGACTTTACAGACTACTACACGTTAATTTTTGCAGTGCAAAGGGAGATTTGTTCTTTGATGAACAAATTGTTTGTTCTTTGAGGCAGAAAATGAATGTTCTTGAATTGAATGAAAATGAATAATGCAGTCTTGTTCATTTGATCTTCAAATAGAATTACTAAAGTAATATTTTTGAACTAATCCCATATCACCACTGAAGCAGTTGCTGGTCAAACTTCAGATACTGCAGCTTAAGGAGCTTCTTCATAACGAAAATGGTAATATCCACGAGTCGAAAACAGTGATTATTCGTAAATTTAATCGATTATTTGTAACAAACATGGTAAACTGCAATATCACAATTAAACCATTACATCAAACATAATAATCCTCTCAAAACAGTCAAATGATGATACCATAAGGGGTAAGTCATTTCATTACGCCTACATAATGGCAACTACTACTACAATAGTAGCAAACAGTTGTAAATATCTACTAAAAATTTAATTACTAGTAATAACTTGTATACCAAAGTACATAACATTTGACGAATTTCATTAAAAAAAAATATGGTTTTTTTGAAGTGTATATACATTCCAAACGGTTGGAAATTATAGCAAGCCACCTTATTATACATGCAAATCACACCTCGAAACGCGAAGAGGTGCTTCAAAAAAGTTTTAAACAACTGCAACGTTTTTCCACGAGAAAGATATGTCTATTCAGTTTTAGTGTAACCACACTAATCTCGATTGGTCTTGATGCAATAAAGGTGCACTATACAGAGCAACAGATGGGTTTGCTACCCATAAAAATGGCGTAGCGGCAGAGAGTTGGGTGAAAGTGGAAAATTGCTTTTAATGATTTGTATATTGTAATACTTTTACATACAAAGAGGTTTTACTCTCCCAAAATTATAGCAGTTTTTACATACAGAGAGATTTTGTTCTACGCCGATGTCAATATTAACATTTACAATCACATAAACAACTATTGTTTTTACATAAACAGCAACTTATACGGGGCGTTCGTTACACTACCCCTCCCCCTAATGAATTATACGTTATTCACAAAATATTATCCCTAACTTATCGTCTCAGTTTATTCAGATTTAGAAGTGGCAGTTTTTGGAAAAGTTTAATTGATTTATTTAATTATTTAGTTTTTAATCTTTTTTGTTTTTCCCATAAATTGCTTGCAAGCATGAAGTATCAAAAGTATTAAACTTAAAAGTGTATCAATTAAAATATTTTCGATACAAAATCGCCTGAACCTGTTGTGTTGCTGTCTGGCGTAATATGAATTTGAATAGGCTCTAAAATGTAATCCTCAGCGACACGTTATTCCTTTTTTATAACATACTGTACGCAGTTTTCCCAGTTATCTATAGTTACATTCCGCAGACCATCATTCAACAGGTTTCGTACATCGTGTAATTTAGATGTATTATGTTGCCACTCTTAATTATCAACTCTTATCGGATTAAGTGGACACCGTAAAGCTGGTAAACGAACTATAAATATTACACGATCTTAGGTCATTTCATCGACAATATACTTTTCGTATAATTTATGTTGATTTGCAATTACTGTTACTTGCCCCTTTGAGCGAGGTTAGATATTTTATCTTGAGGAGCCGTTGGCCGAGATCCGCGTCTTGACCATTACACTCACTATACCTAAATTACGATTTTAATTTAAACGTTAAGGTTCTCTAACACCAATAAAGGCTAATGGCATATTAAAATTGTCGTTACGATATGTGAATCAGGCTTTATACAAATTTCGTTTTTTTTTACACGAAAAGCACAGTCGAATCGCGGTCAAACATTAATTCGCCAAGGTATGAATGTTAGTGTGTCAATTTAGGAAATATTTTGATAGCTAGGTAACACATTGCACTTATTAGGTATAAATAATTCTCAAAATTCACCTGGGATGCTCGTATTATTAACAATTTTTATTTTCTTTCGCAATTACTTTTTTGTAATTGAAATACATTTAAATAAACAAATATTCCACCTCAACATGTTTGCAATTTTTGCCATTTTTAAATGCGAATTGTGAACAAAGAATAATATTACCATTGAAAGCACTTTTATGGCTTTCCAAGGGTCGAAGGTTGTAAATTTTATTGCTATCAGTTCCAAGCAAGTTTAACCATTATTATTGAGGAATTGCCATATTTGGCAAAATTTTAACAATATCAGTTTATCATTATGAAAGTTCTAAGCTTGTGAGGAATGGGCAGCAAATTTTGTTGAATATGTCAGGTTGTGTAATTCATTATACGTTTTATTTGAAATTTCCAGATTATTCTTCCAGTTCTCATAAACTATTCAACTAGTTTAACAATTGATGTAATCCAACCCTATTACATTCTAACTCGATCTAAACCCCCCCCCCCCACGAAGCTACTTATAAAGGCAAACCATTTATCTATCGGAGAACTATACTAATCTGGTTAAGCTTTGTTAACGAAATTATGACTTTATTTTGGGCTAAACCATGTACGAACTAGTTAGTGACGCTTGAATGGTTTCTTAATGTTGATAAATTACGCTTCAGTGATTGTTTTCTGAAAAAAAATGCCAAATCGGTCCTATTGGTTGTAATAACGTTTTCTTTCATCTTTAATTTGCGTTAAAATGGCGGTTAATTAATCGTTGAAACTATAATATCGCACGATCAATACCGAAGGCCGAGTTCTATTAGTATACAAAAAAAGGGACAAAAAATATACCTGTTCTTTTGCATTAACAAACGGTACGGTTTTAATGACTATTGATTTATTAATAAAGTGTTTTAAACATAAACCTTCGAGAGCCGAGTCTCGTTGAATTTGGGCAAAATGTTACTTTCCTGGCTCGGTAGTGTTGATCAAAAACAAGATATCGAGATGAACAATTAAACATTGTTTGGTAACAAATGAACGTGTAGCCATTTCGCAACAAATTTTTGTTTCAAACCTTGTACAACCTATAGCTTACCTTCTGCACTTTAAAAAACCCTGTTCAGCAAATTTGAACCCCGATTGTTTATAAACTCGGAGCAAGAACTCCTCATAGTACATAGTTACAATCATAGTACATACATTCCCCCTTACAACGTCTATTACTTACTTTTCTTCTAGCATGAATTTCCCGCAAATTTCTCTATAGATCGTCTATTGCTTTTCGATTTAGTTTCCACGAGACGCTTACGACCAGGGATGCACGCGGCTTCCAAAGGCGCCATATGGCGAAAATATAAAACCACCAAAAACTGGCGCACAACCCCGGTATAATTTCACCTCCACGATCGTTCGAAGGACACTTTGAATCTTTCTATTACGCTTTCGGCGAGATCCACCGAAAACAACGTAAGGTAGGTAAGATAATGGACGGGACGTAG
The DNA here is from genome assembly GCA_963576515.1 of Cryptocephalus primarius. Taxonomy (NCBI): domain Eukaryota; kingdom Metazoa; phylum Arthropoda; class Insecta; order Coleoptera; family Chrysomelidae; genus Cryptocephalus; species Cryptocephalus primarius. Next base: position 9,338,888 of record OY754938.1, on the reverse strand, counting down.
AGAGAACGAGAGATAACAGCATCTACGCAATACACGACGACGACGGAATTAATGCGCGACGGAAAAATTTCGACGTTCGACGTAATACACACGGGAAGAAAAAACGCTGGGTACGGCTTCGTTCCCCGATCGATAATTCTGGAGTCGGGGATAGCAACAACAATAACATCAACAAACCGGGAACGAGGCACGGAGAAAGTGTGATTACGGAGTGATGGAGAGAAAAGGGAGTGGAAACATACGTACACGCATACACACGCACGCATGCACGCACTCTGCGAAAAATTCTCCCTTATACCGGAGGGAAACAGGAGGCGGTGGTGGTGAGGACTTCCGCGCTCCGTCGAACAGTAATAATATTTACCAAAACAACCACAAGGCAGGTTTGTTGCCATGCGATCATGCTCGATGGAGCGCGCGGCCTTGAAAAGACTCGCTAAAAAAAGCCATCGCACATGGGGGTCACCTTGCGCGCGTGAGGAGCGCCCCGGGGGGACACGCTACGCTGAGGCGTGCATCCCCGGGAAAACGACCGGGGGCCCAGGAGGCCCCGACGACGCAGGTGCCCCGGGTCGGCCCACCACCTCCACCGTGGTCATCGTCGTCGTACACTCACCAGGTACCGGTGTGCCCTCGTTGTTGTTGTTGTTGTTGTTATTATGACCGTCACTGTTGTTGTTATGGTGGTTACGCAACGCAGTTGAACCTGGAGACCATGCACTCGCACTATCTGGAGGCGGCGATAGGATAGAAAGAGCGAGAGATAGAGAGCGAGAGAGAAGAGGGAGAGGCCCCCGCGAGGGCCCGCGACAACTCTCCGCGAAGTTCCCCTCGCGCGGGCCGCATTGCGGAGCGCGCAGGCGTAAACGAAACGCCCCGATTCGTCGTGCCCAGCTTTGGCATTGAACTTGACTCATCGCCACGGTCGGCCTAGAATCCGCTCGCCTCCATACTCTACATATGCGACGACGGCGACGACGCCGGTCGATAGCGGCGGCGCTGCTGGTATCGACGACGTCCGAGGTGTGAATCCCGAGGGAGTGCCGGAACTCCTCTAGGACACGGGCCTGTTGGGGAAATCTGCACCAAAATCCCGGCATAAACGATAAGGAACCATCGGGTCTGCACTGATTTCAACTAGACACTTCACAAGAGAGACCGTGACTAAGAGCCAGAAGTTTAGATATTTAAATTTTTTATATAAGTATGGGTCGCCCAGAAATATTTGATTTGTCTTGATAGCCCAGTCAAATAAAAATAATCTTAAAAAATTTCAATTTAAATCAATGCAATTAAAATTGCATTAAACAACGGCAAACACATAAATAACCTCGAAACTTGTATGAAAACATGCCTTTTGCTATCCTTCAGAATTCCTTAAAATTTGGTTAAAAAATATTGATTAGTTTACAAGTGCTCTTTTTCAAACTAAAAAATGCAGTTGTTGCTGTCATAGTAGGGATCTTTGTAAGGGCTTATTTTATCCGTCTGAACATATATTTTCAAAATATGTAATAGGAAATTTCAATTTTAAATTTCATTTTCGCCTCTATTCGTCTCAATAGCAATTTCACTAAATGCATTATGAATTCCATCCAAAAATTTTTGGTAAATAAATTAAAAGAAGCTTATTTTGATTCTAAACTATATGACTTAGTTTACAGATGTCGAAATGACTGACTTAATACTGACATTAATAAATTAAAGAATCTAAACAAATTGTTAATTTATTTCCCAAAGTTTTCGAGGTTGCCGATTCCGAATCCGCTGTAAAAAACTTAAAATCCAAAATGGCCGACTATTTAGGAGAAGAAAAAATCATAAATGGGGTCATAAACGAGGAAAACTGATAAATGTTTCACCAAACAGTTTTAAAAACCCATTGATGAAATTCAACAAAAATATTTTGATACCAAAAATTCAAAATGGCTGATCCAATATGACGGACCATCATAAATTCGCCCAAAAGGTGGATTTTTTATAACAAAATGCTGTAGAATGTCCCAATTGAGTGATATCAACAGATATTTTACATTTTAGAGCATTTTTTTAAAGACATTTAATCTCGATATTATTCGCTATAACTAATCAACAAATAGTGTTATATGGACTATATATGCGCTTAAAAAAATTATTAATTTCATTCAGTTTAATAGTGAACAATTGGTGGCTTAGAAAAAAAATTTTGGAACTTTTATTAATTCATTTGAGGTTTCAGATTTATCGTTTTTTCATTTTCCTTTAATTAAAAAAAACTTTTATTAATTCATTTGAGGTTTCAGATTTATCGTTTTTCATTATCCTTTAATTAAAAAAAAAACTAACATTCAGAGGTATATCAGTTAGCGCATTTTCAATTTTGATTTGAGTTTTGATTTAGCGTTTTAATCAGTGTAACAGTGTGATAAAGTTCAAGGCAAAACTTGAATACTTTCGATATCTCAAAATTTCTGCTTTTTGAGATTTTGTATCTTTTAAATATAATTTTTAAGGTTTTTTAAAAAGGAGCTTCACTTAGTGCATTACATGAAAAATAAATCGTTTAGATTTAAAATTTTCATCAGCAAAATTTTGTTAGCAACTGGTCGTTCGAAAAATGGTGGAAACTTCAATTTCTGTGCATATAATCTACTTATTCGTATGAATTATTTTATTTGAAAACATAAATTTACAATCGCTGTGGTATTCTTGTTTCATTTGCAATTTGTTAAGCCCAATTTGATCAATTAGTTAAAAAATTAGAACAAATTTAGTACATCTCGTGCTCCTGCATGGCGCATGTATGACTTCGATCGCGATGCGCTCGCAACAAAATTGTATACAGCCTACAATTTTGATTTCAGGCAAAAACGTATACGGTTTTTGAGTTTATATAGAGTTTTTTGAATCTTCGAATGGTCGGTTTCGTTTTTGTCCTAAATGTTAATTATGATAGATATTTCAAAAAACAATGTATTTTGCAAACTAATTTGTTTAATAAAAAAAAAGTGGCACCAATGGGGAACTTTTTAATACACAGTTCGTGATATGTCCATCGGTGTAATTTTGAAGAGTCCTCTTTTCTGGGAACTTTTCCGCAGAAAAATCTACGTTGCCTCCACATTGTATAAGCTGCAATGCGCTACAAGTGCATACAAAAAATCAATGAGTTTGATGCACGTCGAACCCGTCATATTGTCAACATCAGAGGTGATGTTTCACGAACAAAGCGAGTTGTGACTATAAGTTATTCTTCTTCTTCTTCTTCTTCCTTGCAGATTTATTGCTCTGTTAATAGGGATTCGAATTGGGCACTGGTACAGTTTACCAATGGATAAACGGTTTGCCTTTATAAGTAGTTGCAAAGGGGGTTGACCGCGGCGTCGCTTTAATCCCCCCAAGGGATAACGCAATCAAATTAAACATAAAAATGCCGATTTCATTCAAGGTATAGGATGAATGAGCGATGTGTCAGTTGTTAAGAATAGTCAATACAAGACACACATACTAAAACAAACCACTTAGTTTGCCTATGTAACAGTAAACGGTAATTATGTAAAATTGACAAAAATCTATAAATAGCAGAGCTGAAAACCTATAAGTGCCATACAAATGATAGCTTGGTAAAAGTCACGTTAAGACTCTAACCTTTACATTTTATAATGGAACTTTATGTTCATAATTTTAAAGCTTTTGTTTTGAAAGCGCACGAAATGAGCCTCCCAACTGGCCAACGTCGAGATTTTTTTAATCTTGGGTAGTCTAGATTTAAATATTAATATTTTATGCTGCATCGTATTTTTTCAATTGTATTTTTAATACATTGCTGTGAAATACATTTAATAAATACACTATTTATTTTAATACTATGTATTATTAATAACAAAAAATATTTAAATAAAAAAAATGAATTAGTAAAATTTTAATATTTTTATGACGTTAAATATACAAATTGGTCCTATATAATCCTATAAAGGATATGAAAATGTCTTTCAGAAGAGAATAAACTTGGAAACAACCCAAAAATTTAAATAAAAAATCATACGGGTTCCACGAGGCTTCCTAATTTCTACTAAAAAAGATTGCTCCTTTTATATAATCTGATCATAGACACATGTGATGAATTTATCTTTGTCTAATGGTAGTTTTCCAGAATATCTAGAAAAGAGCAAGGTTGTTCCAGTCTTCCAAGATGGTAATAGAAAGGAACTAACTAATTATCGACCTAATTATTTGAATGTCAATCTTGAAAAGGTTACTAGTTATCCAAAACACAATAACATAATGAAAACCATATGAATCTCAGGAGTCCAAATTCACTAATGATGCAATCCATACATTTTATAAAATTTGACGAATTTAATGCGTTTAGGAGAATGCCTTTAAAATAAAATTTTCTATTGTAACAATCAATCAACCTTAACCTCGTAATCAAAACAGCAATACAAAGTGAAGCATTTAACTGGATCAAGTCAATTCTACATGGACGTGGTCAACATGTATGTCTAACTGAAATAAATGGACGACCCGAAAAAAATATAATTCTAATTAACTTAAAATAAATCTGGAGTACCGCAAGGGTCAATTCTGAGACCAGTTTTATTTTTATATGTCATACAAATGATACACCAGTAATTGTTAGTGAAAAATCTGAATAGGTACCGGAAATTAATAGTAACCAACTTCTCTCTATCTGCATAAATAGTCTTGCATCTATTTTCTTCAGTTTTATTATTATTATTATTGTTAAGAATTATTAACGATATTAATGAATCATTACGAACTACAGCAACGAATTATTAAAAATTAAGAAGTTTTTGAAGCAGTTTCCCCCGGAAAAAGGTTTTATTCAGTGGATGAGTAGCTCGTTATTGTTTAACTTAATAGCTGAATGCCATGTTATTGTTGTTTATGCAAATGGGAACAGTATCGTACTCAAAACCTTTATTTTTCTTATGTTTTGTTAATTACTTATTGACTACCTCTATACAAATGTATTTATTTGTCTAAAAAATTATTAACTACTATTATATATTAACACTAGTGCAAAAGGACTAAAACAGTTTATTTAATGATGGTTGTAGAAAATCATCGAAATTACCTCTGAAATTTCGCATTAAGTGTAGAGATATCAACCCACTTACATATCGAGTCATTTAAACAGTTGGTGGATTTTACGCATAATTCATCACGACTTACTGGTCCGCTTGAAACGGTCCAGAAAACCGGTATTTTGTGAAGCCCCTTAAGGTCTAAGGGTATATAAATCATAAACTAATTCGCACCGCCCGCTTTTCTACCTTGTCACTAGCTATGAAAGGGTGGTCCTGACAGATTCAACCTTCCACCTCATGAGGAAAAATTCGACCCAAACAAACCCACCCACGAATAACGTCAAAGAAATGTTTATAGGGTACGGAGTTTACGTTTGAATCCATAAGCTGGACGGGTGTAGTACACCCACAGAAACAAAACAAGTCGCCCTTATGCCGAACTTATTCAGACTTACTGTGTTAAAAACAACTCGTACTCCGTATCTTCGACAGAAAACATTCGAAGGACAAGTCCGATATTTTTCCTCGCCTTGAAAGCAACACCAGAAACACGGCATTTATCGTGTTTACACCGCAAACATATGGAATTAGATTGGAACTGATTTAGTATGAACACAGACGATAAACAAAACTGAATACCGTTTCGACCGACAGAATCGCCTGAATATCAATTATTTAAAAACCAAACGCAAACGAGTAAGTTGGAGATAATTTTCTATCTAATGTGTTACAATGCAGAGCCATGCTTCAAATACTTACAGCTTGACACGAACAGTTTTCAACCTCAAACAACTCTAACGTTCAAAATGAAAATGCCTACAGATTTTTCCTTAGCCTAATTATATTCATCGAAATAAACTCTTTGTCTCGATGTTGGCAATGTTCCCCAGTAAACTACTCGTTTTCCCCGAAAGATTCCTCATTTTTAAGTTTCATCTGAATCAGGATTGAAAATAGAAGCACTGAAAAACTTTTCCCGGCATACCATGCACACACCCTTAAGACACCCATTTTCCCACCCCGCCCCGACGATTCGATCCGGCCGGCTCCATCGATCACCCATCGAGGGGCGCCGTCACTTTTTCCGCCAGGCGTGTACACCGCAAGCAGGGAAAGTTACCTTCAGAAGGGGAGAACTCTGGAGGAAAGTCGCACCACGTCGACACCGCCGGCGGAACTGGAGGAGTTCGCGTAAAAGGAAATCGGATCGTTACACACGCACTCACCCTCCCACGTTTTCTCCCGAAGCCAAGGAAATCGTTAGAGGGGCACGGGAGTTTCCGCCGTCGAAAAGGTCAAAGGTCACGTGGGGAATGTAGGCCACAGGTAGGGAGAAAGAGAGGGACAGCTGGGAGAGGAAGAGTTTCTCGGGGGTCGCTAAAGGAGGAAGCGCCGGTACGAGTCAATTAGAATCAGGACTAGTGAAATCGAGTGAACAGACATCATTTGACCGAGAAAGTAGCTTTTGTGATGATGTTTATGGCAATGTTACCTTCATAGCTGGAAGTGTCAAAAAAACATTTCCTTCCATTTCCCAAACATTTCTTTCAAGCATCTTTTCCGATCGATATCGGAGACAAAGAGACAGGACGTTGCACAGAACCAAGCAAATTATTGCCCACGACACCTATTCAAACATCAACATTTCTTGATGTTTGGACTCCCTTTAATTGTCACCCACCTATGAATTATTGTCAGCATTAACATGTTAAAATTCCATCCTTCGTAACTCTAGGTCACAAAACAAAATTGTTGAATAAAAATTTCTGCTTGATTTTCTTGGTTTGGTAAGCAATTACAAAATTCAAGACGCGTGGGAAAAGCATCGTGAAGCAAAGTTCGTACGCTTCGAAAATGGAAAGGATGAAGGTTTTCTCCATATAAAATGTTCCACACGGAATATTTCAGATTGCATTCTTCACGTATTGACATTAACTTCCATTAAAATGTAATCTTCGTGTTTCTTACGATTGCATGTCTTCCAGCATTATTATTTTTAGGTATTATCGATCCTGTTTCCCTTATTCTTCGAGAAGGGAAGTAAATGTTCCCGACTAGAAATTTGGGTAGGCAAACCAGAAAACGTATCGGGTCCCGATCAGGAAGTGGCAGGGCATACCCGCCTAGGATTACCTGGCCAGATCCTCATCAGGACCCGATCAGGTACTGGCGAGAGAAGCCTTGTATGTCGGCTACCATGAAATAAAAAGTTCAGTAATTGCCCTTCCTTCCAAAACATTGAATTGGTTTTCCACGTTCCTTTAGATCAAATTGATTGCAACAATACAAATGGAGCCAATAACAGTGACTGTCTCTTTCAAAAATCACACTTACTACGATTTACAGACATTCAAAGCAAATCTTGTTATTCTGTGTTTGAATTTCGAGCAACTTGAATTAAGGTTTAATTCATCAGAAGAAAATTTATCTGTCTGTCACGTATCACTATACTCTATCCAACGAACCTAGGGAAAAATAGCTGGTAAACACCATGTACTGTTTTAACTACAAACGGTGGGAAAAGAGCTTTGTTTCACCGGTACATAGGCTTAAAAAGCAGGGATTAAAATATGGGGATATAAATGTATGATATGTACTTAATAATATAATCTTCTAGATTCGTCAGACATAGTAGAGCACGGTAGACAACACTATACGTGACGGATTCGTAAGTTTTTGCCACATTTGTGTCATGTATCTCTGCAAAATAGTCCATTTAACCATGGTTTTTTTTTGTATTCTGACTCATAGGTACTCAAATCGCTTTTTTTGGTCAGAATAAATCTCGATTCATTATCCTCATAAGTTTTGCTGAATACCCTGGTTAGTTGCGTTATATGCACCACGATGAAACAAAAGCCGTGTGCATTTCCATAAAAATAAGTGTACTAAAACATAGATTCATTTATCGCTTCGTAGATACCAAGCGTTTACCAAAATTTAACCACTGGGTTTAATATTTACTTCTTTAATAAATTTCAATACATTGTTCATTACAATTTATAAACTTAACTGTTGACGTTTTCTGTGGTACGTAAGATTCCAAAATGGTGACACGTTCTACAAAATCGGAATGAACATAAACGTAACAACCGCACGATACTGCCAAAATCAACAGATGAAATCATGGTGAAAAATTGCGCGAATCCTGGATAGAACGGCTAATTCCATATCGGATTTTATTAATACGCCTATTAGATTCAGCTCGTTATGGTAATTAGTGTATTTTTGTAAGCTGATGAGTCATACGCCGCTACTAAGTAATGAGTGCATCGTAAAACCGCATATCGAAACCCCAAGGTTTTTCGTTAGATAACGCTACGTATAAAATATAACGACTTACCTAACTCCATGGGGTACAGCCAAGAATTTATGTCCAATATCAGATCCATTTTGAACGACTCGCTCTCGCAGTGCAAACGACTGACTGAAAGGAAACAAAACAATTCGAAATTAATTAATGTGAGTGTGCAAAAAAAATGTACCAAGAAAAATCCCCTGGAATTTTAAATGTTTTCTAAACAAACGCTTCGTGAGTGGAGTTATTTCGGTCGGTGCAACGCTGTAGTTGCCACGGCAACTACAATCAGCAGAAGCAATTATGCCAAACAAATTTATTTTAATGGATAGAATAAGGACGATAATACAACGTCAGAGAAATTAAACTTGCACAAAATTATATGATTACCGTTTCAAAATTTTGAAACTATGACTTTTGTCCTTCAACTGATCCAAAGGGCAAACACAAAAGTCAGAATTGATAGTTTCAGTAAAATGAAAAGGTTAACTGTCTTGGAACATTAGGTATCTTATGACGATATCGACTTACAATTGGCCTTAGTCAAACTAGGAAATTTTGAACTATCAATAATTTCAATTGGAAGGTGAGGGATTGCATATACTTTAATTTTACAGAATGAAACGTATATTTATTATGATAACTTGGCCACCTTTATCGGTCTCTTGAAGTTAATTTAACGTACATTGAAAGTGAAGGGTTTCGGCTTATGGGTATATTTAATTTCACATTATTGTAATGTAGAAAAGCGGTGTCCCTGAAATGTTGTTGGCAGCAAGGATGGAACCAACAAAAATTAAAAATCACACCCAAAGGTTAAAGGCCAACCATCTTATCTACCTTATTTATCTTATCTAATGGTGAACCTACAATATTTATGTCGATATTTAATATTTTCTAGGATTGTGGTAAAACGCTAATTGTAAAATGTGCCTGTAAGTAACATTGCACATAATTTTCACACATACTGACACAATTTACATCTTTTACATATTTGCTACATATTTTTAAGTTATAAGTATGGTTAGGATTTTGTGCAAAATGCATTTGTTATTTGAAAGAATATTTTATGTCTGTGACATTATTATGCATATGTATTTCGTGCATAAATGTGGAAGTTTTGCAGTATTTCAATAAAATTCCTTAGTCTTGCAAGGTTACCATATGTAAATTCAAAATAACAATAAATAACAAGGGACATAAGTAGGTTTGCCATGTATATGCTTGAAAATCATAAATTTTTTATCATATTTTCGCAAATTTCTTACGAAACAAAGACCTACACAGATGATTTTTACAAATACTTATATTATTTTTTATATAAAAATCCTTAACCTCTTCTCACAGCTTTCAACAAGGTTATTCTTGCAAGTTTTGTTTTTGGTCCAAACCGTAAAAAAAATTAAGATTTTTTAAAAGTATTACCATTACCACCATTACAATGACATTAAATTAAATAAACCGCTAAAAGGAAACGCCTTGTTCAGTGTACATTGAATTAACTGACATTTTTTCATTCAAAATGCTAAATTAAAATTCATGCACGTCGCCTGTTAAATTGTGTAATATAAATTAAATTTTAAAAAAAAAATATTTCTGGGACGAATTATCCAGGGACAAATTGAGTGCGGGCGAAAGTTCCGTAAGCCAAAATTTGGACCTTTCTTGTTGAATTACGAGGGGCGTTTGAAAAGTCCGAGAGATGGCACCAGCGGCGCGTATCGAGGTCATGTTTAGTTAGTAGCATCTCTTAAATGAACGCCCACCAAGTTTCAGTCATATTGGTCTATTTCTTTGTGTTTGGCATTCGTGTGAATCAATCAGGTCGAGTGATTTTCAAGAAATGGACGAAAAAGAATTTTGTGTGGTGATTAAACATTACTTTATGAAAGGCAAAACGCCTCAGGAGACTAAAGAGAAGCTTGATAAACATTATGGTGACTCTGCACCTTCGATTAAAACAGTTTATAAGTGGTTTCAAAATTTTCGGAGTGGCCATATGGGCACAAGTGACGCCGAACGTTCTGGACGGCCTGTGGAGATTACGACACCAGAAATCATTGATCAAATCCATGATATGGTGCTGAATGACAGAAGAGTTAAGGTGCGTGAGATTGCTAGTGCTGTGGGCATGTCGACTGAACGGGTACATAATATTTTGCATAAATATTTGAATATGAGAAAGCTATCCACAAGATGGGTGCCGCGATTGCTCACGCTTGATCAAAAACGGATTCGTGTGAAGTGTTGCAAGGATGGTTTGCAGCTGTTCCAGAAGAATCCGGGGGGCTTTAAGCGTCGTTTCGTCACTGTGGATGAAACATGGATACATTACTATACTCCTGAGACCAAACAACAATCTAAACAATGGGTTACCAAGGGGGAATCTGCACCAAAAAAGGCGAACACCGTTCCTTCGGCCGGAAAGGTTATGGCGACTGTCGTTTGAGATTTGCAAGGGATAATCCTCATCGACTATCTGGAAAAGGGTAAAACTATTACAGGTGAATATTATTCATGGTTATTGGACCGTTTCAAAACCGAGCTGCAAGAAAAACGCCCACGATTGGCCCACAAGAAAATCCTTTTCCATCACAACAACGCACCAGCTCACACCTCAGCAGTTGTGGCCGCAAAATTAATGGAAATTGGATTCCAACTCGTTTCATATCCCTCCTATCCTCCAGACTTGGCTCCTTCGGACTACCATTTGTTCCCGAATTTGAAGAAATGGCTGGCGGGACAGAGGTTATATTCAAACGAAGAGGTGATTGCAGACACTAATGGATATTTTGCAGACTGGGATAAATCTTATTATTCGGAAGGGATCAACAAACTAGAGCATCGTTGGACGAAGTGTATAAGCCTAAAAGGAGGCTATGTCGAAAAATAATAAAAAAGGTTTACTCCAAACTCGTAAGTAGTTTTTATTTTTGCACGGACTTTTCAAACGCCCCTCGTAGCTCTTTCACTCATCTCAGAAGACAAAGCAGTTAATTTCAAACTACTAATTTCATTTAGGACGCGAAAATTTGCTCGAGCTGCAATTTTAGAACATCAGTTCCAAAATTTGAACATTCTTTATGTTGACTCCGGCTCTTTAACTTATCTCCTGCGACAAAGCAAGAATTTTCAGTCGGAAGTTGAAGCGTTACTCACTCTGTAACTTTCATATCAGGGCGACCTCTAGCGGCAGTTTCCGCCTCCAGCACTTCGCCCAAAACGCATTTCACGCCAGCAGAGGACATCATCGACGATTCGCGAGAGGCTCTATCCTTCGTCTTTCTCGCTCTCTCTCCCACCTTTTCGACGCAGGATTCAAGTGCACGGACGCAATATCGCCGCCACCCACGCTCTCTCCCAACACGCCAATCAATCTTGACATTGAACTCGTTACGGTCGACATTGTGATATCCCTTTCTCTCTCGATCGTGCAGTCTCCCTCTGCACGAGAGCTAACGAAATGCGACCGAACGCTTCTTCCACACCGGTATGGGATTTAGGTGAACGTTCCACTGGGCCAGGAGGCCATCTTCGTTCCCTCTCGTAAAATACAGGGATTGGTGCAATAGGTCGATGAGAAAAAGGGCGATTTTCCACAGTCGCGGGAACAACTTAAACAAATCACACCGTAATGAGGAAAGCCAGCTCACTGGAACCTCAAAGTACCGTAAAGGATGTCAAGGTTCAGTTTCACAGAAAAGTTGTTGGGCTTGGGTTTCTGGGGGATTGAGGACTCAATCTGTAAGAACTATGTCATTCATCAATTTTTCTGGCCCATATATTCCATTTTTTCTTCTTTCCTCGGTTTTACTCTCACTCCTTCTCTCCTACTCTAATATTACGAAGTCTCTTGCGTCATTTGTCCACCGTTCTAACAATAGATAGAATAACATATAAACACATCACGAGAAGAGTTCCGGAATAACAAGGAAAAACGCTTGTGTTATGATCTAACAAAATCAGACGTGCCTCCGTGTCTGTAACTTAGTTTTTCGATAACCGTTGGTAAGAGTTTGTGCTCGTGACCAGCGATCCGTTAAAACCGAGGCTATAAAATAGAATGGAGCAACTAAGAGAAATAACTAATTGGTATGCTGATTACCGAACTATTCTTTATATCGCTGTTAATTAACCAACTAACAATTTAATAACTGCCGTTTTCTCTATTTCATAAATTCAAAAATGAGTTCGTCACTGTTGCTGCAGTGTCTCCTTTTATCTCAAGGCAGGGTTCTTTGCGCGCCATCCCCTTACTACTCGTTGCGCGTCACTAAGCAGGTGGAACGGTACCTCGCGCGCCATTCCCTTGGTACCGCTGCACGCTCGGTGCTAGTGCATTGCGTTTGCTAAGAGTTCGGGTTGGTACTTCGCCATTCCCTTAGTACTGCTGCACACTTGACTCTAGATGATTATGAATGTTGTTTAGTAGTAGCTGGGTTGAGTACTTGGCGCATCAATTCCCTAATACCCCAGCACCCATACTAAAATGTTTGAGGTCTGGTGCCCTGGTGGGGTCTTAATACCCATTGCACAAGCCAGACGAAAATAGAGATGAAAACTATGAATAACTTATATTGGCACTGAATTAATTGGCTATACAACTGTTATGAGAAACACACAACATTCATTTCTTTGTTAAGTTCACACACAGAGGATGAATTACTCAGTCGTTTCGATTTCTTTCTTCCAGAAGTGCCAAAAGAACTATAGCTTTATTTTACATTTTTTTTTATTGTATTTTATCGTTATCTCTATTTTATCTATTTTATCTTTATTTCAATTTGCTTATGCAAAGAGAACTTCGTATAAAAACCAATTGAATTTCGTGGTTTGTACAATTTAATTATTTATTTGGTCTCACAGTATTTTTATTTAGATCTGCAACTCTTAAAATTTTCTGAATCATCTTCAAAGATGACCAAATTTGACAAAAAAAAGGTTGCTTGAACCAATTTCTGGGAGCAAATTTCAATCAAATCAGGAAGTCTTGTAGCCAAAAAAGCTTATTTCACGAGATAATTTCAAAAACTGAGCAAAATTTGAACGATCGCCTCATTGGAACCCCAAATATAAGGTGAGTAGAAAAGCTATCAAGGTGGCTCGGACCAATTCAGAAACTATAATTTAATCAAGTAAGAAAGTTTAGTTGCTGTTGGATATATGTCAAACACATGCCAAAATTTGAACACTGCAGCGATGAAGGATTATATGCCTATTCCTTTGTTGGTAATAACGTTTGTCAATGTATATCATAAAAAGTATTGCTTTGTTGTGGGTTACATTTTAAAATCACGAATGAAGTCAATTCTGTAAATAACTTGTGTGTTACGTTAAACTTTTCACGGTATTAAAATTCCTTATAAAAGAACGGAAATTCCATACTCTTTTGACACGATAAGCACTAAATCAAAATTAAATTCGAAACAACTCGCGATCCAATTATTCCACAATCGTCAAATTCAAGCAGCACTTAATTCCAAATTACAACGATCAATTTTAAAAATTTTAACCCAATCGAATTACGAATATGATCGCTGGAGAACGGGAAACGAAATTACATCCCATCATCATTTTTATCTATTTTACGAGCCGCTGCGTTCGTAAATAACAAACGTCGGCATTTTTTGGGCCACCGAGAAAACGAGTAAATAGGCGTAAGGTCCAGTTAAAAAATAAAAAAATTACCGACTTTATACCGAGCGCCTTCGTGTTTACCCTATACAAAAGCAAAGTAACCTACCGTTTAACCTTACCCCGTATATTTGGCGAGGAGAAACATTTTTATTCGCTACAATATATGCCTATATATGAAACGCCGATTAGTATCGAGAATTAGAACAGGTCCACCACAGCCATCAAATTTGAGCGCCAAGCACGTGTTCATTTGAAGTCGTCACTAGAGTTCAATGGTGTATGTACGCAATTGCAATTATTATTTTAAGGCGACTTTTTGGAGACATTTCGACGTAGACGAAACTAATAATGGCAATAATATAGACAGTATACACAATACAATAATGCTACAGAAACAAATGAGGCACAAATTTGGGATTTCGTCATAAAATTTCGTGGACAAAGTGAATAACAATCTTTTATATTTCTTTAAATATGGCGCGCCTATGAAGCGGGGTGTTGGTCTTTGTGTGACGGTAACATGGCTATTAAATTTTATTGTTTTTTTTTTCAACTGGACCAATTCAGATTGGATGGAGCTGACATGAAATTTTGATGAGTCAGGAAGCAAGATTACCAAATCTGGTGAGGCCACCACCTTGAAAGAAGGTGGCCGAACAAGGGGATTCGTATTTGCGACTTGGAAGAGAAAGGTTGGATGAAAGTGAGTCGACAATTTGATTGATTACATCTTATAGATTGATCTTTTTTTAAGACCTTTTCAATTAAGTCCTTGATGTTGGGTTGACGTTACATAAAATAGCAAAACTAGTGGTCCTCCATCCAGAGATCATCCTGTAGATGCCGTTTTAGGGCGCCTGATGGCGACCTGCCTTCACAAAGTAGGAAGCATTCTCCCCATTCTGCAGTTGAAACCATGGACAACTTGTGCGGCGCATGGTGAAACGTTGATCAGGTAAACCTTTTAATGCATGTCTACATAAACGTTAACTGATGAGTTTTAACAATGGTAGTAAGATTCGTTCTAAACTTCTAAGGGTTAGTTCAAGAATTAGAAAACCAGTTCCTTCAGGACTATAATATTCAACTATATGTTGATAATGGACTTTGGGGACCTTTGATCACTACTTATAATTTGTTTATGTATAATGTAATATCAGTTAATAAGACTATTAATTAAAACGCGTCAAATTAGACACTGCTTTTTATTTCCTGAATCACCGCCCACCATTTATTCAAGAAAATTTTGTTGAACCTAATCGGCTTGGAATTAAATAAAAATCAAAGTAACACGTGTGTCCTTTTCTCGATGTATTTTATTTTACGGCTCCATATTCCAACAGTTGCTATTAAGAATCAACTTCGAATGTTACCAAATTTGAACGATCCTCTTATGGGGACCTAAAATTTTCGTAAAGCGTTGAAAAAGCGTCGTGGCAAGTTGATTTCATTTCAGAATCTACTTCGAATATGAAATTTTTGAAACTCTTATTGAAATTTTTGTATAAGTGAGTCAATTTCTGGGTCCATAAGACATACGACGTTCCAAGTGGACATCAATGGGAAGTGACTGCATTGTACTACTTGACGTATAGAAGGCTTCTGACAGAATCTGGCACAGCGGACCCAGATTATACTGGACTATCCATGAGAGTGCTAAGTGCAAGGAGACAGCATCGAGCAGCAGGAGGATAGAAGCAGGAGCATTCTAGGTATCATATTAGCAATGGTCCTGTACAACGTCCACACTAGCGACATACCAATAGAAAAAAGGACCAGTCACACCAACCATAACAGGCAGAAAGGTTTTCGCTTTGTTTCAGCTCATGAAACAACTTATTCGTGCATTTTGGGATTGAGAGTCAGAACCTTCAAACTAATTCTAAATCCGTAAAAGATTCAACAAAACCAGAACTGTTTAGATTGAGCAACCAATACCTTAGTGAATCAAGTTCTGGAAGCGTATGATATTCAGTGCTTCAACCGAAATGAAATAAATTCAAGACATCTAATGGATCAACCAATCTACCACTGATTGAACTTTAAAAGCCGAAAGGGAAAGATCTTAATTAGTTTAGGACTTGGGGTGGCTTTTAGCCCAATAGAAGAACAAGTAATTGTCACGCTTCTCCATCTGTCGTCTTTCGAGCGACAAATATTAAAATACATATGCATCAGTCTTGAATCAACTTGTACTGTATAAATATTCATTCTAAACAGCGGTTACCTACTAAATTTAGTTCGTCAAACACCATAACAAGTAACTTTGCCTAAAAACAAGTTATCGTATAGTCGATTTGACTACTTTCTTCATACAGACCGACAATTATTAAAATACAAGGAAACACGTTCCAACGAGGAAGAGACGATTGAAAGGTTTCGACACACCCAGCGTCGATTTAAGTTCCATTGAGATCAACATTTCGTGAATTTATCTGCGAAGGTTATCCAAGACGTTAGAACCGTCGAGTACACGCGTACAATAATTTTTCCTCGACATGATAACATCAATTAAGTACGATCGTAACGAGCAGTCTTTTCGTTTTGATGCACGCTACAGGAAATTATTACCAGATAGATGTATTAAGATAAGTAGCAGTAATGGCAACTTGCATCCATCTCACTTTCTCGGGGATACCAACAACCCATTTCGACGCTGACTAGGTATCATTACCGTAACCCACTAATTAAGTAACAATAGTATTTCTCCCACTCTCCCTCGTTCGATTTTCGCCTCGGCCCGATATTCACGTGAGATAAAATTCCTGCGCACCTTCCGAAAAAATAAAAGGCTCCAGTCCATCCATCATTATTATTTCCACTTATTACATATTTCTCGTTTCGTTTTTGTCGGTTAATACGAAGAGATGAATCGATAAATCAGGCGACCTTGCCGGTAAAAATAAAATCGTAATGTTTCTTTTTTCGTGTTCCGCAGAGGATGATCGAGGAAACTCGTTTCTGGGAACTTTAACGATTTTTCAGCCGCCGCGGCTATTTCTAATTGGCATCGGTTCCGTTAATCAAAACAGCGGTTATTAGTTAGATAATCCCAACGCATTCGATGCGGAGTTTCTCGTTTGACACAAAGTAAGCGGATTTTACTGATCTACGAGGGCCATTCGAAAAGATCCTAAAAGGAGGTGAAATAGGGAAAATCTGGCAACATGGAAAGTTGCAGAAAATGAAGAAATTTAACGCTGAGTAGTGATCACTTTTCTTGTTAACAGACATGAACATAGTTGGTAAATATGTTGGGTAAAAAGAGTTGGTAACTATCACCAACAGCTGGTTAAATAATTATACAGCAGTAATTGGAATTCGATTCAAGAAATTGGGTTTCGTAACGCTACAATTCGAAATTCGTTAGCACTACAAAATGTTGGGTTGTAAGCTGGTTGGGTTTACCAATTCCATTGATAAAAAAGATGTGTTTTCAACCTTTACCAAGTGAGAATTGCTACAGTTTCTAAGTTTGTAAAATGTACAAACTATAGTCCGTTTCATGATAGAAAATATTAATCTAGTTCCAGGTACACTTGGAACAGATTTAAAAAACAATAGCTACTTAAGCGCAAAAAGATACCGCTGCGGCTGACTCAAAGCAAAACGATCGTTAAATTTTAATCACCACAATGTTTCTACCCTAACACCCTCGATAGACGTGCAAATCGTATTTGTTATGCTCCATCTGGCCGACTGAAAAGATAAGAGTCCATAGGCGCGCGACAATAAGTAGATTCCAGAATTGTACAGACAACCAACCAAGGAGGTTTTGGGCTTTCCTCAATTTCTAGGAAAACACTGGCATAAGGATGAAATTGTTTGCTGGAGGCGACAAAATCTGGGATCTGCAAGAAGTTATTCATAAGATAACAAGCACATTAACTTTCTAATGAAACATTGGTCAACGCTGGATACATTCGTCAAGCCTTTGTACCGTTCATCCACAGGTGAAAACGCACCTGTTGCAATTGTAAATGGAAAGAGTATCAGTACTAATACTGAAGGGGGATTTGTAGACTGGCTAGTAAGTTTCGAATCCAACAAAACCTGTGACTACTGTGAGGTATAAACGGAAACGATAGAAGAATAAGAATATTTTAGCAAAGGATCGACCAAATATCACAAGAAAGCGTAAGTGACTTTCCCGCCTAGTACACGCACCACCTACAATGTCCCGCAACAATTGGAAATGTCTCACTGATCATTGGAAACATATAAAATTTCAACACACATGCTAAAACCGTATTTAACACAACAAAAGCGAAATACAAAAAATCCGTAGTGAAGAAATGGCAAAACATAATTTACTATTTGCAGACTTCCAGTGTATGGTGAGCTCAATCCCGCTGAGCTCGTATGGGCACTAGTGAAAGATCATGTGATCAGATGTACGATATTCAAAATAGGACATCTTCAGGTATGGCCACCGCATATTAGTAAATTTCTCCCAAAATCACGTTACTAAAGAAAAATTTTGGAAGCTCGACAACAGAAATAAATAAG
Organism: Cryptocephalus primarius; assembly: GCA_963576515.1. Taxonomy (NCBI): domain Eukaryota; kingdom Metazoa; phylum Arthropoda; class Insecta; order Coleoptera; family Chrysomelidae; genus Cryptocephalus; species Cryptocephalus primarius. The sequence goes on along the minus strand of OY754938.1, from coordinate 9,320,411 downwards.
AGTCATTAAATCATAGATAATGAAAGGAGCTCTTTAGAATTTTCCGATTAATGACGTATTTTTGCTTGTATACCGTTTCGTCCGCCGAAAGTCAAAGTCTTTCCTTGTGACGGTCCCCTTTGACGATGATTTCGACCTTCCGCCAGAGCCCATCGGTGTGAGTCGGCATTCACCGGTTTAAGATCGAAACTGTAATATCGAATACGATACACCCTCTATAGATATACCGCGTTTATGACTACTCTTTCAAGTGTATTTATAGGGCTTCTGTCGTAAACAGCGATGAGTAAAAAGCTGGGTATACGGCGTGAAAACTGACCGTACTTAGAATATTTAAAATGTAATTATATATTGTATAGTTTTCTTGAATTAAAAAAAAATGTTATTGTAGTTCATTAGGTAGGTAAGCATTCAACGTATGTGCAAAATTATATACTCGAGCACCTGTAGTAGGTATTTTAGAAAGAAATTTCTTGGTATCAATAACATTAAAGAACATTACGAACCTAGGTACTTATTCTAAAATTCATAAAAAGTTTTATTTTCATTTTATCGTCTGCTCACGTGTAGTTAATTTTGTTTTTCTGTGATTTTAGTACCTACTCCTAGATGTTTAAAAACGCTTTTTTAAAACTATTAACTTTACCTGTAAAATAAAAAAAGTATGTATAATTATTAATTTACTCCTAGTAGTGCAAGGACATTAATAGTATCATTTAACAATCTTAGGATTTCTTGGTACTATCCTATATAGTAATATATAGATATGGCAGTTACAGGTTTTATCCACACATAATGTCATACAAAATTTTAATAAACACTTAAATAAAAGGTTAAAAATTACTACACTCCATTAAATGTATCAATTAAAAAAATTAAATTAAATATGTTTACACAGTGCACAATTTTCACTACATTTATAAAATTATTTTGCTTGGGGCTGGACTTCCTTTACCTACAAATGCCTTTTTAGCGGAAACTTCTCTCACTTTTGATTTATTTGGATTCGCAACGGCGAAGTTATAAACAGCTTGATAAACTAAGTTATAAACGAAGTATATCTTTAGAAATACTTAACGTGTGTTTACGCTTTGTTAATTTTTCATCGTCATTATTATTTATTACATCATATTTACACCAGTATATATACTTTATATTTTGCGCCAGTATTTTATTTATTTCAGTGTATTAAAATGTAGATATTATTTAAGTACTTAGTCATTACATAATTATAATGTAATTATATTTGTACTATTTCACTTCTTAATAATTTAAACATCTTTACTAAAATACTGTTACTGTTACGGGGAAGATTACATAAACAAAATCTCAATAATTCCTTTTAAATCCCTTACCTACCTTATAGGTACTTTAGGGATATTTCAGCGAAGCGTCAGTCCGTTTTATTTATGTAAATATGTCACTGGATGGTGTATTCAAATTTCTTGAAAAAACGAATAGATAACAGAAATTACATAGGTTGCCTGCAAAAATAATTCGGCCCACCAATGTATCATAGATAAATTAAATTTTTTTCTAAACGATAGAGAATGATTCATTACTCCTGTCAGAAAACGGACGAAAGTGTTTTTTTACCTCCATCTATATTACTTTTGACGCGTACACGAAGATTTCATGCTACTATTTGTTTGCTTATAAAAACTGCGTTGTAAAATTTTTATATGACCACTAATTATGCATCCACGAAGGACGTGCATCGTTTTATGATCCCGCGGTAATTATCACCTGATGTCGCAACGTCCAAAATCGGAACGAAGGAATATTAAATTCCGATCATTAAACGCATCTAAATAAAATGAGGCAAACCATTTTGAAATTTCAAATTAGTAGAAACTTTATGGTAACCAAAGATTCCTAGTGAATAAACTCGGTCTAGGTACCGTTAACCATAAGGCCCTAACTTTAAGCGCCTGAATGTTACTTGTGACCTGTCTTAATTACGGCTTACCCAAATTAATTACAAAAGGCAGGGACCACACAATCGAAAATATATCAACAGTACCATAAAACAGCTCTTATAGATCATGGGACCTATTTGGCAGGCCCCATTAAAATATGCTTATAATTGGAAAAGCACCATTTAAATAAAACTTATTTGTAATTTCCTACGAATCCTTGAGGATCTTAAAACTTAATTTCCTTAGATATGGCCCTTTTTCGATTATTCTACAAGAAAATCATTGGACATTTGTGAAAACCTGGTACCCTCAACAAAAGAACTTTAAAGATATTCTATGAAGTGAATGGCAACAATATTACAAATTTTAGTGTATTGAATGCCTCGAAGGCCACAAGCGGTAATAAATGCAAAAGGTTACCCAAAATCGTTAAATCATAAAATATTTCTTTCACTGAATCTGCGAAAACTTTTTGAAGGTCCCACGGTATATTAATCCTACGTGTTTATTAAAATTCTCGTACGAAAATGGGGATAAAACGCGGCTCTTTGTTTAGACAATTCTAATTGATTCATATATGGTACATATTTTATGGAAGGACCACGAATCCTTTCTTCACCCATTAACTAAAATCACCTCGATCCGCTCGAAACATACCAGGTTTTCCGCCCCGAAATGGGCCATTTTCTCGAAAACGCACGTCACTTATCACGGCGCTCCCATCACCGCACTGTTCTGGGGCGACAATTAATCTCGCGCTCTGACCAATTTCCAAAATCGATCATTCTCGAACAATCGCCGACGTCAAAACGCATCCGATGAGCACAACCGATGACCTCGTCGATTAAATCACGCGAATTGTGAATTGGAGAATTTCCTTGTGATTCGATAATGAACACGAAACGTGGGAACCGAACCGGCCGCGGGAAAATGAAAATACAGAGCCCCTATCGACCAGAATGAACGAATCGTCTTTTGTTAGCTTCGATTTTCCCGTCGCCGATTGTCGAGATACATTTTCCACTTTCGAAAGAAAACCATCTCCTCCTCCCTGACTGATGAAACTTCCCGTCTGCGTCATCCGCTGCCCCTCCCTCTCTTTCTCCTTTGCTCCCCCTTTCGCAACCCCTGCCCATTTTATCAATAAAACTGGAATAAGCGGAAAGACGTCATCCCGCTCGCTATCACCGACTGGGTGTCTATTTCGAAGCGGGTTTTCCCGCTGATCAATTTTGAATCTGCCCGCAATGCTTTTGCAGGTTTCCTCGTCGAGTGACCGACAGAGGGAAATCGGACAAACCTGACACGCCCTAAATGAGGAAGAACGAGGGGGACAGAAAGGGAAATTGACCCAGGTCGAGTTAACTGGGGGATGATGATATGGGAAAATGTATGGCACATAACCCATACGGTACTACTTTATAGAACCTATTGCGCCGGAAGGTGATGATTGCATTAAAATTGTAGGAAAATGAGGGACTTTTAAACAATCAAGCAACCTTATGGACGAATCTAGACGAAACACTTGAACTCACAGGCATATTTCTCGAATATAAATTCACTCATACCCTGTTTGAAATGATGAAAATATAGCAACTATTTGACGTTTGCAACAAAAAAGAGGTGTTAACCTATACAATTAGGTTAAGTCATCTCATGGTTAACTGTGGGATAAAATGTTAAACAAATTCGGGGAGAGCGAACCATGGGTTAAAGTAAGGAGTCTTAATTCATACTTGAAAATATGGGTTATGCTCCCTAGCCCTAGATACAGGAAATACACACATGTTAGTACATTTAACTTTTTTCTCGTTTATATTATTTAATAACTAATTATTAAGTCAATTAGATGACATATTTAAGAAAACAAATGAAGAGTTAGTGAGTAGTAATTTTAGTTATATTTTCGGAATAATAAAAACAAACATGTATTTTTAGAAAGAACTCCGTTTCGCTAATTAACCAGTGTTGGTAACTATGCCACTGATTGCTTCCTAATAACTCCCGGCGATAAGCTTTACGAGTCCAACAGATTGTAAGATAGCAAAAATATAACTAAATGCTTTGGACTATTTGTCTTCAAATTATATAAAAATGCCAAAAATTGGTAAATGGGACAAACATTTATTTAAAACAAACTAGAACAGAGCCCTTGAAGGACATGTGTTTTATAATATGGTTTGGTGATTGCTACAATAATTTCTTTGGGGTATAAACAATGCTGGGGTAGAACCTTTCATGATCAAACTATATTTAAAATCTCTAGTATGAAGCAAAGATTAGAAAATGACAAATTTGAAAACCGTTTTCTAGTTGCAGATACCATCATCATACCAATACATACAAACATCAAGTTATTATACTCTAGCCTGAAACTCACAATGACGTGGAAACTACACGATTCCCTGAATACTTTAAATTGAAAATAGGGGGTCTTTCTGAGACGAAATGGGACCGATGTAATCATATTTATTTAAATACCAGCACCCCTAAGAAATTTTACTTACTCAAAAATGATGAATTATTTCCTGAAATTTGGAAAACCACTAATAAGATAAAAAATTTAAGGTATTCTTTTTTTACTCGACTTTCACTAAAAAGTTTAAAAACGATACTAATTCAAGAAAATTTTTAAAATTAAACAAATAATGGAGCTGATGATATAGGATAGTTGAGATAGATATGGGTATGTTTAAACTTCGACAGTACCTTACTTTTAACCAGTGTAAATTATCCAATTAAAAATGTATCTGATTAGGTCTCTACAAGAGGCTAAAACTCCGTAGAGATGCATATTGTTATACAGGAAAATATAATTAAATTGTTCTCATCTTTTGAGCAAGATTTCTCGAGAAAGATTCGTCACAGAATAGAAGGATATTTCTATTTTGATGCATCCAAGAGGCATGGGAGATAATATGAAACATTTAGTATGAATACTTAAGTCGATATATTTTTTTAATTGTATACATATAATATTTTTATGAAAATTCCTATAGTTTCTTTAAACTTATTCACGTAAAGTTCACGTCGAAGCATAAGTTTCAGTCAGTAAGTTTTCCTCAATACCAAATCAGTACCAATTTTCCTCTTCAAAAAACATTGCATGCTATAACTATCCCAATTAATTCTTCTGGTTTCTGGATAACCTATCTTTTATCACAATTGATAAATCCGTCGGATTTTAATAAAATAATAGTACTTTAATAGTACTTCCCTGGACTATTTGCTACAAACTTGTTTTAAACCCATCATTTCGAAATATCCGGTAAAATGATCTTCGTTAATTCTCCTCTCTAGATAGTCATATCAGTATGCATTACATACTTGCATTGTATTACTCTGGAGATACGTTAAATCCCTCGTTAGTCATAATTTCATTTATAACCTTGTTAAATAATTTTATATGTTTGTGCTTACGTATCTAAGAAGCTTCGCAAGATACTCTCTTGCATCCGGATAACAATCTCGACTAGACGATATCCTCTCAAGGAGATTTCTTTTGCGGGATTAGTGTAATTAACCGAAGAAAACGAAAGGAAAAAGACTGGTCACAGGAAGCAGTGATTACAGACAGAATAACGTTTAATTATTATTGTGCTAGAAAGAATCGCTTCATTTCCAACGATTAATCAGTGAGGATTTTTTTAGTTTTTGAAAGGAGTTTCCTGCACGGTTGAAGTTTCTATGAAATGCAGACGCGAATCATTTAGACCGCACGAGAATATAGACAGTCCGATCGATCATAAGATGGAAGAAATTTAAGATAAGAAAGAGCAAGATAAAACTAGGATCACATGGTCCGACGTTTAAAATAAGTGATAGTACCACTTTTCTATTCCATGGCTTATAATATACGTTTATATTTAAAATTAATAAATCACATTATAGAAGATTCATGACTAGAGCCCGGACTTTAGGCAAATTGCCTTTTTTGCCTTTTCCATCAATTTTCGGCTTTTTTGCCTTTACTGAAAAAAACTGCCTATATATGCCTTTTTATTAAATTTCAAGCCTGATTGTGTAAATGTAAACTTTAAAACTGCCTATATTTAATTGTTTGGGCAAAATGTAGTAGATAAGCTGTTCTTCCAAGATTGAGGCAAAGCTACCCTCGTTATCCTTATTCTGCGGGTAGTGGCAGGTAGATATTTATGGTGTTATGGTTTAAATATTTCATATAATGTGCATTATTTGTCATTGGCACTCAATTCGTTTCGCGCTGTTGTCATTTAAAAGTACTATAAAAACATTATTTGAAATGTCTTCTAAAATTTCTTCATGGATACGTCCTTACCCTGAGCTTTCCCTTGATGGTGATGGTGTTTTCTGTAAACCCTGTGGAAAACCAGTAAGTATTTTTTTATGTCTTACATAATATACATTCAACTGAAGGTAACTTTATAAAAATTATAAACCATTTATGACGATTTTTTTTTTTATATTTCCAATAACAAAAAGTATTTTATCGATCAACATTGTAAAACTCCCTTTCATCAAAGAAATTGTGCGAGAAAAAATTCAAATGACAGTTCCAGTTTCCAGTTAAGCATAAGGCAATCGATTTCAGTCAATTCAAGAAAAAGCGAAGAAGAAGAATTTACATTAGATTTATGTTGGTTTATGGTAGAATAGAATTTTCCCTTAAATAAATTAAATAATCCTAATTTTAAAACGCTCATCGACAAATGGTGTAAAAAATGCTCCTGACGAAAGGACTGACGAAACTGGATCAACATTACAATGAAACTATTTCAAAAATTAAGACTTGTATCGAAAATAAGTTCTTTTACATAGTCATCGATTAAACAACTGATGCATGCGGTCGCTATATATCGAATTTATTGGCGTTTTGTCTGAACATGCTGCAAATGCACCATTTTTAATTACTGTGAAACAATTAGACAAAACAAACAATGTAACAATTAGCGGATTTATTCAAGAGGGCTTAGTAAATAAATTTTTACCGAATGCCGTACCCTGTGATAAAATTGTATCACTTATCAGTTATCAGATTATCAATAAAGTCCGAAATTTAGGTAAATTGCCTTTTTTGCTCAGTAAATTGCCTTTTTCTGATTTTTACTGACTTTTTGACCCAAAATTTCTGCCTTTATAGGCGCCTTTTTCATTTTTTTTTGCCTATAAATCCGGGCTCTATTCGTGACCATTTTTAAATCCTTTCTTTAACAAACGTATAACAAAGCAAATTTTTCGCAAAGCGTGAAGTCATGGTTAGGCCTTCTTTAGTATGTGGCCACAGTATGTGATGGGCACAGTCGATGCCAATAAATCACAAGTACCGTGTCGTAGTTAACTAGACAGCTGTTAAATGGTGGAAAATCTTGACCATTTGTTCTACCTTGGGCCACTTTGGTAAGACGCAAATAAAAGAGCCCTGGGTGAAATCATTAGCTCGAATCAGATTGAGGATTTTAAGGGGTAAGCGTTACACCTTTAAACCGCCGTATTCAACCGTGATATCTACCGAGGAAGGGAACTCATCCGGCACTTACATGATAGATAGCACATCCTTATTACAATATCTATACTTAACACCACCCTGAATGCAGTATGTACCCAATCTCTTCTTAGTGGTATATTTTGCTTTAAATCCGCCTAACTTCGACTTGTATAGCAAAATAATGAACCGTAATTTGTTATCTGTTATATTCTAAGTTCAAGAATGAAAGTTCGCTAATTTCTTTTTGTATGTGTTTTCCTGTAAATATTTCTTTAAACCCATTCCAACCCATCACCCTCAAAATCCAATACCCGCACCGTCGACTTCTTGAACTGTTCATCCACGATACTTTTGTTAGCAAAAACCCACATGTAATTATTAGCATTTTCCCGCTTTCTGACCCTAAAACACCTCGACTATATTCATAGTTGCACTCGTTCTATTAAACCGCTTGTAGACACAGCTCCCAGTTTAGTTCCCACCAACCGTAAAACACCGTTATCACTTCAAGTAGTTAAAAATAACTATTCTGCCGATGGAAAGATCGAACACATTTATTGCGAAGAATTGTTTTTCTACTATTTTCTTATTCACGGGATATATAAGAAATTTGCCTTGTAAACTCTTTACCTATCCTGTACATATTAGAGTAAATTCTTTATTTTACTTTTATTAAACGAATCGTCATTGATCATCTCTTTGTACAAATAAACGTCTCGTAAAATAAACATTTTTATACTAGAAATCAATCAGCTTAAAGCGCGTACAATAAAAACACTAAACAAATGTTTTTGTATTTATCTTTCTCTCAGACACATTTACTGTACATAATCCTCTTTATTACACCGAAAATGACGCAATTTAAATAATTACGAGATTCTGCTTTTATTCCTTCTAAATCCACGGTCTTTCCTGAGTATACCAGCCAATAAAAAGCACAATAGATCATCTCAGAACTCGGACACCTCACGCTTAAAAAGGTGCCACCCTGTACTAGAAAACCAGAAGTTTCTGAAAATTCCTAAGCACGTAACACCGACCCTTTCTGTCAAAGCCCTGATAGCGAACAGTGGCAAGGCCATCATAAAGGTCGGCTTAAAATTAAATGGAACTTAAATATTACTACTGTTCACCCTGTATGAGCGAGCGAGAGGAATGATGTAGGCACTGTTCGCCTCTCTTTCTAATAGGTAGGGGCACGTGCCCCCTGGTAAATAAAGAGATGATACGGGAACTGAGAAGGTAGCGGACAAACAATCTCCTAATAGATATATGTGTGAGAAGTTTAAGGTCAGGTTGGAATCGAAAACTGTCAGTATTCTAATTTAAACTCTGTTAACTAAACTTAATATTTTTAAAAAGAACACCAGAAGCAAAAATCTAATGACTGAATTGAAACTGAACGCCCCTCTCTTTATATATCAACTCTAAATCTCAAGGAAAAATATAAAAGACCCGAAAAGAATAATTATTGTCTGAAGTCCAGAAGCTCTACTTAGAAAAGATATTTTTTGTATCTTTCAGGCACACGCTACCGATTAGTGCAAAAAATAGAAAAAACAATATAAGTAACAACAATTCCATATATGCCTCAAAACCGACGATTTCGTCAAATACGGCCATTCTTGACAAAAACATCAAAAATAAACCATCACCATCTCCCTTGTTTACTTACGAATTTCCTGAAAGAAATGTAAAAATGGTTTAAATAAATACGTGTATAATAAAGTAAATAAGAAGTAAAAAGAGCTAGTATTTAGTCACTAGTGCATATAATTTATTTCATGATTAACCTTATTTATCTTATTATTAATACATTTATTTAAATCATTTTATTGTTTTAAAAGTGAAAATTTTTGTAACCGCAACAAAATTTGGCGCCTGTGTGCAAGGCCTCATTGTATACCCGCCAGAAACGGCCTTGATGATCTGGTATGTTAGAGATGTCTTCGCTTAATAAAATATAAGATAACATTAAAAACACTCATGAAAACAAAGGCGGATGAAATTTTCAATAAAACACACTGGTGGTGGAGAAGCTACTTCAATAATGCTCCATTTGCTTAATCCAATCCATCTGATCAATGACAGCAAAAGTATTAATCTTTCCACGGTTCAAATGATGTAAAAACGACAATTATTCAAATTCAAGATGATCCTCTGCAAATGAGACCGTCGATTGGGGCGACATCAAAGCTTTAAATCTCAAAACAGTGATTGCAATGCGAAAACCATAGGAAAAGAAGAATTCTCATATGGAGTTGTAGATGAGTCTTTCACATCTAAACATGTGAATGGAGGGTTAATTCCCACCCATAAAGAAACAACTTCAGCGGTAAAAGAAAGTATCTGGACTGATGAAGTTTCGACCTCCGGATCTGTAAAAACGTAACCAATCACCACAGCCTTAGAAGGAGAAGAAAGGAAAATCAAGAAGAAAATCAAGAAGACCCTGAGGAAACTAAAGCTGGATATCAAAATAAAGGCAGTGATTATTAAAAAATTGGATTCCTTCACAGAATCTCATTGATTTAATAATTTTCTTAAAATGGCACTTTACTGGCAGTTTTCGAACAAAAAATCAATATAAGAAAAGTCAATTCTGGAGTGAAGTTGGCAAGGAACTACATATATTATGGTTTCCAAAATTTCGACATCGTCTTCAAAACCATGTCTCTACTTCACTATAGGATCACCTAAAATACACTCAACACGACACACACAACATTAACGTTATACGAGGGTCGATCAACAAGTATCCGTGTTAAAAATGGAGACCCAAGTTTTTTACCAAAACTAAAAACACCGATTTTTCAAAAATCCTTCCCCAATTTGAGAATTGGGCGGGACAACTTGCCGAGACCCCTCTTCTGAGATCTGGGTTTTTTTAAGGAGGCGAAAGATGCAGAATGTTTTTTCCACCTTGGAAATATTTTATCATGTCACACGTAATTTGACCCACAGGCGACTTTCCTTTTCAGTAGAAAACCTTTCACAATTCAACAAAGGTAAATAAGAGGCTTAAGTCTGACACAGTGGGAATTTAGAAGGAGGAAGTCTAGGAGGGAATGGTGAAAGCACGAATAATTTGATGTCGAATGTCATTGTGTTGACTATGGTACCTTGTGGCGGGAGACTGTGCATTTGAAGAAGTTCTTCACACTTTGCGGAATTCAATATAGTTTTCCATTGCAGAATCCAACTTAAACTGTCATAAGGCATGGGCTCCTTCCTGAACCGCATTAGAACATTCCTCATCCCACCGGAGGTGACGGGGACTGTCGTTAGAGGGATAGATAAGGTTGCAGCCTTCAGGATAGTGTTAACCGAAGTGGCATGACACGTATAACGGCTAATATGGTTTTTAAATTTTCCTCAGTCAGTTTGGTATTGAATTCTCTGAATATATACTCCGACTCAGGGCGAGTGGAATCATAATCATAATAAGATGCAAGACACAAAATAGGACAATGATCCTGGATTCGTCAAGAACTTGCGAAGTCATTTTGTGACCTAGATGAGGACAGCATAAAGAGGGCGTAGAGGAAACTATGAACCAGTCTGAAATATGTTGTAGTTTGACAGATTACAGTACACGACGGTATTGTCAATTTTCCTTAGCAACGCCACAACACGGGCACTTATTGATCGATCCTCGTAATGAGCTGACGGATTCATAAACCGATCTATGAGTAAAACGGGACGTGAAGTAATAAAACCACGTTATGTGGGGGCTTAAGAAGGTGGTCGAGCCCAATAAGCTGCACATAGCATCGAAGTTCCACTCATAGTGTCACTTAAATTTTAAACCAAACATGTAAAATTGACCATTTACATTAATGGAACTAATATAGTATCGATTTATCAAATATTAATTTTCAAACAAAACGCCCAAAAAGCTCCTGAATCAACTTTTGTGCCATTTCATAGAGTAGCAATCCTTTCAAAAATATTAACAAGCGTGAATAATCGATACCGCTTTACATCCTGAATAGCGCAGCATTAAGTTCGACCTTCGATATTGTCGAAAAACCTCTTACGGGTTCGTTACGTAATTAAACAGCGCATTGTTGTGGATTCGGGCTTTTAATATAGCCGAAGCTGCTTTTTAAACTTCAGCGGGTTCAAGGATTCCACAAGTTTCCGAACGAGTAAATGGCGACCGAAAGACTGGTGAAGGCACGCGATGTATTTATGGTTTTTTTCGATTCGATACGAAGCGCGACGATGATGATTTTGTGGGCAGGAAACTAGGAATATTTGTCGCCCGCTTTGGACCGTAAAAGGCGCGGCATTGTCATCGATTCCATAGGAAAATTACAGAGCAGGAATGAGATATATCGTGTAGCTCTGGTTGAAAGCCACAAGTTGTGTTTGTGTCTCTTTCCAACACACGGCGCATTACGCACTCCATACCTTCAGCAACGCGGATGTTTGTCGAGGTATATACCGTTTACTTAGTTAGTTAGAGTTAGTTAGAGTAACTCTTAGAGAGAGTTAGTAAGTTAGAGCAAATGGTCCGGAATTCGGCGTTGCATTAATTATGTATCAGCTTCTGAATCACTCGGGTACCTTCTAAAATTCATGTTTCGAGGACTTTTTCCCATTCATTGTTTTTACTACGTAATTATAGTTTTGGGCTTGCCGCCCATGAGAATTTTTGATCTACCACTAGAAAAAATTACCATACAATCGAGAATGATTTTGGCAGCATCGATGTTCCAAAATAAAAATGGGGAAAGTACGAGAAACGTCGATTGATACTTTGACCTTTGATCGTTATCAAACACGCAACTTGTACAATTTCGCAAAACGACTAGAAGAAAAAGTTAAATACTCCAAAGTAATGATTTAATTGGTTAAATTTACTATAATGTCGGTAGTATGGGTTTCGAAAACAAGATGATTTTTCCAATGACAATTAGACGAGTAGAAGGTCCCATCAAATCAATTTTGTCGCACCCAAAAATGGATGTACTGTCAATTAACGATGCAAACCATCAAGTATTACATTTGCTACAATATTAGTAGTGTGGGTCGACAAAACGATAAGATGATTTTCCTTAAATAATCAGGAGGCACAAAATCTATCGAGTTAAGGTCAATGAATAACATTTCAATTATAATTTTGTTACTGTGGGTTCGCAAAATGAGAAAATGACTTCCTTTTAGGAATCAGGAATGTTTAAAATAATTTGTACCACTACTCCTAGAACTGATGTTCTCCAAATAATAATTCAAACGATCAATGCCTCTGATTTGCCATATATGGTACTATGGCGGCTTACAACAAGTCAATTTCAATAAAAATACAATATCATTCAAATTAAACGGTGTCACGATTCCATTATCACAAGCGACACAACGCATATGTAAAGCTCTCAACTTACCTAAAGCCAGCGTCACTAACATTAGGAAACAAGGTACTGAAGTTAAAAAATGAAGGAAAATTTCAAGTTCACAATGAAACCAAAAATGGACTCCAAGGTTCAGGAATAACAGAAAGTATTGAATGTTTTCAACGTCGACATACCCACAACTGTTATAAAATTCACCATATACCATATACCATTTCTATACGAGAAGATGGGTTGTTCGAAGGCAGTAGACTAAATCAGGAAGATATCTAAACAAACCTGGATTCACCAAGTTACACGTTCTACAACTTTTCGAATACTGTTAGATACCGACTGATATTGAAATATCTATTAATTCTTATTGTTTGTATGTTTACAAATTAGCATCAATTCACATCTTTTCTGGCGGAAGCCAGACACATACCAAAAAAATGCTAACAGAAAAAACAAATATTAGAGTAAAGTATCATATGTAAAGGGCATCAAGAAATATCATCAGTAAAATAGACCCACCGTCTACAAAGGTAAACGAAACTTACATCTAAGCCGACCACACAAAAAAAGGGGAAAATGGTTTTATACCAAACGGTTTTCAATATTTAAATCAGGTGAAAGACCTCTAAGATCGGCGAAAATCATATAAGCTACTTAGGGCAAAAGTTAACTCGAGCTAATTCAGACAGAGAACGTGGGGAATTGGAAAAAATTGATTATCTTCGCACAATGTAACTTTTAAATTAACCGATGTGCAGCGTTTACCTGAGAATAAATTTGCTGAAAACTTTACAGACAGAGCCAAATCCCTATTTGAAAATGCTAAAAGAATAGAAGAATAATTTATGGAAAATGAATATCTTATCTAAACCGAAGTAAATAAATTAATTACCAGATTAAATCTCAGACGAAGAAGATGAAAATGACACTGATGAAGATAATAAATCCAAGTAATATAATAAATGCAATGTAGTAAATTAATTAAAAAAGTTTAGTATTGAGGTCGGAAAATATGCTCTTTCGAGTCACGATTTATATCTCTTATGTCTATGTGTGCCTGTGGAACAAATGGAGGTCATATAATACAACGAAAATACTTTAGAAGGGCAGGAGTCATATAATAACAGACAATACCATACAACAAAATCGGCTGGTATTAAATTTTTAACAAAAAAAGAGTAAAGAGTAACACAAAAAAAAACAACAAAATTTGATTTTAACTGCTCCAGTTTATTTCCTCTTTTGTTATCTATTGTATTGCTAATTATTGAATTTTCTCGCAAGAACCCACGCATGTGCACAATTGTGCATTGTGCGCCACTGTTTGGCGTGGCATGGATAGACACGCCCCTTATTTCACAAAAATGACAGAACGCCACTGTTATGACCACACCTATCCTGCTTGAAATCTGATTGACAGTCCTCTTTTGGTCTGAGACGACCTCTAACAAGTAGAAGCGGCAAAAGGTAGTAAAAAATAAATTCTATTCCACCAAAAATGGATATTATTTATAATATTCATTTGTTTTATAAATATGATTCAATAAATTCACAATTCGAATGGTCAAATATCTCACATTGGCTATAATTTTAATAGTACTCGCTTACAAAATCACAAGATGACTTTCTATTCACAACTAGACGCGCAGAAGGTCACATTAAATCAATTCTACCTGTAAATCAATGAGTCAAACGGTCAATACCTCATATTTGTCCCAATAAGCTACTATAGTGGTTTGTGGAAATCAACTCTGATTATATAGTGATGTTTATTGAACCCACAAAAAGTGGTTACTGCTAATTCTTTGTGTACATCTTCAAAAAATAGCAATAAAAATGCAATATTTAAATAAGCCGCCAAAACGCTGTTTTAAGCAATATGGCGTTGTATCGGATCAATTACGTCACACCTTTGTAAATAAACATGAAAGTTACAGCTTAATGGTCTTATTCATAAACGCATATTAACGTTAATGTGGGTTTTAGCTTAAAATGCGTTTAGAATGCGTTTCAACAAGGTAACTATAGTTACCTCCATATTAAAAATACATGGAACAAAACACTGTAGTGACATCAGTGAAACACATTCTAAACGCATTTTAAGCTAAAACCCACATTAACGTTAATATGCGTTTATGAATAAGACTATAAGTTAGCATCCAGCGGTTTATATTAATTTTTGTCAATGATTTACCCAAGAACATGACTTATAAATGTCGAGTATTGATAATGTGTACAAATACACCACTAAAGACACCAGATAAATTATTGGTGTTACAAAAAATGGTTTTATTGGTCAAAATTGGTTATAACTATCTCGCAGAAATAATGATGCAGGTGTACGTAACCAAATAGCTTGTAACCTCTATAAGGTGCATTCTAGCAGCTTCGAAAAAGAAAATGAACTATTATAAACACGAAATCGCCACATGAGTAACTCAACCTAACCTATAATATTTTCCATTATTATAACAACCCAAATTTATGCTACAAGTATTATTATTTCACCACCACAGGAATGGCAAGTTACTAAGTAAGATGGTATGATTAATTTTGAAAAAAAAACTCCAACCATGCATCAACTTTAGGGAAGTTTCCGCTGTCTGCGTTTACCCAGTTGCTTTCTATGATGCATGGTTCAAAAATGTACTAGAAATCGTAAAATAACGTAATATCACTCATAATAAATAGTATCGTAAAATTCGAAAAATATTAAGAAACAGCAATCAATGACAGACATATTTACTGAGGTGTGACGTCATCACAGATTGAACCAATCCAGACCGTTTTCAATCACTAGGCACCAACCACAAATAAAAAATTTTCGGGGGGTTTTGGCTAAACTGTCCATTATTGTTTAGACGGATTAACGAAATTCGATTTTAAAACCCGCACCTTTGCAGATATCAATAATTACTACACACTGATCACCTTGTCAAATAGCCTATTCTGTTAGTGTAAGCTCACAAAATGACGAGGTGATTTTCCTTCAAGAACAAAATAGTATCGAATACTAATTCCATTATAGGAATTCATATTTTTCAAATAACGATTCAAAAGGGCAATACTACAGATATCCTGTAATTTGTTAGAGCAGGGGCATATAAGAAACAAAAAGATTTCACCATCATCGCCTAAAGTGTAAAAAATTCTATGGAACCAACTGCATTCCGTCAGGCTCAGTAATTCTGTACATTAGACAAATCAATGAATCAAATAATGGATTTTTCGCATTTGTTATAATTTGACTAGATTACAAATGAGATGAGACTATTTTCTATTAGTACTTACGAGAATCGAAAGTTGTGTCATATAATTACATACCACCAGATAACGGCATTTTGTCAATGATTCAAGTGATCAAATATCTTACGTTAGTTATAATGTTAGTAGTTTGAGCCAACGAACTCATAAGATGACTTCCAAAGAAAAATGCGAGAACCAGAAGGTTATATAAGATCAATTCTATTTAATTAAAAAGAGGATATTTTATACAACCATGATTCAAGCGTATCGTATCTCCAACTTTTGTTACAATTTCGGTAATGTAAATTCACAAAATTACGTGATGATTTCCATTTAACCCATATCCCATAAAATCAACTCTTGTCATAACGAAATTGACATTCTTTAAGTGAATAAGAAAATTGGTCAACATCCTAGATGATTTTCCTTTAAATATCAAGATCATGAAATATTCCTAAAAGTTAACTCTAAACAGAATTGATACCCTCTAAATTAGTAATTCAAATTATCAAGCATCCCACCTTTACTACAGTTTTGGTAATGCCGGCTTACAAAACAACACAATGGTTTCCACTGAATAATCGGGAGATCATTAAAAATCGTTTCTTCTAGTAACCCCATTATGTAAATTAATATTTTTAAAATAACGATTCAAAGGGGCAATATCTATAATTTGATCATGCCTGGGCGTAAAAAATTCTATGGAATCAACTCCTTCCCATGAAACATTGTAATTCTCTAAATTCTTCCAATATATGATTTAAATGATTGATTTTTCATATTCGCTGCCGTTTAACCAGAGTGGATTTCCAAAAACAGGAATACTATTTCACCAAAAAGTGGATGTTCTTTAAATCAATGATTCAAATCGCCAATGACTCGTTCTACAATTCTGGCAGTATAAGCTTTCAAATTGGGGTGATTTTCCTTGAAATTCTATTCGTACTAATCCCGTTATATTAATTGACCTTTTCCAAACAACGACGATTTAATACGGCAATAAATCTCAGATTTTCGATAATTTTGATGGTGTTTGGCCACAAAACAGCAAAACGATCTTCCTTCCTTGGAGAGAAGTGAATAAAAATTTATAAAATCAACGCATCCTAACAAACATTGCAATTCTGTAAATACTATAAACCTCCAATTTAAATGATCGATTTTCCACATTTGCTATAGTTTGACTACGTGGGCTTATAAAAACAACAATACTATTAGTAATTAGGATAATCGAAAGTCTTGTCTCACATTTCATGAAATAACTGCTAAAAATTAACGATTCAAATAATTAAAAATCTCACATTGGCTATAGTTTTAGTACTGTGAGCTTTTAAAATGCCAAGATGACTTTCTATTAATATCTAGTCGCATAGAAGGTCGCATTAAATCAATTCTATTCCACCGTAAAGAGAATATTATGTGAAACGGTTAATATATCATATTTGCCACAATCAGGGAATCAACTCCATTCCATAACAGAATTGATATTCGGTAAATTAATAGGAAAAATGTTTCCCAATCCAGAAAGATCCCGAAAGATAATTTCCCTTTCAGAAGCAGAAGCAAAGAAATGTTTTTCAAGTCGACTCTGCTCCATCATAGAAAGGATAATATATAAATTAGTGAATTAAATTCAAATTGCCGAACAGCCCACATGTATTATAATTTTGGTAAGGTCGGCTTACGTGACAAAATGGTCTCAGGACAATCAGGAGAGCGTTTAAGGTCGTTTCAAATCAATTTTATTCCACCAAAACGTGGAGATTTAGTTAATCAAATATTCAAATGGTATAAAATGAATTCTATCTCATAACAGAATTATCGTTCTGTAATAAGGTAAATGGTTATATCCCAGATGATTTCCCGTTAACAAGCAGGAGCACAAAAAATTCCCCTAAATCTATTCCTCTCTATTCCACAAAATGTAATTTTTAAATTAATGGCTTTAATAGATGAAACGTCCCACATTTGGTAGCAAATACTCAAAGTCGTGAACATCTCCCAAGTTATGAATCAGGACCGCAGAAAATCCCACCAAATCAACTCTACTATCCCATCAAAAAAATTGATACTTTGTAACTACAATGATCCACATGATTTGCGCATACAAAACACGACAAGCTGACCCCTCTCCCCATTCCGGCACGAAAATTCGTTTCCGAAGCAGAATAACGTCATATCAGTTTGGAAATTTTCCAAATCGATTTCCACGTCCATGGAATCGCCGGTGCGCCTCATTCCTCCGCGGCGGGGAAAAATCTATACAATTAAGAGGCATTTATCGGTTATGTAAAAAGTAACAATGATTGGAGGCGCTCGCTATAAATAAGATTAAAAATACTTATAAACTAACGTACAGGACCGCATGCATACGCTTTGCAAGAAAGTGCGTCACAAAATTCCAAATTCGAAGTGCGTCAAAGGGAAACACGTCGCATGTGTTGGGGACACGGTAAGTAGGGGGACCCAAACATTGCGTGTCAGCGAGGCATAAGGGGGAAATAATACGTGGTGTCATACGACTTACCCTGTCAAGTTCATGGCTGCCATAATAATCTAAAAATAGCGGCCGTCCTCCATCGACCGGAAAAACGACGATCACGCGGGAATCGGGGGAGCGAGCGCGAGAGGGAAGAGGTGGGAAAAGGGCCACACTGTGGCAAGGGAAGAATGGAACTTTCCGGGTCGGTCGAGGGAGGGCCGAACGGCATGACAGCGATAATGTAAGGAAAACCCGGCGGCACAATATTATTTTCCGGGGACGCGTGAAGCCTCGGAGTCGACCGAAGCGTGTGCAGCGTGTGACGACGATGAGGACAAATTACACCGGCGGTTTTTCGCCGCGAGAGATAGGGGCGACGGGGGGACGGCCGAGCCGAATGCGCAATTTCCCCACCACCGCCACCGCGCCATACGAGCGGCCCGCCGGTGGATGGAGATTCCTCCACGAAAAATCTATAGGAGCGTATTGCGCAATATTGCCACGACCGAATTGGGATGTTTTGAATAATGGTCCGGTCTACCTCCCCTCTCCCATTTAGCCCTGTCCCCCCTAAACATACACAAGTGATCTTAGGGGATTATTGGGACCTGGGGCGTTCTTTCCTCGAGCGGCACCGGTACTAACTAAAGAATCATGGAGGGGGACGAAACAAAGTACGGTAACATTTCCCATGTTGACCATCTCAATGTTTGCCACCTCCTTAATTTAACCGCGTTTCAAAGGAACTGGCCTATTTAACCCATGCATCGTCCGCAGTATTATTGCGAAAGATTTTAATACTATTATACAAAAAGGAAGATCCAACAGACATTCGGAACTACAGACCACAAACACTCTTTTCAGGGGGGCCGGCCCGTGCCGGGGGTGCAAGGGGTGCATCGCACCCGGGCGGCATTCTACCAAGGAGAAGCAAAAAATTAAAAAAAAAATTACTTATATAAACATCCACAAAGATGCCGATCGCTATAAAAATATTACTTTGTGCACCGTAAACCATCATCAACTCTAAAGGACGTTACCGCTGAAAATGTTGGGCTGGAAATATTCAAGGATTCAAAGAAAGAAAAGTCCCTTTCAATAATTAAAATGTATCTACCTCGGTAGTTTACTAGTTTAGTTTATATTTACATCGGCTTCAAAGTGTTAATAGACAATAAAAGATTAATACAAAATTACATAGGCAGGTTCTTCATTTTTGTTCTAAGTATGATATGAAAGTACTATCTTTCTTACGTTTGTTTCAAATATTTACTTTTTAAATTTATACAAAGTAATAAAGTTTATAAAAAAGTTACCATAATGATTTTTATTTAGAAAAAAATTATTTTATTTTTTAAACAGATTAACAATTATTAAAGAAATAAAATCAGAATTTGAAATCAAAGCAGTAATTATTATCATTAATATTATTATTATTGAATGGAATATAACACTAATGTTCTGATGGGGAAGGGCGGCAAATTATATCTTGCACCCGGGCAGCACATACCCATGGGGCGGCCCTGGCTCTTTTCTCTTTTAGGAATCTATCAATAGTCTAACTGAATTTGCTTCACAATCGGAGATTTTTAAAAAGAATTACAACCTATCAGCGAAAGACGTCTTACTCTTGACGCTAAGGGTTATGAATGTCTATAAATTCACCGTGAAAACTTTTATGGGAAAAATTATTAACAACTTCACAATCAAAAAGCAAAAATTGGTATTTTCGAGGTATAACAAAAGCTACTGATTTTACTGAAAAAATGTTCGATACGAATGTTGTTTTCAAAATATTTACAAAACGAAGTGGCGTTAAAATCGATTAAATTGGGCAAAAAGTTCGATTTTTTTTCGGTTGCTAAATACAAACAGAAAAGCACCGCAAGTACGTAATTTTTCTATAACAGATGATTCCAGTGGTAGAGATCTTTAAGGATCCTGTGGCGTGTGACGTCAAGATGCACAACAGACACTGACAAATGCCTAAAAGTAGTAATTGAACTGAAAACATCGTTCTTTGTTTTGATCATCGTTTATGTCTTCCACCTAATCTACCTAATCTAAAAATAAAAATGTAAACAAAGTCTCTCTCATTCTAAGTACTGTACGTTTCAACGTATGGTGTTTTGTGGTTCGTTGTTTACGTTTCTGGATGCCTGCGTGGTTATTTGGTGCATTTCTTCCTCCCTCGGCGTTTTACTGTCATTTCATTGATATTGTTTTCGATACTGTCATTGCCGAGTACTTTTTTTAATTCAAATGTAACTTCCATAACTTACTAATCGACTGAATACAATTATTTACTAACGACAACCGAGTTGTTCATAGTCAAGTGCAACAAAATATTTGTAACTCTATGTCTTGAAAACGGGACAAGAGGCTGGAACTGCAGTGATGTCTGCAGCAACCTGCTGGAACGAGCGGGAAAGGCTACAGGTACCTCAAAAAGAACCGCTCAACGAATTGTCAAGGAAAGTGGTACTAAACCTCCCAGAAAACAATTTCCTCCCCCAAGAAACGAGATAAAAAAGCTTAGAACGAAATCGATAGCAGCAATTCGAAAAAGAAATTATTCGTAACGTACACACGTTGACTGCCATCCTCCTACAAACAAGTTACTGCTGAAAGCATCTTCGAGGATGTCAAAAACAAAAGAAATAATTTTACCGGGAAACTATCTTCATTCATGAAAATGCTGTAGAATTTAGAGTTCCCTTAAAACAAAGAATAACAGGAAAATTTTAAGGGAAAACCAGAGATAAAATTGAAACTGATAGAATTTTTAGGAAAATTAAGAAAATATAAAGAAGATAAGTAACATAATTAGCGAACTGAAATATATTCCGATAATTGGTAGGCAACTACAGATATAATAAACGATTTAGGTAGAGACATTAAAGAGACTGCGCACTCGAAAATAACCTACTCCGTTATTTAAGTTTGCGTTAAGTTGACATTTACGCATGCGCACAAGTGTTTGGAAATATCAAGACCATTAATAACCTACCACATGATTTTATTTACGGAAGTTTTACGTAACGCTATATGAAATGTAGCATTGTTCCGTACATGCACGAAAATCCGCGTGGGGGCGCACTAATTGCCATGATTTGAAGTTTCTCGTTTTGTTTCATAAAGCGTATTTGTATTTTTGTGGGTCTTGTATTTATTTATCTATGGTTTGTCGAAAACCGCGAAGCAGCTATCGGCTGTTGAGAGCTTACCGTGATAAAAGGTACAAGTAACCTAATTAACCTAACGTAGTAAATGCTCAAACTAATTTGTTCCTCAACTTTTAGTTAAGTTTAGTTTTAAAGTCATATAAAACAACGTATTTAGTGAACGCCGTAAGGGTATTAACAAGTGCGCAATCTATTGTAGAAGCCATGAAACGCACATTAATAGTTCAGCTTGCAAATAATTAAATCTGATGATCTTAACTTTCTGTCCGATATTTTTTTTTTTGAATTTATTTATACAATTTAAGAAATAGACCTTTTTACTAGAGGACACATTAATTTTTTCATTGCCTTGCCTTCCCCATTAGTCATGTTGGCAATAATCCCTATTATAAAATTATTCCTGTAGAGTTCGAGAGACCTTCACATACTTATACATAAAGTACACCGCAAATCCCATTGGCGCCATTTTCTTTGCTATTATCAACAAAAAAACTAATGGCAGTGTAATTTCGGTCATAAAAGTGTCGCCGGCGCCGTTTGGAATTGAGTTTAAAAGAAACAAATCGATGCAGAAGCAAGCCGATGAAAGAGCTCCGAAAGTGATTAAAATATTGTGGCTAAATTATTTGTGAGAAATATTTTTCCGATGAATCCAGGTAATCCTATTATAACAACATTAGGCGCAGAATTCAGGTAGTTTTGGGAAATTTTTGATTTTAGGGGTAACGTTTTGGTTCAAAATGTTAATTCTTAATAAATCCAATAGAGTGCGTTCTACTACTAGTGAAGATTGCATTTTTTCGAACGAATGAATCGTTTTTCCGTTTAACATAGCCACGATGACAATTTTACGAATTTAAAAGCATTTTAGCACGTGTAACGCACTCTACTTTTTGCACATTTTATTCCATTTACTTTTCTCAATATTTTTACATTTTTTTGGATTTCGCACATATTAGACAAATTATTTAAGATAGTTCCTTTTAAAAGCATACACTTTCATAACACAACTGATCGTATATTTGTTTTTTTCTTTCACTGGGTACAAGGGTTGTACCTGTTGTTTTGTAATTTTCTGAGGTACGGCCAAGCAACGACTTGGCAACAAATTCTCTGATGATGCTTGTGTTCTATGTAGGATTTTTCATGGAGTGCATGGGTGCGTATGTGTCGCAAGGGTAGTTTTGAGGGATACCTCCACGATAGTCCAAAAGCAATAAATTAGCAACAAATTATAGTGAAATATCGACTGTTTCTCTGAAACGGCTAAAGCAACAAAATTCATTTTGACGTCACAAATTAGCAACGAAATAGCTACAAATTATGGGATAGGTTCGATACAGGAACTCTAAAATTGATATTCTAGCGTCATTAATAGACGTTACAAACTGGAAATTATCACGATGATGTGAACAGCACAAATTACATAAAATAGCTAAAAGTGAAGCTTATTTCAAAGTCTTTCGACTGTGTCTTTGTCTGTGATCGATAATCGATCACAATGTATGTAGAGAACCTAATCTCTGTTTGCAAAATTGGTTGAACACAAGAAAAGTATTTTTTAACAAAATGAAACAAAGTCTGAATTGAACAAGAAAGTTCAGTTACATAAACCAGTCAACAGTAGACAAATTATTAACAGGTCACGGACACTCTGTATTAGGCTTGCTAATATACCAACCGGAACTAAATCCCATTGAAAAAATTTGGGTTGCTTTGAAAAAGTATGTTGCTGTACATAATACAATAATTAAAGTTAATGATGTCAGCTTTGGACTATCAAAAGATAATGTCTATTACAGCAGAAGTTTAGGAAAGGGTCTGTAATCATGTGGATAAAATAGAAGAATATTTAAGTCGAGAACACCTTATCGATGAAGTGGCAAAATTTGTCAATTATATCGACAAATATACAATTATTTGTGCTACGTCTTCTATTCGGATTTTTTATATCCTGAGATCGATATATGATTTGTTTACAAGTCTTATAAATTCCTTAACCCATTAACAAATGCATAATAATAATAAAAAAATGACTTTCCTGTTTTAAACGGTATCGATTTAATTTATTAATAAATAAAATCGTAATGTTTTTTTTAAAAATGGATGTTTTTAAACAAATGTTATAGGGCAAAAACATTTTCAAAACACGCACAACCTTTCACGTAAGCTCCAATGTGATGTTTAAAAAAAAATAATAAGATTTACTTACGAAACCTGGCATTTAAAAATTTAAAACATTTTAATACAAGTTTCGACTATTTGTTACCATAATTCAGGTTTGTGACAAATAAGCGACTGCGGTCCTCAGTTAATACTTTTAAAAATTATATAAGGACCACTCAAAAATTAATTATCGACTAGGCAAAAACTAATCGATTTTTTTATTTAATATTGCTTTCATTGGGAATTAAAAAATTTTCCCTTGTTATTCAAGAAAATTGTGTCATCTATGAAATTACCTCAATTATTCATCGTAAAAAATGGAAGAAAGCTGATTTTCTACGCTCTTCACTTATCCAACATTTATCGAAAAGTCTACTGAATACAACTTTGATGTCGAACTTCCAGAAGGCATTCGATACCATCGAAAGAGGTGTATTAATAAAGGTACTCACTCAATGTATAATAGAATATAGGTATTCTCGCCTGATCTAAAACTTTTGCAATATCTCTTATAGCAAGCATACAATTCACGAAGAAACAACAAAGCTTCTAACAGAGAGCTCTTAAGCTTTTCATCAACATTTTAGAGCTCGTATTCAAAAGACAAGTTGGGATAATACAGGCATCGATGGAAGAAAGCTGTAATCTTCGATTTACTGCTCGCGATCTCCAGGAGACTGAACAAATGGTGCAAGAATTTGTCCTTTACTCTTTGAAAGCTACTGAGGCAGTTGTGTTAAGAATTAATGATCAAAAAATGAACTACTGACAAACATATTTCCGAAAAGAGAAATAAAGCTAGGATATCAAAGGATCGAAAAGGACATGGCACACAAATACTTGGATCATACGTAAGTGCAAGAAGAGAGAACCAAACCAAAGAAATCCAGAGAAGAATTGAATCCCAACTGTTCATGGTAAAATGGACTACGTCTTCAATGGTGATATTCCAATTTGTCTTCAACGCAAAATGTAAAATCAATGTGTGCTCTCAGCGATCACTCAAGGTTGAAACGCTCCCATTTACAAAAACAACTGTTAATGTATACAAACAAAGAGATAAGGAAGAGAAAATCGGTGTGAGAGGCATTACAAAGGTCATAACCAAGCAGAAATGGAATTCTGCAAGACATGCGCCAACATTCCAAGATGACAGATAGACTACAAGGCTTCTAGAGAGGAGACCACGATAGAAGAAGCAGAGCAAGGCCACTCACCAAACAGGGAGACGATGTCAGAAGAGTCTCCAGGCAGTGGGTGCGACTGGTCGAAGAGATGGTTTCTTGAAAACGTTGGGAGAGACTTATGCCCTGCAATGGGCATCAGTTATGCTATAGGAAGAAGAATGCAGAAGTACTTTTTCAGCATAAGCTGTCCACTTCTGTAACATGACCAATATGTAAACCTTCCCAAGAGATTTTGCCAAAAAAAATTCAGTTAAAAAGAAAAATATAATCCTTAGCGCAAATTTCCTGTTCAATTTATTTTCCAAAACCATAGTGGCAGACATCAATGAAACAAGCTTCAAATTTTCAACGTGTGGAAAAACAATTGTAAAGAAAATCAGTAGAGAAACATGCGGAAAACGGAATTTGAAGGTATTACTAATGTTTCAATAAATTTTTTAAAGGTACTATTCTGAAAATATTTCAGCGACTGGTCTCATGCAATAAAACAAGGCCTACATTGTTGCATAATGCCTGAACACAAAATTTACAAGCTATAAGTGGATGGTTGCATGAATTCATTTCAAGAAACAATATATAGTTTGATAAATTCTGTCTGTAGATCACAGGAATTTAAGTCTATAGTGCCATATGAATATTTTTCTGAAAATCAATTTCATACTGATAATATGATGAGAGACATATTTCTGTATGCAGTTTACATGAAAATTTAAATCTTCCTTTCGGTCAGTTGTGATCAAACTTTCAGTCATTGCCAATCATTTCGAGTTCTTCCAATTCGAAAACTAATTTTCTTTGAACTATCCCTCGAAAGATACTAATTCAAATGATACTAGACATCCATTTTGGAAAGTTTGTATTTCATTTTGGAGACCATGAGAAAACCTACACACGTCCTTGTACTTAACCCCGAGAACCTTTTGACACTACTTATTTTAGTTTTTATCTTTCACTTTGAATTTTCATAAGAACAGTAAAATTTGCTTAAAAGCAGTCGTGATAACCTTGGGATCTCAAAGTATATCACGATTTCCACATTTTTAAAACTATTTTTGAAAAATTTTAAATTGACAAATTTTATGAAATCTGGAAAAGACGTCAATACAAAAGAAACCCAAAACAGCAATTTCTTCTGCCAATGTGTTGGAAAACAATTTCAAAACTGTAGTTTTTCAACCAATTTCAATTAAACACTAATCGAATATCCACCAACCGGGTAGTTAAACGTTTCCATCAAAAATTTTCCTATAAACCCCTTTAAAAATCAATACAAAACGTGACGTTAATTACAATTAAATTTTTCATCGGTTTCGTTGATAAACACATCGTGCCCTTTAGCTCGCAGTTTATTGACCACTCGAAATCCCTAAAAGAGAAAATCTTAATTGAAACCCTTACGTAAACGGATCTGACATTTACGCTTATACGTCCGGGCGTGCCCCCGGATTGTAAATGTCGAACTCCACTTTCAATTTCTCCGCTTCAGGACGGGGGAATGAAAATTCCCGGACACACTTTTAAAACTGCCCCAATACATATACGACACGATGTGATTTCATGTGCAGTTGGCAACTCGTTCTGTTTACCACTTAAAATTCAATACCGCGCATCGAATCGAACACCACGGCCGCCCCCTTTCGCATTAACCCCGTGTCCTTTCCCCTCCCCCTCCATAGGACAAACAGGGGAACCCCATATCCCGGACCTCGCTGAACGTTTCCATCCCAGAATAGCCGTCCCGAAAGCGGGAGGAAAAAGGGAGTCACGGATTCGATGGTGGGAGAACCGAAAAAGGGGGATGACAGCTAGATGACCTAGACCCCGTAACCTTGACCGCCGTCTCCACAGCTGGATCGATCGGGGAGCGAAGACGCCGAATGGGCGTGCGCGCTCGCCCACGGAACCCCCCGCGACGGAGAGGGGACCACATCAACGCTTTTACCCCCACCATGAACTAATCGATGTTTCTAGGCTACCCCCATCGACTTTACGTCCTAAATTTGGAAAGGGGAGGGGGACGGAGGAGAGTGAGGGGTCAGATCCAGATAGGGGATGATGCCGGTGATGGCCAAAGCGTGAATGTAGGACCCCAGACCGCACATACCCAGAATTTAGGGGAGGGGGTTAGAGAGGTGTTTCTAAATATTAGAAAATGAAATGAATTTGTAAGCATGCGATGTGACTGTTTGGCCCAATAAAAAGGGTGCATACTTCAGTGAGATCCTTGAATAAAAAGAATAAGATCCTTTCGTTTTATACACAGATACACTTCTACTTTTCTAGGATTCTGTTGTACATCTGTATTGTAAGCCTGGTTTAACTAAATCCAATTAACTCACTGCAGTAACGATTAGCCGATACCAATCAAAACCTAAATAATAGACAATATTTTTTAGCAACTAAACGGACTTTAGTTGAACCAAAAGTAAAATATATACAGTCTAGGTCAGTAAAACATATCCTTCCACCTCAATATGAATCATTAGTTATTAGGTAACAATAATCAAAATAATATCTTGCCCCCGTTTTCAACTGGCGAATTTTGGTTCACGGCAACTTTACACTGTGGTTCCTTATTGGGATATTACGTTTGGGAGGCAGAGTGAAACAAACTAACTTATTACTACTTTTAAGTCTGCCCCTCTTGCATCTTTCCACCAACATTTTATAGAAAATTTTAAAATGAAATAAACCAGAACATGTGAAAAACATTTTTTGTTTCAATTCAACACTGTCTGTCCCTTCCATCAACTACTAGTATATGAATAACTAACTCCCGTAGACTCAGCTAAACAATCTGTACTGATAAGAACGAAATGACTATACAGTTCAGTACATATTGACTGCAACAAAAATATAAATCAAGGAAACTTTAACTAAATAACTCGAAGTAACAGACTTCTTCACAACCAGTTATTAATTTTTACTAATGGTTAGTGTAAAAAAAGATCTCGAAGTCATCTGTTTCAAAAATATTCTCTAAAATATGCAAAAAATTTGATCTTGGACCACCCTTGAGGGGAATTATCTTAATACAGTATACAAAACGATATAGTCTCAATTGTTAATTCAGGTGTATTTTGGGCTTCGGTAGCATCGATTTAGTCATATTTTGATCAGATCTTTTGGCGAGTTGCTTTTCGTTGAACGGATCAGATCAAGTTTGTTTAGGGCATTTGTTATTATTTGTTCACATTTTTCAATAATGGAATATTATAAACCATACTTGATTGGAAGGACACAACATACGAAAACATATTCTGTTCAATTCGTGTCCTGAAACTGAGACAATGATGAAAACTCGCTAATAATACACAAATTACATGTGCCACTTTTAAGGGGGTGTTAAACAATGAACTGTTTAAATAAGACAAAATAAATAAAACGACGTTCGTACCGTTACAAAGGGTAAATTTCCGTACAAAACATCCGTTATATAAACGAAAGCCAATTGCAAACAGTTTTCCTTTAAAACCAGAATAACTGCGAGAAGTTCGAATAAACATAACCTCAAAAATGTGTAGTAAGCTGTTTAAAAAGAAAAAAGAAACTCACCTCTGTCGAATTTTTTCCCCTCGGGATCTATATCTTTAACGTTGAAGATGTCTTCGAATAGAACACCAGCCATTGCTAATATATTAGTAAACAACTTAGGATATTTAAATTACGCACTACCTTTGCAAACCGGCATGAAAACAACAGAAGGGTCAGAACACAGAACACAACCGTAAGGTTTTCTAGAACTGCGCCATCTAGTGAATAGCTCAATAAGTTTTATAGAGATAAAGGGATCTGTAGTGTATCCCAAGTCATGAACATTAAAATTGTCATGACGTTAAAAAAATAACATTTTGATCTAGTTGTATAAATTAATTCAATAACAGCAGTTACCTCTCATTTTTGTATATACAAGTGCTAGAATTAAATTACAATGGCTGCGCTGCCTCCCAGAAGAAACCTGACACCCACGAAAATTTCCAAACAGCACCTGACACCTTTACAGATCCTACTCCAAATGGGCTTTCCCAAGCACAGAGCGTGAGTCTATTTCCTTGATGTTACTGTCTTACTCTAAATTAATTCTGTAGCGAGAAGGCTCTGGCAGCCACCGGCCACCGAGGCGTTCAGCTGGCCTCGGACTGGCTCCTGGCACATGTTAACGATCCCTTGCTGGACGACAACTCTCCCAGAGAATACATCTTATACGCCTGCCCTACAGGACCTTTCCTAGAACAATTGCAGCGATACTGGGAGAAGTCTCGTACCCTGTGTGGTTGGAACGGTGCTCACAACTTCACCCCACATATCACCCTGGTATCCTTCTTTAAAGTAAGTTGGAGAGTGTAATAACAAATGCCTATATTAAACAGAAAGTTTTATTTCAAAAGGTAGTAAAACAGTAAAGGATCACCTACTTTTGGCTTATTATTAATATTTCTGTTCTGCTTTTCGTATTACTTTTTTACAATTGTGCATGTGTTAACTTTAGAGGTTGGAAAGGTGTGGTGAAAATGCTCGTGTAATATATTTAGTTGTTCCCATTAGGCGACAGACGAAGACTCCCTACACCTGGCGCAGGGCCTAAAGGCAGTGATGGAGAGGCAGGGGGCAGTGCTGAACGAGCCGTTAAAGCTGGAAACGTACACCTCACCGAACTTCATGGGTTTCTTTGTCGCGGAAGAACACGCGGATTACCTAAAACGTATAGCGATGCAGTTTGTGAAAGAAGTCTCGAATGCTAGTAAGCTTAGACTATTACTCAATAGCAGTAGTTACAATTTTAACATTGGAAGAGGTGTTTCCTTTACTAAGGGTGTTTGGTAATTATTTTTACAGTTATAAGTGACACTTACGAGCATTTCGATGCGTTAACAGCCTGTTTTCCTTGGTGCACTACAACTACGGCTCGTTGTATTCCTAGAGGGAGTAGATGTAAGCAAACCGCATCCTTTTATTAGCTTAGGTGTTTTTTTCGTTTCGTAGGTTCTGCTTTAGTTTGCCATGGACTTTTACCCACTACACACTTAATTAGGTTGGTGTAATTTTTGTTTTAATTTTTTATTTGATATTTTGTTTTGTTACATTTACTTATTGCCTCATTAAAATTTAACACTAGTTACATAATAAAAATGCAATCTTCCTCAGTTCAGCTTTTTCAAAGTCATTGTCTAAATTTAATCTAAAAAAAACGCTAATCATTCATGTTCTATCCTTATCCAAATGATTAAACCTGTTGATCATTTTGTTTGCTCCCCTAATCACTGTTTATTATCTCTGGTTTGTCCCTTACAGCGATCAGTTTGGAGCCGCATGTCAGATCATTACATTTGACTCTGGCCTACCAGTTCCCTAGTAATCAGTACTCAAACTTGAAATCCCTGGTGGACGAATTGGACCCAGAAGCTTCCAGTGGGTGGGAACTGAGGCTTTACTCGAGGGATCCGAGGATAAATGGGAAGCAAATTCATAAGGTACA
Source organism: Cryptocephalus primarius (assembly GCA_963576515.1). Classification (NCBI taxonomy): domain Eukaryota; kingdom Metazoa; phylum Arthropoda; class Insecta; order Coleoptera; family Chrysomelidae; genus Cryptocephalus; species Cryptocephalus primarius. The sequence continues at coordinate 9,289,935 of OY754938.1, read as the reverse complement.
CAGGAATTTTCGAATTTATTTTCACATTGTTTACGGGCATGATTTTGCACATTTTTCTAAGTGACAGGTAATTTCGTTGATGATAATTGCATTAAAACCCATTAATTTACTGTTATAAGTACTTCCTCCTTACCAGTTGGTTAATTTTATGTTTATGGAAATTGTCTAACTTCAATAATGACATTACAGCCATAAGTTTGAACAGTTTTTTTTTGTGTGACCTCGTGTGGTTTTCAAAGTCCATGGATTGACCCTGAAACATTTGATTGCTTTTATTTCGTAACCTCTATTTATTGGTTGCATTAGGAGAAACATTTAAGTTTAAAATCGTGTGACGTTCCCAAAATTTTTAATCAAATTATTCTATGTATACCATACATGTGTATGTGTTAGTGTATATACATAAGCATGCAATGTTTTAGACTCCTACTGGATTAAACCCATCTACAATGATTTTAAATTAACAATCAACTTGGTGTACAAATTTCATTTAGAGCTTATGCATATGTTCCACAAATTTTGGAATAAAAGGCAAAAGCAGTTAGGCTGAGAATTAAATCCAATCAACCCTAAGGAATGTAGTATTATTTCCAAAATAAAAGTTGTTGATTAACATGGTTACAAATATTTTGTGATCCTTTTTCCCAAAAAGTTGAACTGAATGATTGACCATGTGACATTTTCCCTCTTCAGGTGACCCACCCGTACACCCCCACGGAGTCAGACGAGCTCGAGCTGCGTACGGGAGACTATGTGTATGTGACGCCGGAGGCAGTTGCAAACTCTCCCGACGGCTGGGTCGAAGGCACTTCCTGGCTGACTGGCGTGTCCGGCTTGCTTCCGGAGTCCTACACGCAGCGAACTGCTGAGTCGGACGCCTGGACTTTACACAAGAAGATCTCACTAAACCAGCTAGACGACGCGCCGATAAACCAGAAGAGGATGGCGAACACCAGCGAGCAGGTGTCGGCTTTCAATAATGATGAAATTAGGTATGGTACTTGTAACCTATGGAGGGGTTTAATTTGGTGTTTTATCTCAATGGTTGTTGAGTGATGTGCTTTACACTTTATAAACCTGTGAATCACAAATTGTTGTCAATCATATCAAAGAACTGTTTTTTTTTTAAAACTATATCATTTTTGTTATATATTTTTTGCAATATAATCAATTATTATTGTACGTTCAAGTTATAGCTCATCTAAGTGCAACTATGTCTTTGGAATATATTCAATGTTACAGTCTAATGTATTACTCTAATTATATTTGTAACATTGGCACACAGACTCAGATCGTTGTTGCATCTTAAAGAACAGTTGTGTATTTGATACTCCTAATTAATTCCTAAGGTGGCATGTTGCCAGAAAACATTATGAATATAAATACAATTGGAAGATATAATTATCTGTCTCAGTGTTTACAACTATTGAGTTTAATTATTAGACTTGTCATTTCAACAGCAAGAGCAAATTTCTTTATTTTATAATTTTTTGTATTATTAAAGTACAGTTTCCATCTGGTCCTCAAAAGTGATAATAGTGTGGTATTGTTGACAGTATATTATAATGTTATGTATATTCACAATATAACCATACGAGTTATTTGAATCATTCAACAATGTCATAGGGTATATGTTCAATATGTCAATAGGGTTATATTTCTGTTGAGATATTAATATTACAGCACTTTTTTAGAGACACAAAATAACATTAATTTGGGCACAGCACTTCAAAAGTATTGTCATTTAAATGAATACATATTAGATATTAAACCATTTGGATGAAGTTTATTAAGTCCGGTTGAATTACAATTATTTACTTGTGTACTAAAATCATTTCAATAAACATTTTAGGTATCCAACGCCTCCAGCAGTTGACGAAAATCATAAGGAGTCTACTGAAGGACACAAAGAGAATTGCTATGCAAACCTATTGGATTTGAAAAGGCAGAGTTTAGATGTAAGTTTATTTTTAGTTTTGACATAGTTACATGTACATTTAGAGGTATTCGGAGTATTCTTAAATATTATTATTATTATTATTATTGATGTAGATAGTCACTGCATTAACTGTCTTATAATGTTCAGTTTTGCGTAGAAACCTTTCAGTTGAGACGGAGTGAAATGCTTTTCCAAAATGAAGGTATATTTGTACCAGATAATGTTCTTCCATCACCTGTGTCCATAGCTCGAGATTAGTTCAAAGATAAATAATGATGGTACGCCCTCAGAGCCAACCCTGGTGATTATAGATTCAGTCTCTATGATGTTCCATGAAAAATTCTGTAATTTCAGCGGCTATTGTCATCTATATGCATTTACACGGTATTGCTGTATAGGTATATGCTTGTCTACTTTTTCATATATTAGAATAACCACTGTATTTCTCCAACATTCCTGTAGTATGTTGTAAGAAAATGACATAACCTTTGCAGGCATATCACTCAATGCTACTGCACAGTTCTTTAGCATTATGGATGAAACACTGTCTGCTCCTGGACTAACAAATAGTTTAAGCTCATGCATGACCTTTTCGACTTTTTCTGGAGTGAAGTCGATATTCTTAATTTCAGGGACAGCTGACATATCAGGAAGATTAGTTATGTCTTCATGTACAAACATAGTGTTAAACTGGCTGAGAAAGATTTCTGACACCTTGGGTGATTTTGACAGTAATTGGTTATTATTACCTTTAAGAACAAATCTCTGCAATCTTGAATGGAAAAAATGATTGATGTATTGATAAAATCTTTTGGGACCCTGGTCCAACAATTCCCCATTATGTGCTGTTCTGGTTCATCGCAATATGTAAGTAAGTTGATTTTGGTGTGCATTATAACTTTTAAAATCATATGCTTCAATTGTTCTTCGATGCTTATGCCATAAATATGTCTTCTAGTTTAGTAACTTGACATGTGATCTTGTAATCCATGGTTTACACTAAGTTTCTCTTTTGTGCTGAGTCGGAGTAAGTGTCTCAAAAATATGTCAGATTATTTTGGAAAAGTTTTCATAATGTGAGATAAGAGTTCCAGCTCTATAGGAGAAGGTTTATAGAACCATAATTCGCCTTTCAGTAGTTCTTGTGGTCCGTTTAAGGTTTTGTTACGGGTAAAGGGATTTTGACTTCAACAACAATGTGATCACTCTTCCGACCTATGGGGAAGACTTAAGATTTGCTATTAGTTTCCCATGTGACACCAAATAGGGATTAAGCAGACAAGAGTGATCACCCTCTGTTTACTGTTGAAATTGATAAGCTGGTGTAAACTTTATTTAACGATTCAGAAACTCCTCTGCTGGTAGACTGGTTTATCGATCAATTTGAGGAAAATCTCCAAAAACTGTCGTTGAGTGTTGTTCATCATGCATTTCATGCCAAGCAACTTCCTATCTTTGTCTCCTACAGAGCAGTTTGGATAGCGATAAACATATCCCAGCAAAAGCTCAACTATATCTAATCTAATTTTAACCAGAGATATGGAGGTATAGGTATTTAGTTTTTGCCTTAGCAGAGCTAACAAGGATATTTCCACCTTCACTATTCTCGCTATTCCAACAAAATCACTGTCACATTGGTTTGCCAATATTTAGTGTACATTTAAATTTTCAAATTTAGAATTTAGAATTTTCATTTGCACGCTTGTTTTTACTACACAGCACATTTTGGTTCTCTTAATAGAAAAACAATTTTAATTAGTCTATGTATCACTAGGTTATATTTGCCTACTACTATTATCCTTATTTATTAAATATCCTCACAGACAAGTTTAAGTATGTTTTTTACTATGTTTGTGTCATAGGCGTTATGTTCTTCAATGTTAATACTCTGGTGCTCATCAGTCCGAAAGATTAGGGCGTCCTGGCTCCTTAACTCTGTTTCCTATATCACAGTCAGGGTGAGGTCTACACTTTCAGATTGATTTTGGGTCGTGTTACTTGAATGTGCATAGTTTCTTTCTTGTAATTAAAGACCACATTTGTGTTGGCTTTTTAGTCGATGCTTTTAGAATTCTTTAATGGTTTTTTAACAAAGCAGCATCATTCTTCAGCTTAGCCACTGAATTTTTTTTATTTTTTCTGAACTGTATTGAAGGAAAAACCCAAAAATAAATAAAAATATTGTAACGCCAAACCATATCTTCTTAAAAACAAAACACGCCGCCATTATATTATGTTGGTTATTTAAATATAAGCAACTTTTATTTATTATGGGTTCATGTTTGTTCGTTTTTTGTTTTCAGGGCGAGACGAACCAGAATAGAAGTATTTTCATCATGAGGCACGGTGAACGTATCGATTTCACATTCGGTAGTTGGGTACCTTTTTGTTTCGAAGAATCCGGCGTTTATACCAGAAAAGACTTGAACATGCCTAAGACGTTACCATATAGACACGATGGAGCCCAGGGTTACCTAAAAGACTCACCATTAACTAACATTGGGGTCTATGAAGCTGAAACTGTAAGTGAAAAGACTTAAAGGTACACTTTTTTGAATTGTGTCTTAAAATATAAACACACTGCTTTAAGTTTACAAAGGACACACGCAGTTCTCTAGAAAATCCTACAACCTTTTCTATCTCATCTGTGCCTTCAAATCAAACCAATCTCTACTCTGCATTGACTTCCATATTTTGTTTTAGATTGGAGAAGCTATAAGCGATAAGAACATTGAGATTCACTATGCATACAGTTCTCCATCATTTCGCTGCATCCAAACGACGGACGCTTTCCTCCGAGGTTTAAACAAGAAGAATGAAATCAAAATAAGAATCGAACCAGGACTATTTGAATGGTTGATGTGGTATCCAGAATATATCCCAGATTGGATGACGGCAGATGAATTAATGACTGCTGGTTACAACATAGACAAGGATTATACGCCTTTCATAACAGAGGCAGAACTGAAGAATTCCATGAAAGAGAACTGTCAACAGTTTTATTTACGAAGTGCCTATATCATGAGGGGTAAGATTTACTGTGTCTTTCATATTTTTAGAATATTTTCACAGATTATTTATTTTTATTCATTAGCAGTAATAGTAACAGCATAATTGTAATTGTTCTAATTATCCTAGCATATCTCCCAGATTGTACTAAAAAATTGTGAATACCTGTTATATTTTTCATTACACCAATTCTCTGTTGGTTACATTACTTTAACTTATAAAACAGGCCCTAAGTTACAAAAAATTTCTATTAAAAACTTTTCATTTCTTACAGAAATTAGCCATTACACTGTAAACAAAATTCCTTTTTAGGAGCCCTTTCTCTGTCCCCGACTGGCAACATCCTCCTGGTGGGTCACTCAGCGACCCTTGAGACGTGTTCGCACGAGTTGTTAGGGAAGAAGGCCAGGCAGGCCCATGAGATGACAAAGATCATCCAGAAGATCCCCTACTGCAGCATAATCGAGGTGCAGAACAAAGGCGACAAGTGGGAGCTCGTCAAGCCGCCCTGCCCGCCTATCACACACTCGAATAACCCTAGATTTGATTGGAAAGTCATGGTAGATTAAACTAGACGGTTTTTGTTACCATTAAAGAAGGCAGAAGTACAACACTGAAAAAAGAGAGAGAGAAAAAATAGTTTTACGATGATTTGGTGTATGTTTGTAAAAGTGATCAGTGATCGGTTCCTTCGTAATTTCTGTAATCTTCGTAATATCTGACATTGCTTGTTCACTAAAATATTGTTTTTCTAGAGTAAGCGCAATATTATCTTGTAAGATCTCATAATTAAGACTGTGTTTATTTATATGATTTAATTTTGTTGTGCTTTTGCCCTCTTCTCTCATTCCACATTATTGTGATCTGCCAAAGAGTCACCCGAGTCGCAGTACAATAAGTATTTTGCTATATACATATATTTCTGTTGCATCCGTTGAAAAATAATGTACCTTCTGTTGTCGAATTGAATGTTTTGAAAACTTATTATACACAAACTGGAAAACCTGAAACAATAAAACAAAAATGTTGTTTTAAACGATTTTGATTCATCCATTCCTCAAATTTTCACGAGTTTAATAGCAATGTAAAGTTACAATATAAAACAATTGTATACCCATTTTTAATAAAAATATAGTTTCATTTTGCATAACAAACATTACAAAACACTATCATATATGTCCTCCTTCCTTCAGCTTGCTGATGAGAGTATCGACATCAGGAAGGATCACACCTGCTTGTCTCTGTGGGGGATCTTCGACACTGACTATCTGTATTCTTGCAGATGTATCGACGCCGAGGTCTTTTGGAGTGATTTTTTGAATAGGCTTCTTTTTAGCTTTCTGAATAACGAAAAGTAAATGTTTGTAAAACGCTTCAAGTCAAACTATTTCAATGATAAATGTTCTCAAATGACAAAAGAGGTCCCAAATTTGAGCTACACTTATAACTAAAAATATTCCTGGAATCTGTTTTGATAAAAATTTTAATATGTTTATAAAGTTGTGTTGATATTTTTCTAATAATCTTACCATTATATTAGGTAGGGTGGCATATCTTGGCTCATTTAACCTTAAATCTGCACTTATTACAGCGGGCAGTTTACATTTTATTGTCTCTAGACCCCCATCGATTTCCCTTGTCACTGTTATATCTTTGTCCCCCTTTTCTATCTAAAATAAGACAATAAGATTTTCTGTTCGAATATTTTTATGTAAGTTTAATATCTTACTTTGCTAGCAAATGTCGCTTGAGGCCAATCTAGAACAGCAGCAGTCATTTGGGCAGTTTGATTACAATCATCATCAATAGCCTGAAGAATACACAAAAAAAGTATAAATGAAAAGTGAAACTTAGAAAGGAGAAGAAAATGTGACCTGAGAAAGACCTTTTTGAAGTTAACAGAAGTCAAATACAAAGAATTGTTGTCACAGGGGAGTTTCCAATGATATACAAAAAGTAGGAAAAACTTAAATTAGTGAGAAAGAGAAAGTCTAGATCAAATATCTGGTGTAAAATTGAAGATAGCATAAAATCCCAACAATAACTGTACATATTAGTATATAAGTTGTTTTGGTTGCAAATAAACAAAATAACAACAAAAACTTCCTTCACTCCATTATCTCACCTGTTTTCCGACAATGATCATATCAACCTTCTCGTTCTGAGCGATTTTCGCTAGGATCTTAGAGACATGGATCGGCTGAAGTGTCTCGTACTCAGGTCCTGAAACCTCCACGTGTATCCCCTTATCGACCCCCATTGCCAACGCAGTCCTAATCACCTCTTGAGATTGAGCCGGCCCGCAGGACACTGCGATAATCTCGGATGCAATCTTCTTCTCCTTCAGACGGACTGCCTCCTCCACGGCTATCTCGTCAAAGGGGTTCATGGAGTGCTTCACCCCCTCGGTGACCACGCCAGTTTTGTCCGGCTTAACCCGAATCTAGAAAATATTATGAAGATATTGGATTAAACTATGAATGAATTGATAAATGTGACTGACTGGTTACTATTTAATTATTGATAATTTTATCGGGCATTTTGGTTTTATACTGAGACCTTTTACAACATATTTCCCCTAAACTAACAATTCCTTCAAAATTGTGTTGGTGATGAGTGGTAGTTACTTATAGTTACCATCCCCATATAGACCCCAAGATTGACCTGAATTATGTGGTACATCTTTGTAAAACAAAATCCACTGGAAATAAAATATTACCTTAACGGCGTAATCGATCACTCTTTTCACCCCAACTAATACACGAGCCATATTTTCTGAAATGTGGAGGAATGAAATCAAAATTTAATCCTGTTATCTTTTATTTTCGATTTTTGGACTTTCAACTCAAAGGCCACACAAATGTTATAAACATAGGAGGAAATAAATGTGACATGGAACAAGAATGACAATTTAACCTGCAATTTGATTCTCTGTGATCGTTTTTAAACCAATTTGAAAACTGGCCCATAATTAAATTATCCATTATTAAATATACGTGATTGTACACCTTAAATGTAAAAATGTGACTTAATTGTGTGCAAGCAAAAATGCTACTAGACCACAACATGTCCCGAAGGAAGGTGAAGCAATTACCCCTTTTATTCCTCTTCTTTGTTGTGCTGTACATCTTCGGCGTCCTGGATCACGCACTAGAATCCGATTTCTACAATGACTTCCATTATCCATATGATGGAGATATTGAGCCTATGGTAGACAAACTGAAGAACAACGTTGCTCCAGACATTCCTCCAATTAATGCTTACTACTTCAAATTCCACAAGACCTGTACAGAAAAATGCAGTCACATACAGAACCTAAGACTCATATACATCGTTAAGTCGTCTCCTGAGAACTTCGAACGTAGACTTGCTATCCGTAATACGTGGGGCTACGAAAGGAGGTTCTCTGATGTAGAGATTCGAACAGTGTTTTTATTGGGTGTGAGAGATTCTCCGAGCCTTCAAAAATCAATTGAGGAGGAGTCCCACAAACACTCTGATATTGTCCAAGCAAACTTTACAGATAGCTATTACAATAACACTTACAAGACCGTTATGGGTATGCAGTGGGCTGTGGTGTATTGTCCTAATGCAAGATTTTACATGTTTGTCGATGACGATTATTATGTTTCTACTAAGAATGTTCTGAGGTTCGTAAGGTACCCTACCAACTATCCAAAATACTTAAACGAACCGATAGGGGACATAAACGCCATAAAAGAAGTGAAGAAAAGATTAAGAAATTTCCAACAAGTTCTAGATTATGAACTAGCAGATAATGTCAGGCTTTACACTGGTTACCGATTCTTCTCGTCCCCACATCGCCACATCACCAGTAAATGGTATGTTTCACTCAAGGAGTATCCCTACCATTTATGGCCCCCTTACATCACAGCAGGAGCATACATTCTATCAAAAAGTGCCTTAATTGATATGTACTATGCCACTTTTTACACAAAACACTTTAGATTCGATGATATTTACTTAGGTTTATTAGCTTTTAAAGCTAAAATCGAACCGTACCATAGCGAAGAGTTCCATTTCTATAAAAAAGATTATATGAAGTTCAATTACAAATTCATAGTGGCGTCTCATGGATATAGCGATTCTCAAGAAATGACCCGCGTATGGACTGAACAGAAAAGTCTTGGCAATGCTTAGAAATAGCTAATGACCTCATTGGTCTTTTGTTTATTTCACTTTAGAGTAACAGAAAGGCTGTTTATTTCATGAGTACCTTTAAAGTTAATTGTTATAATTATGTATAATTGTGTATAATTACCCTTCAGTATTTATGTTTGAAGAAATAAAACACTCTGGTAAATAAGAAAATTTATTATTTCACATTAAACTTACTTAATCCATGCAATCAGTTGCTGGGTAATTAAAATCTAACTTTTTAGTCTGACCATTAGTATCTAACTGACTTACTTCATGTTGTGCCACACGTAGAAGAGTTTCACTGCTTTCTATAATCTAAAAGAAGCAAATGATTTTAAGACAAAACAAAGGTCTATTTCAACGTAGCATAGAGTGTAATTCAATTTATTCACTATATATTTGCACTACAATTACCTTTTTAAACCCTGTTTCAGTCTCCTTAATTAGTTTATTGTAAGTGTTAAATATTTCCTTGTGGCGTTCTAACGATTTATTTAATGAGTTCAGTTTTTCTTGAATTTCCTTCAGATTCTTCTCTAGAATATTTCTGTTGAGTTCCTGTTTGTTAATCACCTGTTTTACTTCCTCCCTTTTAAACTTCATCTTTTCCAGACCTTAGGGCATACCGAAATATGAGCATCCATAAGAACGAGGAGGGTATACTTACATTTCACTAATTCTTGATTGTAGGTTTGCAAAGTAGCACCATGTTCGGACATTTTTGATGTTAATACCATCGAAAATAAATCTTTTGCCGTGAAGAATTCAAATTCATAAAAATCATAATAAAACTTAACCTATACAGGAACGAAAACCAAATTACCAATGCTACCAACGCAAGAAAAAAAACATGTGTCATGTGACTATTGACCTCGGTTCCATTGGTTTAAATTGAAAGTAACGTATTTACCCGTTGATAACGTATGTTCTGTATGGTTCTGTGACGATAAATTTCAAAATGGCAGCAGTGACGCGTACGTTAATTTCAAATTGAAACGGTTTCCTCGACAAGTTGGTGCTTTGTGTGTGCTGCGCCCTTTTGGTTCGTGTTTTCGTGTTTTGATGTATAATTAGAACAAAGTGCCTTTTGTGTAGAACGTAGATTTTATATAATTACATTATATTTAGCCATAGTAAGATGGATTCCTTTACAGAAGTAAGTAGATTACGGAATATCACCCTACAGTTCAGTAATACCGCTTCGCAGAATATTTTAGCTAGGGCGAGAGAACGACAAAAGATGCTAGAAGGTTATTCTCCGAAAGAGAACAACAATAAATCGCTCACTGTTCACAAGAACACGCCCGAAACCCCCGACCTTATCAAGAACTCGCCCCTGAAGGAAAACACCTCGAACATATCTAGGGTGTCCAGACAGAATTCCGAGACTCCCGGCTCGCCGAAGACGAGGATCTCCTCTGAAATCCCCGGTTCCCCCGATACTACCGTCAAGACTTTAAATATCCAACAGGAGAACTTCAACATGGAGATTAAGCTTTCCTCGACAGAGAATGTGAGGGTCGAGGTCGAGATCGGCGAGGAGGGGGACTCCCCCAGCCCGAAGAAGAACTCCGGTCTGAGGGATGAGACTAAGAAGAAACTGAACCGACTAGGGAGACTTTACACAGGTATGGGTAATTTTTTTTAAAATCTATGTGCAGGGTGAGGTACTGCAATAGCCTATGTTTCTGTAGAAAACATTATGAAGTTTGGGAATATTTTTTTACTACATTATTTAGAAGCATGATTTAAACATATTGTTGATTGTACATAGTGCTCATGAGAAAAGATCCATATTAAAGTTATGGAATGCCCTATATTTTATTAATGCTCTACCCTCTTATTCATAAACACATTTTAACTTTAAAATGGATTTTAACCTAAAGTATGTTTAGAATGGTTTCACAGATGCAACCATCGTGTTTTGTTTAATGTATTCTTAACACAGGTAACTATAGTTACCTTAATGAAACACATTCTAAACACATTTTAAGCTAAAATCCATTTCAACGTTAAAATGTGTTTATGAATAAGAGGATTAATTCTATATAGGTAAAATAAATTCAAGATATATTAGGACTGGTCTTGTCTAATATTACATTATTTAAGATTTTTACTCTTAAATATTTATGGATGCATTTTACTGTGATGTGATTTTCTACCTGTAGTCCTCCGATAAGCCCTCAGTTCTACGAATGTTTATTTGTAAAACCTATTTCTTTCATTCCACAAAATTTTTTATCGTATCATTTAGATTATCGTGATCTTAGATAATTATTAGTTGACATGACATTACTTAGTTAAACGTGACATATACTTCATAGAGTGGTGAATTAGTTATTGTACAATACTTCTTCCACTATTTAAGGATCCCCCTTTGAAATGCCCCAACTGAAGAGCACTTCCCCTTCAGTTGATATCTTGAATAAATCGTCCCTTTTTTAATACGGTTGATGTTGTGACTTCCGGTATTTGTTTTTATAGGTAAATACAAACACTTCATTTGGAACAAAAATAAGTAATTGAACCTATGAAACAGCCTTCAAATAATGAAGCATTGTTGGTTTAATCACGTCTTTGTTTAGGTGGTGACGAGGCCGACATCTCATCGCCAATCCACAGGACGGAAGCGACGTTTTGCATAAACGAAGAAAATGTCAACAAGGCCGAGGCATCCAGGCCCAGGAAGGGTTTGATCAAATTGGCGCACCTCGCTGAGAACATGAGCCAGTGGGAGGACTTCGAAACGAAACCCACACCAAAGAAGTCCACTAAACCGCCCGCCCCTCGGCCCCCAACTGAGGAACTGACAAAACCGAGCCTGTTGAAAAAATCGAAGGGAAAGGCCCCGGAGCCCCCTGTTGAGAAAAAGGATGTGGATGTTCAGGAAGTGAAAGATGTGGAGGATAATAATATTGACGCTCTGGAAAATCAGTCAAAGAAGCTGAACTGGGATGAAAAGATGTTAAATTCTTTGGTAAGGAACTAGATACATCATTTTTAACTAATACATAAATTATAATTTTTACACATACTTCTAGGTTGGCTTACATTATGTACTAGTTGTATGTACATAATTAATTTTGAATTTATTCCAGTACTTTTTAAAATTGAGTCTACTGACTTAATGATAGTGCATAAAATACACATTTAAACATATTTCAGTAACTCATCAAGATCAGAACCTTTATTCAGGTCCTTGCAGATGTACTCTGAATGAAATTTTGTATAAAGTAACTCGGCGGATCTTTAATTAACATAGCACATTATAAATTTTAATTTCTGTATAATTCATTTTTGTTTTATATTGATATTGTTCAGTTATCTAAAGTTTTTATTTCTAAAGATATTATAACTTTTATACTTTCTCACATGAGGTACTTATATAATGAGAAAATACTGTTTTCGGGTCACTTTTCGGAATTTGGAATGTTGGCTTTTCTGGATGTTTTGAGGTCCATGCGAATTTAGTCCAGCAGTACACTTTACTATTGTGATTTTTGTGTTAAACAAAAACAAGTCCAACTTTTTTTCAACTCAGTTTTCTTCAAATCGACTACATATATTTACTGAACTTTGTATTTGAACTACATTAATTACAATTTATATTTGGAATGTTTCTTGTGAACGTGTTCTAAAGTGCACTTTACTCTTAAGAATATTCAGTTTCTCCTAATTTTCTCAAAAATGGTTTTAGTGATTTGTTGCAGACTTTGTAATTTGACTGCAACTTTTATTTGAAACATTTTTTACCAAAACTGCCCAATCCAGTTTTCTAAAATCGCTCTATAGGATACTCACTTTGCTCTTGAAAATTTTCTAAGAGCTCTAAAGTTATTTGGAATGCGTGCTTCATATGATGAGAGTTATATAATAGGCACATCGCCAAGTTTTTAAACTCTAAAGGAAGCAGTTTGTTTTGTGAAGTGTGTAAATTTCTGGTCATTTCTCTTTACAGGAATCACAAGGATTCACTCGTACGGACTCCAGTTCTCGTTTAGTTTTCTCCTATGGTTCCCCAAAGAAAAACGTTGAAAAATCCAATAGGGCAGATGAGGAGATCAAACCAGTTTCGGCTATTAGGGATAAATTCGAAAACAAACCATCCAGTCCAGTCAAACCTGTTATTAGCAAGGTACAAAATGTACCTTCAAGTCCAGTCAAACAGGTCAAGCCTACCTTACCTACTAGTCCAATGAAGGTGTCCTTGATTAAAGACAAAATGGAAAGCATATCCAGCCCAGCCAGATCTATATACCCCTTGAAAACCTCAGAGATTGCCAACAGAGCAGCAATGTTTGAGTCAAGCCTCACCAAGAAACCTGCAAAAGACCCCGCTTTGCTTTCTGTATCAGAAAGAAAGGCACTTTTCGAGAAAAACAAAGGCGAGGCATTGATTCCCAAATCGCCTTTCGGTTTGGCTCCGCCAGTCGTCGTCGAAACCACCATGAAAGCTCCAGCAACGAAAATCATGTCATCCAAAACGGTCACTAAAGAGGTAGTTAAACCGATCATCCACGCGGAACCCAAGAATCAGTCTAAATCAATAGCCCAAACGGTCGCAGCACTAATGAAGAATAAAACAACCATTTCGCAGGAACAAATCGAGAGTAGCGTCAAGACTGAAAGGCAGAAAGAGATGGAGATGCTGTTGAATCGATTTAACAGGAACAAGAAATTGGATGAGGTAAAAGTGGTTGTTTTTGTTGTAGTTGTATTGAACTTCATTCCGATTATTGATTTAGGTACTTATTGAGGAAAGTGAAGAAGAAGAAGAGGAGGAGGAGGAAGATAACTATGACAACATGGAAAACTCTCCTATGCTGACACAGAAACCGACACCTCAAATCATAGATGAGTCTTCGAAGAAATCTGGGGAGAAGAGGAAGAGCGGCAGTAAAGTTTGCAGTAAGTGGAACATGAAATGATTTTTTTTTTTTGTTGAACATGATTTCTTAGAAATGAAGAAATTTTATTGTTCTCCAAAAATAATAAATGTAGACTCATTCATATATGCAGCAGTGCAGGGGCAGTATACCATTTCAATAAAAATAGAAAAACTTTTAAATGTCAAAATGGCAAGGGATCCAATGCCATTCATTTCTCTGAGTGGTACTTCTGTGCATGTAGTGCAGCAAGTTACATGCTTACCGGCTTTTACACTAACCACCACTTCCTTACAAATGAGTCCTTGTGAATGCTGTTGTTAACATTCACAGAATTAACTTTTTACAACTGCACTACTCTTCGGTAAATGAAACTAAACATTTTAAATTAAAAACTAATTTTTCAGGGGAAACGCCTTTTTTACTAAGATATAGTTAATTCAACTACTCTCGTTTGAAATCTGGAAGCTAAGGTTGAATTTAAGTTCGGATATTGCTATGCACAAACTGTAAATAAACTAAGCAGACAATTCCTAACTGTTTGTCATATGCCCTACAGTTCACTCCAACAATTTCTCTAATATATGAAATTTTACGATATGAATACTCTGATAAGTGAGTATGAACCTCACAACATCTCATATTATGTCATAACATATTCATAATATTTTACACACATTTCACAATATTTTTCAATGACACTACAGTTATATTTCATATTAGAATAATACATATATACCTATACTATCTTCCATATTAACTCCCCCTTTTATATATTTTCTTTACAGAAAAGGAGGACAGTCCGCTGGTAGCAGCGGTTTTGAATGACGTGAAGCGTATCAAAGTGTCGCCAGCGAAAGTGGGGAAGCTATACCCGAACCTGTCGGACATTGAGGCCACCACGGAGACTGAGACGGACCAGACGAGGACTCCAACTCCAAACAGGCAAACAAGGTGTGATACAATTACAAATTGGGTGCTATTTTGTCTCTGCTTAGCTTAAAACTGGGTTAGCTTTGGTGTCGGATTTCTTGTGTTTAATGTGCTAGAAGTGGTGTTACTAGTTTTACAAATAGATCATGTCGAGCGTTTTTCTGCTGCTTTAAAGTCGGATCAATAGGACTGGTTATGCTTTAAGTTCGAAAAAATACTTTTAGGTTTATTGAGACTTTACGAAATACTCGCATTTACTTATAGACTTATTATTCTAGTTTTGTAATTTAGTACTTAATAATTTATTCACAAATATAAATTTACCAACAAATTATATTAATGTGTTTTAATCGCCATTTTATTTGTCTCATTCTTTTTTGTGGATCTTAATTGTGTTTTTTTTTTACTTTTTTAACAGTTCTGAAGATGAATCTGATGATCCTAACACCAGTTTTGGTCGTGACATCCTTCAGGCGGTTTGCAAAAATCAAGTCCCGCAAAAAAGGGTAGGTATCATGCTAACCTGCATATATTGTTATCACACATAGACGACTTCATTCTTGTATATTTGAAAATGTTATTAAGTTGAAGCTCCTTTCTAGACAATATATGATGAGAGCACTGCCAGTGACATATCCAGTATATTAGAAGATGACAGTTACTCAGACGATTTTAGTAATGAAGATAATGCTTCAGTTGGACCTACACCCCCTAAACAACCCTGCCAGAAATCCCCAGAGGTAAGTTATTCCCATCAATGATCGGGAAGTAATTTAATTGAAAACTGGTTTACTACTTATTGATGGTGCAATTATTTTACAGAAAGTCTCAACATCGAATTCCTTCCACTACAAGAGTTTTTCCAATGACAAGAGCCAATTTTCTTCCCCTGCCAAATTCGTAGAGCCTAAAGTCGAGAAAACAGACTTACCAGAGTTCATAGTCGAAGGCGACAACGTCGTCCCTTTGATACATACCGTCAGTTTCTACAGAAAACAACAAAACCAAGTAGGATTTCAAAAAGTTCCAACTTCTCTGATTATTCTAGTTGAAGTTAATTGAAAAAAATTGAAAATTGAAATAAGTTGAAGATAACACGAAAATAAAATCTGTATTTTTTAACTAATGTCCATTTTGTCTATAGGTAAAAACTCCTGTGAAACAAATAACAAGACTTCCCATTCACACCGAGGCCATTGAGGAGAAAGACGAGGAAAAGGTGGAAGTAGAAAAGAAGATCAAAGAACTCCAAGATGAAGTTAACAGGCAGCAAAATATAATAGCACAGACTAGCCAAGCGTTGAATCTGTGCACTTCGACGCCAGAGTTTTCAGGTTCCACGGAACAAGTAGAGGCTGAAAAGGTGCTTTTAGTCGCCTGTAAGCATAATACGTTACAAGCAATGGAATTCCCACATTTCAAAAATGGCTTTAAATTTTTCAGCACATCGAAGGCAAGCAGCTTTCCATGAGTTGCAGCGGTTACGAGTGGA
Organism: Cryptocephalus primarius; assembly: GCA_963576515.1. NCBI lineage: Eukaryota > Metazoa > Arthropoda > Insecta > Coleoptera > Chrysomelidae > Cryptocephalus > Cryptocephalus primarius. The sequence goes on along the minus strand of OY754938.1, from coordinate 9,273,515 downwards.
AAAAACAATAAGGCCACAGGGCCATCACAGTCTGAACCTTCCATTGGAAAAAGGTGCATTGACCATTTCCAACATCACTTTACCTTTGAAGCAAAAGTATGTAACTGCCTTAGCAGCCGGTAAGTAACCATACTATTCAGTAAGTGGATGTTGGTGAAAGATTCTATCACAATAAACCTCTCATAACACCTGGTAATACACCTATTGTAGGCATATATTTGAGGCTAAGCCTAAAGACCAGTGAAAATTTATATCTCAGGTTCTACCTGATAAAGGATTCTTCTTTCAACAAAGATCACTATCACATCATTTTCAATCCTATCACATTATAAATTTTCACTATTTTCACGAGGCGTGCCTACTGCTTTGTAGAGAAGTTGTCTGTCTACAAATTCAATTTTTCAAAGACCTAATGTTGTTTCAGCGGGCGGCAAAGGGCATCACATTGTATGCCTTGTCAAATGTGCAGAAAAAGTGATCCCTACCAAGTTAGCATCGACTGTGGTTTCAAATGCATCAAATCCCGATATGGAACTGAAAATACCTGGTAACATCACTCTGGAAAATATATACAGTGATTTTACGATCACCTTCGAGGTTTACTGCCTACAGGCCCAGGAAGAGTTTCTCCCTCACGAAATTAAATATCACATTAATACTAAAAAGGTGAGAAAAACGATCTACCCACATTTGTCTTTAACTTCACACTCATAATTAAGAGGTGAATTTTATTGCAATAAAAATTTTTAAATAGTGCAATTTAACTTTACCTCAAAAAGGTAAAGTAGACAAGAAACACCAAAAACTACATTTTAAAATTGAAAGAAAAACACACCTTACTCTTGTACATGATGGTTTGATTACTTGTAGTGTTTTATTAACCCATTGATTCTAAATCTTTTATTCAGGGAAGTAGCAAAATAACTCCCAGGAAATCAAAACAGGAGTCCAGAATGGTAATGCCGGCGAAGGAATCTCCTGCAGGCCCACAGGTCGTTCGAACCTCATCTTTTGCCATGATGGGTTACGTAGTATTCTCCGTGCAGTCAATTAACAAGAAAGTTTGGCACCTAAACAACGTAAGTCAATTACAAATTTACCAAATAAAATTATTACGTTCGATATAATTGCAGACACCTCCGATGAGCCCTTTGGAAGGGTCAGTGGAGATGCGTATAAATTGCGAATTGGCCGTTTCTGTGGAACATCGCGGTTTCTTGACCATGTTCGATGACGTGTCAGGATTCGGAGCGTGGCACAGGAGATGGTGTTTGCTAAAGGGGCACTTATTGAGTTATTGGAAGTATCCAGATGATGAGAAGAAAATGGTACTAATTGTTATGCCTAGTCTTCCATTCTTAAATTCGTTCTCTGTTGAATTAACTGTAGTTTTGTAGTTTATTTTGTTTTACTAAATGTTATGTATTCTTGATTTTAGCCTCCAACAGATACAATAGATCTGAGAAAGTGCATCACGAAGCAGGTTGGGCCAGTTAATAGGGAGGTCTGCGCCAGATTACACACTTTCTTATTGGAAAGGGAACGGGAAGCACGTCCGGAAGACAAAAACAGTCTTGTAAAGATATGTAAGGGTGATAAAACTATCATAAGGTAATTTTTTAAGGTTGAACATCATCAAAGTTAAAATTTATGGATTTACCTCTTTCAGGCATTTGCTCTCCGCGGATACTAAAGAAGAGAGGATTACTTGGTGTTCAAAGTTCAATGCAGCCCTCACAGCTTTGAAAATGTGGGGCAGTGTTTGATTGATTTGAAATGTTTGGTATTTTATATATTTCTGTATGTTATTGTGTGTGCTAATATTCTTATTTTATTTTTATCTTAACAAAAAGTTATAATCTCATTATACAATATATTTTATTCAGTAAAAAATGCAATTCGTAAATATTACATAACGAAGTATTATACCTCCTTCTTACATTAAATTTTATTCGATGAAATAAATGAATTCAAAGCAATTCATAGATTATATTATAGACCACCTTAATATATTCAAACCCAAGTATCCGGTACGCGAATCCCTTGCCCCATATTTTCATTATTTGTCATTTTTTCACAGTATCATATATGTCGACCCTCCTTTGGAAGTAAATCGGTATTTGTTGTCGTACCTCATCACATTCTTTCAAATCAATATCACAGTAAAGGATCTCCTCATCGTGCCCTGCCTGAGCTAATATCTTTCCCCAGGGGCTGGTAGCCTGAGAGTGACCCCATGCTATATAACCTTCAGTGTTCCTAGCAGGACTGATTGTAAGCACAAAGACCTCGTTATCTACGGCTCTGGCCCTTGGCAACAGCTCAAAATGAAGAGGACCAGTCGTCATATTAAAAGCAGCTAAGAAAAGGAGAGTAGTTGATGTAAACTGCTTTGTATCGACACTAGTATCTTACCTGGATAGACCAACATGTTGCACCCCTGTAGCCTGTAAAGCTTGGCCAGCTCCTCGAATCTCAAATCATAGCAGATTCCTAGACCAATTTTGGCCCCTTCCATATCAAACACTTCCAAATTACTGCCAGCACTTAGAGTCTCTGATTCCGTAAACGTCATCTTCCCAGGAATATCGATATCGAACAGATGCATCTTCCTGTACTTCGCAATGAGCGTTCCCTCTGGATTCCATACGGTACAGGTATTATAATATTTATTGGCATCGATCTCCGGAAAACTTCCACCGATCAAGTATACGGAGTTCTCCTTCGCGGCCTTCGAAAGGAGCTGACTCGTCGGACCTGACCCGACCACTTCTGCGTACTGGCTGAAGTATTGAGTGCCATATGGGGAATTGAAGCACTCCGGTAGGGCGACTAGCTTTGCTCCACCCTGTTTCGCCTGAGTTATCAGTCGGGCTGCGTTAGACAGGTTCTTAGGGAGGTCTTCGCATACTTTTAGTTGGATCAGTGCTGTCCTGAAACTTCTCATTTTTTCAAAAAAATCACTTCAAAATTATTCGTATGTCACGTTTCATAAATAAATAACGTGAATTGACGTAAAAATGTTAGGATTGTGTAGTCAATCTTAAACTTGTTTAATTGTTTTCCGTCAGATAAACAGTAATTAAATGGATAAACGTAATGACCCTCTTATCAATTTTGAGGTTATGCAATAACACGATGTGTGAAGAGAAAATTTCCACAAGTGCCTTTTATGACCTGAGCATCACATAAGTGTAGTAAAAATATTTAAGAAAAAGATACAGGAACATATGAATATTATAAAATATCTTTATAGAATGATGCCTTATTTCTAAAAGAATTTGTGCTACTGATTTTTTTTTTGGTTCATTATTTTCATACTTCTCTTTTTAAATATAAACGAGTCATATTCATGTTGAGTTATTGTGACTTATTCGTAATGCAGGCATAATTGGAGTACATATTCATTATTTTTCTGTTTTCTGTGAACCGTTTTATACGCCCGGCATAACAAGGATATTTATTCGTTACTTTTCCATTATCTATTTGTCATTTTAGTTTGAACAACATTCATTCACTAAGATAAATAAACTAATAAGAAAATAAACTTATAGTACGTCTAAATTGAAAAAATTTCTAGGTATCTTTGCAGAAACTAAAGGCTTCTGTTGCTGAGTAGCTAACTTTACCTTAACTTTTTGAAGCCGCTCACTGACTTGCAGTTCATTTAGAAAATCAATTGCTCAATTGATTTGTTCCTCTAAAGTTTTTCAAATTAATTAGGACATATGGGTAAGATCGGAAATGATTTGAACAATATTGTGAATAATGGTGATGTTTAAATTTTCTAAATCATAAAAAGAATATCTCAAGTGTTTTGCCATAGAAATATTTGCTGCGAATCCATCAAATGTAACATTTTCTATGAAAATACCACACTCATATAACAAATGCAGACATCTGTGTAAGAATACAGCTTTCTTTTATCCCTGAAAGTTCATTATAGAACAAAAAACATGCTAGTATTTTACAAGTATGTACTGCAACCACTAAGAAAACACCGTTGGTTGCTGCTTCATTATGAATATTACCAACATCTCCACATATATTAGCAAATCCATGATAAGATGTAAATTAACTATAAGATAGGGAATGTCGTCTCTTCTTGATCTTCCCTCCATGACTGATTGATGTTGTAGCTTCGCTTAACATGGGATTTAATTTTTATTTCAGATATTAACTGTTTGAATAATGATTGTAAAATGCCTCAATAAACTGAAGGTTGAATTTCGAAGGTAAAAGATAACAACAATAGAAGACATTAATGGAATTATAGGCCTAAAAGGCCGTGTGAAGTTATATAGTAATTCAAGTTTATTGTTAAAAATTTAAAACGTATTAGTGTAAAAATTAATATGATTACAAAATAATTTCGTTTTTTATGCTTCTCGTTAACTCCTTGTTTGGCAGCACGATGGAATTCAACAAAACTGTTTCAGAAAGAACGCTCACCGAACATCCTACAAAGGAAAAAATTAGGCAATTTAAAAACTAAAAAACACAACTTACCCAAAATCGTAATGGAAGGATTCAATTTCCCATCGCTATTGAACAATGGAAGGTTATCCATCTTAGCAAAAGGTTTGTTCGGGTCTGGATCAGACGGTGTACCTTCCACCCTTGCCCATTTCCCGACCCTCGAACCTCTTCCTATTATGCTGTACAACACGAGACTTCTCTCTTCTATTGTAGCCTCAGCCAAGACAATGCTTTCCCGAATTCTCACCCCTGGGCCAATCGTGACTCCCGGACCAATACTCACATTAGGCCCTAACTGAAAAGGCAAATAATGATAATAACAACAAAAGTACAAAGTTAACATTTGATGCTATTGCAACTCGACAAAACTTCTTGAATCAAACAATTTCTTTTTTAACAATTACAATGAACGAAAAAATTTGCTAAAGTTTGAGCATCCCACATTATCACCAAAATTTCTAGAACTGTATGGAATTTACCACTGCAGTGGGGTGAATGACGGCACTGGCGTCTACGTAAACGTCCGGGTACACTGTACAAACGTCACCTTTATCCCTTTCGTACAGCTTTTCAGGACGCTTTTTCTTGTACAGATTCAGGTAGTGGCGGTTAGCATATATCGCGGAACCAGCCGTCTTCAGTTGGGACCACCAATTGTTGCTCTGCAGGACAAAAAGTTTGCCAGTGCCCGCTAGAGGGGCCAAGATCTCCCGTTCCAGCTGGATATGACCCGCCTCCTTGGGACTACCATTACTGGTATCATTTCTATAAAAAAGGTAAGTTTGGAACAATATGGTGGAAGTACGTATATGTTTTCACATCCAAGTTCAAAAAGGTAATCTTGATTGAGAATAGTTAAATAAGGAACCAGAAACTTGGCCACCAAAAATTTTTAATGAATTTTTCCAGAAGAATATTCATTTAGAAAACTGAGTTATGCTTCATTATGTTTTGTACAAAATGTACTTTTAAAATTATTATGGTGAAATGTACAAAAATTTATTCATGATTGGAATAAGCCGAAGCATTTACTTACTTGAAGTATTCTTGTTGTTTCTGATTGAACGCCTCACCGATGAAAGGAAATATATCCAAAGAAAAAACATATATCCCACAGTTTATTAACGTAGAAACATATGAGCTAGGTTTCTCCACATAATGAGTTACTTCGTTTGTGCCTTTGCTGCTCACAATGCATCCGTAATTCAAAGACTGCTGACGTGTAGCTTCAGTACCCATCATCGTCACCTATCAAAGAACAAAAACTATTAATTGTAGTCATCAAAAAATAAACTGAGATTAAAATTCTGTCTGCAGGAAATACTAGTTTAGCCACTCATTTTCATCATCTATAGGTACCTCTAACACACCATATATAAACTCTTTCCAACCTGAATTGAGAAACATATTGGTGTCAAGTTTAAGGTTTTTTGCACTATAATGTAATGAGATCCTCATATAACTGATGGGTATGAGTTCCAGTCGACCAAATGAGAACAAGAAATGGAAATTGAATATCTAAACTGAGTGATACAATGAGAACCCTATAGCCATTAATAATCTATGACCATTTTGTCTTGGACCCACAAGGCGTCCAGGTGGCTATTAAAGGATTTTTAGCTGTCCAAAGTCTGCTGTACCTACTGTATTTACTGTCATCTATTTTATATGTTATAAAATTAATGTATTCTATTAAATAAATAAATTTTGTCTTACTAGAGCATTTTGTAATTTGTGGAACTCATATAACTGTGCTAAAGGAAAATCAGCACAGACATCTCCATTCAATACAAAGAACGCATCGGGGTTCCCATACCGGATTTGATCTCGAAAATGATACAGACCACCTGCTGTGCCCAAAGCGGTGAACTCCTGAAGGTATCTACAATTTAAAAAATGGGTACATGTAAGTATATGATTTAGGTTGGTAGGTAGCAATTCTGATTACATATGAAGACATTCGAGTTTTATTAAAATGCCCCTGAATTACCATATACCACTCAGATAGCAATACCTGCCGGAAGCACTTACAATGAATGTTATAGGTGGTTGACACCTCGAAATTCGATAGCATATACCTGACAACATTGCCAAAATTGAACGGCGTTTATGTCATCACAATGTGAAGAAAATAATTTTATTTGTGACATTCGTGTGAGATAATCGAAATAGGCTTGACATCGAAAGAGTTGCAGGTCCATATATTATCTTTGTTCTTCTCAATGCGATCTCAAACCTATTTCAAATATTGTCCATGCAGTTGATGATAAAATTATGTTAGTAAATTATTTACTTCAGATTGTGACGATGTGAACACCATTTTATCTTGACAATGTGACCATTGTATATAGCTATATACAACTAATATGCCATCTGTGATAATCAGTGTGTTCACTTATCAAATTTATGCTATCCTACAGTCATAGGCGCTCACTCATGCAATAAACAGCAGATTTGGGACAGATCTCGCCATAGATGGGTGTGGATCTGCCAGCAGAAAGCAGGGTCTGCGCATTTCTGCTGGCATTTGGCTATTCGGGCAGATGTAACTTGGAAATCTTAGATGTCACGGCATTGTTTCAAAGCACCATTCGGTGTTTCGCAATTTATGATAAGCCTCTACTATTCAATACATTTATTACATGAACATGAACCTAAATGTGAACGCCTGACTTCTATGGATTTGAAATCAATGACACTACTGATAGGATTCTAGGAATAATGTTCAATTACAAATTGAACTACAAATTATATCGTGACTATATTCTCAGGTCTCTACTTCCTTTTTACCTGATAATTATATTGTACTGATGCTGCATATCATTGACAAATGGCTGTATTTGTGCGGCAGGATAAAAACCAATGATTAAAATCTCCTTGAGGTTCTCTATTGAAACGCATGCCTCTATGTGATGCTGGATCAAAGGAAGGCCTGCCACGGGGAATAAAGGCTTCGGAATGTCCAAAGAGAGGGGCCGAAACCTAGTTCCTTGAATAGTTTATAGTTCATTAGGTTATGATGCAGTTTGGGTCGTCTCCTTACCTTTTTGGGGGCCCCCGACTAGTATGACGGCTTTCAACATCTTCCTGTAGGATGAACAAGGCGAATACCTGTTCACCGTTGACACGTACAGTTTTTCTTATCTGTTATCATTTTGTTGTTGTTTGTTATTGTTGGTTGTATACGTTCATGGAACAATTTTTGTTCAGATAGGAGATAAAAGAATGGAGTTTCGTATCTCTAGTAATGATTTAAGGAAGTATATGAAAAGATTGTATATTTATCATGTTTACCATTTATCATTCATATAAAATTGTGTAAGATAGTTGCAGGGCCAAGAAAGCCTTATGAGAGGATCGTAGACACGATAGTAGTTTGTACCACTTCGAAAGGATGGCGCTGCCACACAACTTTTTAGGCTAAGTGCAAACGAAAATGCGGGTTGCGGCGCTCGAAGACTGCGAAGTGACATGACGGGTGGGGCACATAGGACGGGGGGCGCGAGAAGCCCTCTGTCACAGCGCCATGCATTTCACGACGCATACGTAGCGGCGTTTCGTCAGTATAAGCGAAATCATTCATTTCTGTATGTTCCAAAAATATGCACTCTGTCACGGCGCCTTAAACACGCCGTAGCGTAGCTTGGGCTTAAGGAACCGACGTCACGCGTTCCGTGTTTACAAACTGTAGCGTCCATTTCATTCTGCGTTGCGAAAGCGTTAGATTGTTAACGTTTGAAAGCGATTTGAATTGTTTAAGTGTATTTGTTTTGTAGTGAACTAGCTGCTGGCTTATAGATACTGGTAGTAACAGTAAGTAAACATCTATTATCTAAAGTATCTGGTAGGCAATTGTCGAAGTCATTAAAATTAAATCAGTGACTCTTGTATTCAGTGCCTATTTATTTCCAATATGTTGTGAACACACAAGACTTCAATATTAATGTTATACCTGAAATGAAACAAATTTATGTTGTAACATCATTTCCACCCATAGACTTGGACATATTTAGGATTTCCTTAAGACGAGTGACGAATTGAACTTGGTTCAATTCGTGATTGAGCTTTGTATCATCTATGGATATTTTGACCTTTATATATGTTAAATTGATGCCTTGTTTCTATTTTTTTAGGTAATTCTTCACTGTCTGTTGCCAGGCACCATTTGCAATAAGTGCAAGGAAGATATAAATGACTACCACAGCTTCATTAGTTAATGCCGTTGAAACATCATCATTCTGGAAGTGCAACAACATCCAATATTCATGCCCGAAATCGAAGTAGCATCGAGACAAAAGTTGCCTGACTGGTTCCGCTCACATGAAGTATTAATAAGAAAATCTCGCAACAGAAGGCATTAAAAAAAAACAATACATCGCTCTCAAACTAAAATTTGCAAGTTAGATTCTGTCAATACAAAAGAGTAAGGCGCCAAAGAGGATCAACTATTTCAACTCGGAAAATGGAAGCTTTGAAAAGAGCACCATGAATGTAAGCACTGCTTATCAACTTCTAGAAACTAATCTGATAAAAAATTTTAATATTTACAGAACACCCCGATGCCATTGTTTCTAAATAATTTTGCCTACGATGCAGCTTTTCCTAGAATGGAAGCTTTAACGATCATGTTCTGGAAGCCTATAGGACCGATATGAAAGGCTGCATCATCTGGATTGGTTAAGGGCAAGAAAAAGATGCCCAGTCTTGTCAAAATATTTGACCTTAAACGATGGATTCTGTTGGTAAGGAGAATTTCGTAGGTTTCAGTTGGAATAGTGATTTGTGGATGATCTCTGAGGCACATATTTACCTAAGTTCATAAATTAGGTTCCAGGCTTAGGTTATTTCCAAATATTTAACGACTTCCATAAATGTTAAATGTTTATTTCTATTAGTTATCTGTTTGTCTATTTGCCTAGAGATAAACATCCCAGATCAAGACAAAAAAGTTCTGGAGTGCCAACAGAGAAGACAGAGTTTGTATTAAATATCGATTATTTCAATTCTACAAACAATCTTCTCTACTAACCACAATACACTAGTCACATTTCCCATTCTGGCAAAGTTTACTCACACCTCCTCATGGTCTTTGCCGGACAATGAAATTTTTATATTCTTTATTTAGTTTTCCTCTGTTAAAACGTTACAAACGTTTAAACTGATTTTAAAACTTATAAAATTTCATTAACAAATTTTATATTTTTTAAACATGAAATGTCTATGGGACATTCCTGTGGCTCTTTTGTTGTGGGCTTGAGTGGCATGAAGAATTTTTAGCTGTTCCAATTGGATTTTGGTATATGAGGTTATATTAAATATGTTATTGTTATACAGGTAAATTGTTAAAATTAAATTGCCATCTCAGAGTCAGGTATTCCATTGTTTAGTTGAGCACCCACACGCTTTATTTCCTTCTCTTTTGTATCATATGTGTATAAATATTTCACATAATTAATTTTTGTACAGAATACATATCAGTAAGTTTAAGTTAATTAATGTAGATTTTTTCGTTAGTAATGTAATTGCTGTATATCATTCTACTCAAATATTTCCACAATTGCTCAGTCGTGTATTAATATTGTGTTGTGTAATTTATGCATTGAATTCATCTGTTAATGTCAATTTTGGGAAAATATAATAATTTCTGTTATATATGTAGTTTTATGAGGGTGCGTTGAGGTTGGTGGTATCAGGAGGGTGGAGGGGGGTGAACAATACTCTATGCCAATGTGCGGTACGTATTTTTAGGTTATATCCAGATATGTCCAAATTTTAAGTAAGTTGTTTGAATGATGTCAGTTATAAACTTTTAAAATGATTAAAAGAGTGAATTATGGGAACTTGAATTTTGTTGGACTTATTTGTGTGGAAGGGGATGTTCCGTTCCTGGATACAATAGAGAACAAAGTAACTATACCCCACTTATATGTTATAAATTATAATGAATTCTAATCTTGTAGACTTTCTTTTTTACACCCCCTAATGTATTAATGATCTGTCTAGAACACATCAATGACCAATTATTTGTAGCTGGAGCGAAATGCTCAACAACCTGGGCCAACCATCGGGGGTACAGAAGTTACTGAGTAAGTATTCAAAAGTCAAATTGTGTACAGTAGATCCTACACTAGCCATTCAAATGCTGTACATACCTAAAATGTTATCTTTCAGCATAAGCTTCGGAAATGTAGGATAGACATACAACCCACCACATAAAAATTAAATAAAAGAAGGCATGTGTGAAGGGCCAAAAGTGAGGAGCACAGTGAATCACTTCAAGAAAGCAGTTATGCATCTTACGAAGAACCACCTAGCTACCAGGCAGCAATTCAGAGTGCTTAAAGAAAGTAAGACTGAATTTTTAAACAAAATTTAAAGGAAACTAGTCAAACATTTTGTCAAAATATGTAACCAAAAACTTATCGAGCGGTATACATTATACCTAGGATGATTAGGTATTACACACTCGTGTTTGAAGAATAATACAGTATTTAGAATTACGTTAAAAGTAAATGAATATTATTTATAGGGAATTAAAATTATTTTACCCTTGCATGAAAAAGTATGGGCAGTTCACTTTGCCTAAGTTCAACCTACCTAAGTTCATTTAACGATTTAACTCCAATGTCTTGGCAACCATGTTTAACACCACATTACAAATATGGTACAAATCGTAACACAGAACCTTTATCCACTATACTGCCACTCACTCCCTGGGCGACTTTCAACTCATCTACTTGACTGTAAAAGAATACATTGTATACCTTATTTACAAAAATAGTTTTTCAACCTACCTGTGAAAATATCTATTCATCGCTGAACCCATAGCATCTTTGCGATCCATGGCCTCTATACTTCCCATTCCACGATATTTTTTGAGTCTCACACCATCAGAAAAGAAATATTCCCCTGGTGCTTCAGATGTTCACGCCAGAAGCGAACCCATCATAACTAAAATTTCAACGACCATTACAAAATCACAATAACTTATCAACATTTTGGGACGTTTTTGAACTCTATAAGCAATTTACTTTCATCGACATTACTTTAAAAGAAACATCCAAATGTAAATATAAAAGGTAGAAGGTATAATATATTAAGTACAAAATTTTAAATGCACAGATTGGTGTTCTACTTTAGTTATTTTTCTGAAAATGTCCACCATAGACAGGGTTACGGGTATTTTTTAATACATCAGAATCATTAAGGATGATTACTTTTTCACCCGTCACCATGAAGAAAGGCCCTGACCTTTCAGTACAGTATTCATTGACCAACGGGGTGGCACATCGGTCACAAACGGTACAAATTATGCAGACTCCGATTGCGAGAAGTACTGAAAATGTTGTCCTTGATAATGTCCTTCAAGTGAGGCGTCTTTACCTAATCTTTTGTAAAATAATAGGCCACTATAAATCATGAAGACCACAGCGTAACTGGCAGATTCATTAGATATGCCAGTGATGTTACCAAGGTCCACGTAGCCCATTATTTATCGTGATATTGCAAATTTGGAAAGAGGTTAAGTCTAGTGTTTTTAAAGTAATCCCCCCTAAAATGATTTTGGCAAATTTTTAGGAGCTCCAGAGTTGCCTTCGGAATTAACAAAATGGCTTTTAATGGCATCAAGCCATTCTATTCTCCTGACGTTTTTAAGAAAAGAAAGTAAAGAAATAGGCTTATCGCCTCTAAAACGGTTACAACTTGAAGTGCAACAGGTAGTCTTCAAATTATTTAATGTCATACTTAAAATGATTGCTAAAAATATTAAAATCACCTCTACCTGAAAAACCTGGACAGATAAATAACAAAATAAAATACTATATTGTAAATCTGTAAACTTCTAATACGTACAAATAAATTGAAAGCGAAAAACATAACCTCGTACTTCTGGTCGCACGAATAAGAAATCATATATGTACTGTACAACATTGTGAACAGAAGTGGCGACATTAACATAACATAACACAATTTTGAGTTTACATATTAGTGTAGTAATTTTTGAAACCTTACCCGCACCAAAACCAAGCACCCATAATCTATGCGGAAAACAGAAAACTAGAATGAAGCACGAAGAAAGGAGAGAACAAAGAGGGGAACCATTACAGGGCACCTATTCTTGAATGTGGGAAATTGTAATTACCTAGGGAAATTTTGAAATTACCAATCCATCAATAATTACCCTTATTGATGGAACAGTAATTATAGCTAAATGAATCACTATAACATTCCTTTTAGGAAATTATGGAGCTAATATAATTGTAACAGTGATTATAATTACTTGTATTAACACTAGAACAAAATCTACAAGTGAATTTAGACTTTTGGGTCTGTTTTGCAGTTGCAGTAGGAGCTCACATTGCAAAATACAAAAGTACAATTATATTCCAAATTATAGCTAAATCAATCACCATAAAATTCATATTAGGAAATTATGGAGCTAATATAATTGTAACAGTGATTATAATTACTTGTATTAACACTAGAACAAAATCTACAAGTGAATTTAGACTTTTGGGTCTGTTTTGCAGTTGCAGTAGGAGCTCATATTGCAAAGTACAAAAGTACAATTATATTCCGAATGATAGCTAAATGAATCACTATAGCATTAAACTTATTACTTACAATTGAAATATCCTGAATAAAAGAATAATCTGATGTACTCCGATTTTGTGGCATCTTCCTGGATCCCATTGACGACTGCAGCTCCTCCTGTGTAGTTCCAGGCGCGGCTAAACTTCTGTACTGCATACACGTCTGTTCTGCACTGGACTTCTGTGTCAGGTCATGAAAGGGCCGATTGCTAAAAATTAAACAAATACTCATGTAAAAATTTGGATAAACAATTTTAAAGCGTTTTACATTTTCTCAAATAGTCCATCTCAATAACCAAAGACTACTTAACTACTAGTTATAAAAAATTAGAGTTATAACATTTAAGGTTGTGGTTCAGTTGAAGTTACCAACATTAAACACAGGGATTCGCAGTTCTATAGAGGTTTAGTTACAGTTAGCAAAGTTTGAATTTTTAGCGAGGAACCTTTAGCCAATAAACTTGTGAATCTTTACAAAACATGATGCTTTCAATATAAATTTACCTATAATGAAATCCTTGAAGACAAAATTTCTTTAGGCAACTTTTCAAAATCTAATTACTATCATACTAAATACTACTATGAAATACTATAAATCACGTATAAATGCTAGAACCAACAGGGATCTAAAAGGTTTTACAAAATCTGAATAGAATATCGTCGAATCAAAACCATATGTTCTAAACACAAATTTAGTTCTATTTAAATTTCTGGAAAGCCAAAAAATTTCTTTGGGCGACTTTTCAAAATCCTAGAATTTAAAGCAACCTGAAACGCCTAACAAAACCTTATATAGAATCTTACTGAACCCAAACTATACGTCCGTTATATAAAATTAGCTCTAGTAAAGTCTAAACTATCTCCAAGTGACTTATCTAATCTCCAGAATCTAAAGCGACTTGAAACGTTGCACAAAATCTAATTATAACTATGCGAAATCTAAACCATATATTCAGAGCATAAAATTAGCTCTACCGAAGATTATAGAAGTATAAAAATCTTTTAAGGGACCTTTTCAAAACCTTACTTTCTCACCCACAAACGCATTTTAAAGTTAAAATGAATTTTAGCTTAAAATGCGTTTAGAATGTGTTTCAATAAGGTACCTCCATGTTAAGAATATACGAAACACTAGTTACATCTGTGAAACACATTCTAAACGTATTTCAGGCTAAAATGCGTATATGGGTAAGCAATTTAAAGGACACCATAAAACCTTAATAGACTCTTATTATATCTAATCATGTCCATGGAAACTTACAAATTTCTTTAATTAAATATTCGAAATTCTAGAATCTAATGTAACCTGATGGGCTTTATACAATTTTTAATGAATCGAAACTATATGTTCTATTAAAGTTCCTGAAGACCTAAAAATTCATTTTAAGCAACTTGGCCAAGTGTTATAATGTAACAGAACCTGAAATGTTTTACAATACCCTAATAGAACCTTGAACCCAAATAACCTATTATGAATCTTTCAAATCCTAAAACCCAAAAAGCTTTATAAAACCTTAATAAAACCCTATTACATCCAAACCATATGTCCTATGTATAAAGTTAGCAGGTTTTTCACGTCATTTCAGGCCAAATCTAGGTTGAAATTCCAGAATTCCTTTGTCGTTTCATTTATTCCTGCTCCCACTAGTCGATATCATATCCATTCTTAAACTCTATGACTGTTCTGTCCATTTCCTACAACTACAAAACAAATAATCAAAACTTTTGTCGTAACATCAACAATTTTATCTGCAAAATATCTCACGATGGAACCAATAATGGATGCACATAACATACAAAAATCGCCCTAAAGACAAGTTTCTAACATAGGTTCCAAATAGAGATTCGAAAATAACCTGGAAAGGAAACCTACAAAGATCATTATGAACTCGTAGGTTCCTTTGTAAATGCAATTGTCATATTAAAAGATACATTAAGCCTTAACAAAAAGAAAATTATTACAAGCATAAGCCTGATTTCCTTGAAAAATATCATAATTACGATGTGTTCATGTACTACATTAAAATTATTTTTAGTATTTCTTATTAAAACTACTACTTCATACTTTAGTACATTCTAAAATGGAATTAGTGAGATTACATCAACCATAATTTATCTCGGCAAGCAATCGATAACTATACAAGAATCCAAATATTTCTTACCATCTAAAATTCAGCTTTCATTTAAAGGCGTCCCAAGTAGTGATGTACTGGATGATGTACGCCTCGTCAGGTTTCACGTCGATTATGGGTCTTTTTGCTTTCCTCGATCCTCGCTAGTAGCGGCTCGAGTCAGCCTCCTGTGTACTCATAGCGCATGTCCAGAAAAATGATCACCTGCTCCGTGACGTGTTTCGCTCTCAAGACTTGGTACGGATCAGCCTGGACCGCTTCGTCCTCCTCATGGGGAATATGGGTATGGGCAGAGTCCTTTCGTAGTTTGCCAATTGTTTACCCAAGTGCTCTAAAATTAAAACAGAGTCAAATTTTTGTAAACAAAGAATAATGGAGGAAATCGAATTGAAAACAACACAACATCTGATGCAGTAACGATAGCAGATTCATTTAACTCTTTGCCAACACTGGACATGAGATTGTGAATTAAATTGTATTTCCTGCAAGAGTAAATGTATGTAGTGAAAAAACTAACCCAAATGATAAACCTACTTTCTTAACACCGGTTCTACACAATTCTAGGGTTTGTTTGGAACCATTCTGTAAGAAAAATGGTGTACATACTGCGATTATAATAAGCTGAAAATTCTAAATACAAGCATTGAGAATGAAAAAAAAAATTTCTGCATGTAAAAGAAAATACCTTGCAAACAAGGAGATACACTAATAAACAGCACAATTAATGTACTAGGCGTTGTATGCAACTTTTTGTAGTTAGGAATTAAATGTAAGTAACTCTTTGTTGATAGTTTTAAGTAACCAATGAACTTTACATAATATAATTTTCACTAATACCTGTGCATTGAGGGTTACGCTTTCCTTATACGCCATTTTCTCGATTTCCTCAGGAGTACTAAAGATGTAAACTGCTGGTTTTAAATAAGTAAACGATGGGGAATCTCTCTAGCTGGCATCATGGACTAGTATGGTCTGCTTCAGGAGAGGTATCGGTGTCCTGTTTATCGCGCTTCATATGGTCCTGAGTAATGTCGACCAGACCTCGTAGTGGAAAACTATGACGATTGAGGTCCTCGGGAGCAACTTTGGTACTTCTTGGATTTATAGCTGCAAAATTGAAAGAGAATTTTAATTTTCATTCTAGTAAAAGGCGACCTATAACAACATTCAGTTGGACACAGGTCTTGCATTCAATTTGTACTTTGACGCTTTGGAAAAAACAGTCAAAAGTACCAAAATTTGTTTCCGTTTCCACTTTGTTGTCTCTGTTAAAAACTTCTAACATGGAATGAAGCAAATATAGGGACGTGTAAGATTGGCAGCATATCACTAATGACGGGTGGGTAAGTAAGTACCATACAAGAATTTACCTGTTTCAAAACATAAACCTTTTTAACCTGAGAGGCATTTTATTTCTAACTAGAGGAGGTATATAAGTTGCTTTTGTTCTACAATCTAGCAGTTACATACATGATCAAATTAACTCTCCTAGAAAAACTTAGTTTAGAAGTAAATATGATGAATTCTCAATTTTTCAATAATATAAAATGGTCGATATTTGGTTAATACAAGAGAAATTAGATCATAGGCCAACAACTAGAGGTAGTAAACATTCCAACCTGAGTAAATCAGAGGTTCCATCCGATCACTGGCGAGTAGCTCCTGGTCTGCCTTGCTTATCTCTTAGACTCGACCGAGGCCCTGCGTGACAGTCGGTGTCTGCCTCCAGCACTGGAGCGCATTCTGGCTGTATATCAGGTGGGCTCTCGTGCCAAAATCGAATCTGAAAGCAACAAAACAGAAGTTAATGGGGGTGTCTTGAGAGAGGTTTAACTGTAGATTTGAAAATATAACGATATTTTGCCAAAATGATCAACTCAATTCATCACATCTTCACATTTGTAAATTAGAACGTTAGTTCTAATTGTTAAATTTGAAGTTTGATTACTGCATATACTACATAGGTTGACTCACCTGTTTCGCACATCGAACCTGTACTCCCTCTTATAGTCGAATGTGTGTATCCACTGCTTATCCTACAGCATCTCTGCTCCTTTTTCAGCCGTGGGGACAGTCGAAAGCAGCCAGGGAAGAAGTGTATGCACGTGTGTTACCGTAGGACGTGCGAGCCTCATTCTCATCTCGTACCGCACGACGGTCCCTCAGCGGCTCTCCTCCTTCTTCTTCTTCTTTTTATGCAGCGGCTCTCCAAAGCACAGAACATATAGGTTAGGTTAAAAACAAACACGACACGAGAATTAAGCGTCAGTGTTCCCGCGGGCTCTCTCACTTACTATTCTGGGTTCGCGATCGTTGGTTGGAGAGTTACGAAAAAGAAGTAGGGAGAAGCGACGCCCAACTTTCGACTCGTATTTGATTGGTGCACGAACTTTCATTGTCAAACCGTTTCACAATTGCCACCTAATTTGAATGCAGTGGAATTTCCCGTCCGAAGTGAATCAAATTTTCTACCGTCGTGCACAACTAATCATGTATCTTTTTGTACTAGAAATAAACTATACATTTCAAAGTTTACTGCTGTTTACAGTCTATAGTTAAGAGGTTTTGCTTACGAAGAGAACCAGCTGCTTGAAAATGTACCCCATGTAACTTCCCATAAGGAAACGATTTGTGTAGTTACCATAGTTACCTCTCCAAAACACATACGTCAAAGCCAAATAACAATTATATACTAACGTGCGTATCATATATAGAAACGGACGAGAACAAGTAATTCGTTATCTTATGAATAGTATGTGTCATAATTACTCACTTCGTCAGTGAAATTTGACGTTCTCATTATCATTACCGTCGATATAAAGGGTGCGACAAACTCGACAGCGTATTATTAGAAGTATCAAGTTAAAATTAAAGTTTAATCAATACTAGAATTAAAAGTTTTCATTTTTTATGCCATCGAGTTCGATCGATCCTGTATAGAGAAGTAAAATTCCACCGTCCAGCAAAGACCACGAGGAGGTGTGAGTATCCTTTGCCTGGAAGGGAACAAGGTAGGGTATATTAGTTTGGTTGGTATATTAGTATCGGAGGATTGACTCTTCTCTTGTGAATAAATTAGAACAAATGTTGGCGTACAACATCTTTAGAACCCTTGAAAACCCTACAATTCTGAATCTTAAAGGCTATAGAGCTTAGCAAACGGTGTGTTGTATAAAATCCTTATTTTAGTTGACATGTTTAGTTCTGCTTCTTTTACAAATACGATATATACCAACTGGATATTAACGAATTAATTATAATAAGTTATTTGTGCAATAGGAGTTTTCCCTTGGGCTCGAAACTCTTTCTTAATATTTTTCCCATTTGAGCAACCTAATTTATATATCTCTTCACCCATTACTAGAGAAAATAATTTAACTTAAATGCTATTAATTTATTAGCAAATGGATTCACCATTTGCCACCAAACATTCACCAATAATTAGAAAGAGAAACCTTTTCTTGTACCAAGTGTAACTGTCGTTTCTGATAGATAAATGACAATCAAATAGAGTGTGACGTTTTCGTCAGTAATTCGTTTCGAAACCCGGAAGGTAATCCACAGGTAATCCATCCAAAGGCGTCCTCACCATTCAGGAATCCCGGCTGTATGAAGGCGCTCGACCGAAAACAAGGAAAATAATGCATGTTATATCTTGAACACGTGACATAACGTTAATATACATAACACATAACGTGACGTGACATAATAAATAGATTTAATAGACAATCGGCAATAGAAAAGAAACCGTGACGTTCCCAGGTGGTTTTTTACAAGTACGTCACAGTATAATGGTAAAAAAAATCGGCATCTGAAGCGTTAATTAGTGTTTACATTTTATGAATTACCAATAAGAAGGAAAATACTACTAAGAACAATAGAAGACCAATGAACTAACCGTTTCTCATGAAAAGAACCCAGAGGTAGTCAAAATGTAATCCAATATAGGGTAATCCAATATAAGGTAATCCAAAGGCTATACTTCACTTCACTTTTCCGCACCCACACGCGCTCACGTACACGCGTAAACTCGTAAACGCGCTCGACCGAAAACTTACGAGACCCGAAAACTTCGCTCATACTTTAAATGCAAAATACCTAGAGTGCCTAGGTTTCGTTTTCGATACTTTTGATTCGCGAAATCGCGGAAAAGCCCACGTTAATTCGTTCCCAAACCGAAATCGCACTTTATAAGAACGGCGAGACGGAAATCGCGAAGGGAACGACACGTGTCACTATGTAGCCAAATCGACTTTAGGTGCGCAAACCCCCCAAAAAAAAAGTTTAAAGATGCACTTTTGATCATTTGGGTTGGCTTCCCTGATGCCTTAAGCATCGAAATATAACTTCAGGTAGGTCAAATAGGTGCAACTGTGAGTGCAATGTACTCAATTGCCGAGCGCCGCAGGTGACTGTCGCTGCCCGTAAGAGAGAATGGGCATAACGCTTGCCTTCAAAGTGACGCCAAAACGAGACACATTAACCGATTTTAATTCTGAAAAATGGATTCTACTCCTACAGGTATGTACTATAACTTTACGTAAATCAATTTATCAAAAAATTACTTAATGGTATAGTAATAATTAAACAATTGAAACAGTAATTTTGCAAAAAAAAACGATAATAAATTAGCGTAAGTAAAAAACTGCGGCAGCTAATGCGCAGAGGAGGGTTTTTATTGATAGTTATGATTGTTACAAACAATGTAACAAATTTTTAGACACGCCCAGACCCGCCAGCCAGTTTTATATGAGATTTTGTTATGAAAATCGTAAATTTATGTAAATGAGACTTGTTAAACAGTTGAAATATTTTGCTACTTATTAAATAAAACATTTTAAAACTATTATTCTGTATAGAAAAATACCAAACTACTTGAAATATCTGATTTAATCCGGTATTTGAGAATTCTGTAGCGTGTGATTCATTCTACATAGTTAGCGCGTAGACCGACGCCGACCAGACGACGCCAAAGCATCAAGTATAGTTTGTGGAATTTTCATTGCAATGGCTGCTCCTGTTGTTCTTATGATATCTGATTTCGAGAAAATTTGCTACAGTACCATTCAGGTGAACGTTAGATGCACATAAGCCGCCTATTTAGACTAGGCGACTGCTTCGCGTGGTGCGGACCCCCCGTCGATTTTACATCTATCTCGTCCGCCATATTGTTTTTTGAAATTTTGACTTTTGATTCGGATCCAGCAACCTCAAAAACCCCTGTATAACTCATATGTTCCAATTTGAATTATTTTTACGTCTAGTTATTGTGTTTTTTAGGTATTTTTCGTCTGTATCTCGTCCGCCATTTTGTTTTTTGAAATTTTGACTTTTGATTCGGATTCAGCAACCTCAAAAACCTTTGTATAACTCATATTTTCCAATTTGAATTATTTTTGCGTTTAATTATTGTATTTTTTAGATATTTTTTGTCTCTATCTCGTCCGCCATTTTGTTTTTTGAAATTTTGACTTTTGATTCGGATTCAGCAACCTCGAAAACCCCTATATACCTTATATCTCCCAAATTGGATATACTTTTTATCTAATGCGCACCTAAAGTTGATTTGGCTACATAGTGCGTGTGGGCAAATTAAATAGTCGCGATTGGACCGCGTGAGCGAAGTCGTACGACGGTAGAATTCTTGAAGGTCTCCGATGCAAGGAAATCCATCCAGAGTAGAGCAGAGCAGAGCAGAGCAGAGCAGAGCAGAGCAGAGCAGAGCAGAGCAGAGCAGAGCAGAGCAGAGCAGAGCAGAGCAGAGCAGAGTAGAGGAACAGATCCAGATTTGTTCAGCTTTCAGGAACCACGATGGCGTGAAGGCGATCGACCGAAAACAAGGAAAATAATGCATGTTATATCTTGAACACGTGACATAACGTTAATATACATAACACATAACGTGACGTGACATAATAAATAGATTTAATAGACAATCGGCAATAGAAAAGAAACCGTGACGTTCCCAGGTGGTTTTTTACAAGTACGTCACAGTATAATGGTAAAAAAAATCGGCATCTGAAGCGTTAATTAGTGTTTACATTTTATGAATTACCAATAAGAAGGAAAATACTACTAAGAACAATAGAAGACCAATGAACTAACCGTTTCTCATGAAAAGAACCCAGAGGTAGTCAAAATGTAATCCAATATAGGGTAATCCAATATAAGGTAATCCAAAGGCTACACTTCACTTCACTTTTCCGCACCCACACGCGCTCACGTACACGCGTAAACTCGTAAACGCGCTCGACCGAAAACTTACGAGACCCGAAAACTTCGCTCATACTTTAAATGCAAAATACCTAGAGTGCCTAGGTTTCGTTTTCGATACTTTTGATTCGCGAAATCGCGGAAAAGCCCACGTTAATTCGTTCCCAAACCGAAATCGCACTTTATAAGAACGGCGAGACGGAAATCGCGAAGGGAACGACACGTGTGGGCAAATTAAATAGTCGCGATTGGGCCGCGTGAGCGAAGTCGTACGACGGTAGAAGAATTCTTGAAGATCTCCACTGTAAGGTAATCCATCCAAAGTTGAAGTAGAAGAATTCTTGAAGGTCTCCGATGCAAGGAAATCCATGCAGAGCAGAGCAGAGCAGAGCAGAGCAGAGCAGAGCAGAGCAGAGCAGAGCAGAGCAGAGCAGAGCAGAGCAGAGCAGAGCAGAGCAGAGCAGAGCAGGAGCAGAGCAGAGCAGGAGCAGAGCAGAGCAGAGCAGAGCAGAGCAGAGCAGAGTAGAGGAACAGATCCAGATTTGTTCAGCTTTCAGGAACCACGATGGCGTGAAGGCGATCGACCGAAAACAAGGAAAATAATGCATGTTATATCTTGAACACGTGACATAACGTTAATATACATAACACATAACGTGACGTGACATAATAAATAGATTTAATAGACAATCGGCAGTAGAAAAGAAACCGTGACGTTCCCAGGTGGTTTTTTACAAGTACGTCACAGTATAATGGTAAAAAAAATCGGCATCTGAAGCGTTAATTAGTGTTTACATTTTATGAATTACCAATAAGAAGGAAAATACTACTAAGAACAATAGAAGACCAATGAACTAACCGTTTCTCATGAAAAGAACCCAGAGGTAGTCAAAATGTAATCCAATATAGGGTAATCCAATATAAGGTAATCCAAAGGCTACACTTCACTTCACTTTTCCGCACCCACACGCGCTCACGTACACGCGTAAACTCGTAAACGCGCTCGACCGAAAACTTACGAGACCCGAAAACTTCGCTCATACTTTAAATGCAAAATACCTAGAGTGCCTAGGTTTCGTTTTCGATACTTTTGATTCGCGAAATCGCGGAAAAGCCCACGTTAATTCGTTCCCAAACCGAAATCGCACTTTATAAGAACGGCGAGACGGAAATCGCGAAGGGAACGACACGTGTGGGCAAATTAAATAGTCGCGATTGGACCGCGTGAGCGAAGTCGTACGACGGTAGAAGAATTCTTGAAGATCTCCACATTCTCGAAGACATGAGACTTACGATTTGTTGCCTTGTGTAAAATATCCGCTATGAAGGGGAGGTCATCGCTTTTAATACACGGCAATAGTGACCCCACTATTACTCCACTTCACCGGGCTGAAGGCCTCGGCGCGGCCCCCCACTCAGTAGGCTGGAGGAGCCTCCTGATGGGGACCTCCCCTCAACTCATTAAATAACTCCCGAGAAAACGTCGGGGAAATTTGCTCATGTAACAAGTTTAAAACCTTTTTTCCATGTGAGCTTCGAGAATTGGTCAGAAAATTCTCGAAGACTTACGATTTTTGCCTTGGGTAAAACTTCCGAAATTTGCTCATGTAACAAGTTTAAAACCTTTTTTCCATGTGAGCTTCGAGAATTGGTCAGAAAATTCTCGAAGACTTACGATTTTTGCCTAGGGTAAAACTTCCGAAATTTGCTCATGTAACAAGTTTAAAACCTTTTTTCCATGTGAGCTTCGAGAATTGGTCAGAAAATTCTCGAAGACTTGCGATTTTTGCTCTGTGTAAAACTTCCGAAATTTGCTCATGTAACAAGTTTAAAACCTTTTTTCCATGTGAGCTTCGAGAATTGGTCAGAAAATTCTCGAAGACTTACGATTTTTGCCTTGTGTAAAACTTCCGAAATTTGCTCATGTAACAAGTTTAAAACCTTTTTTCCATGTGAGCTTCGAGAATTGGTCAGAAAATTCTCGAAAACTTACGATTTTTGCCTTGGGTAAAACTTCCGAAATTTGCTCATGTAACAAGTTTAAAACCTTTTTTCCATGTGAGCTTCGAGAATTGGTCAGAAAATTCTCGAAGACTTACGATTTTTGCCTTGGGTAAAACTTCCGAAATTTGCTCATGTAACAAGTTTAAAACCTTTTTTCCATGTGAGCTTCGAGAATTGGTCAGAAAATTCTCGAAGACACGATTTTTGCCTTGTGTAAAACTTCCGAAATTTGCTCATGTAACAAGTTTAAAACCTTTTTTCCATGTGAGCTTCGAGAATTGGTCAGAAAATTCTCGAAGACTTACGATTTTTGCCTTGTGTAAAACTTCCGAAATTTGCTCATGTAACAAGTTTAAAACCTTTTTTCCATGTGAGCTTCGAGAATTGGTCAGAAAATTCTCGAAGACTTACGATTTTTGCCTTGTGTAAAACTTCCCCTATGAAGGGGAGGTCATCGCTTTTAATACACGGCAATAGTGACCCCACTATTACTCCACTTCACCGGGCTGAAGGCCTCGGCGCGGCCCCCCACTCAGTAGGCTGGAGGAGCCTCCTGATGGGGACCTCCCCTCAACTCATTAAATAACTCCCGAGAAAACGTCGGGGAAATTTGCTCATGTAACAAGTTTAAAACCTTTTTTCCATGCGAGTTTCGAGAATTGGTCAGAAAATTCTCGAAGACACGATTTTTGCCTTGTGTAAAACTTCCGAAATTTGATCATGTAACAAGTTTAAAACCTTTTTTCCATGTGAGCTTCCAGAATTAGTCAGAAAATTCTCGAAAACTTACGATTTTTGCCTTGGGTAAAACTTCCGAAATTTGCTCATGTAACAAGTTTAAAACCTTTTTTCCATGTGAGCTTCGAGAATTGGTCAGAAAATTCTCGAAGACACGATTTTTGCCTTGGGTAAAACTTCCGAAATTTGCTCATGTAACAAGTTTAAAACCTTTTTTCCATGTGAGCTTCGAGAATTGGTCAGAAAATTCTCGAAGACTTGCGATTTTTGCTCTGTGTAAAACTTCCGAAATTTGCTCATGTAACAAGTTTAAAACCTTTTTTCCATGTGAGCTTCGAGAATTGGTCAGAAAATTCTCGAAGACTTACGATTTTTGCTCTGTGTAAAACTTCCGAAATTTGCTCATGTAACAAGTTTAAAACCTTTTTTCCATGTGAGCTTCGAGAATTGGTCAGAAAATTCTCGAAAACTTACGATTTTTGCCTTGGGTAAAACTTCCGAAATTTGCTCATGTAACAAGTTTAAAACCTTTTTTCCATGTGAGCTTCGAGAATTGGTCAGAAAATTCTCGAAGACTTACGATTTTTGCCTTGTGAAAAACTTCTGCTATGAAGGGGAGGTCATCGCTTTTAATACACGGCAATAGTGACCCCACTATTACTCCATTTCACCGGGCTGAAGGCCTCGGCGCGGCCCCCCACTCAGTAGGTTGGAGGAGCCTCCTGATGGGGACCTCCCCTCAACTCATTAAATAACTCGCGAGAAAACGTCGGGGAAATTTGCTCATGTAACAAGTTTAAAACCTTTTTTCCATGTGAGCTTCGAGAATTGGTCAGAAAATTCTCGAAGACTTACGATTTTTGCCTTGGGTAAAACTTCCGAAATTTATTCATGTAACAAGTTTAAAACCTTTTTTCCATGTGAGCTTCGAGAATTGGTCAGAAAATTCTCGAAGACTTACGATTTTTGCCTTGGGTAAAACTTCCGAAATTTGCTCATGTAACAAGTTTTTTTGACTGCTTATGCAAACCTAAAACCAACTGTTGATTTTCGTGTTACTCGATTGCACTGATATAACATTGATTTTTTTTTTAAAAAGCTTGACTTATCGAATAAATAATCTCTGAAATCAAATTCACCAAAATGAACGTTAATCGATATTGATTCATTTTATCCCTCAGGCAACAACTGATACATGAGAAATTACTGGACATCTCGAATTTACAATAAGAAAACTAACCTTTTAACGGTCAAGTTTGCAGTGATGGCGGCTCCATCCCTGAAAGCGGCTTCCTGCCTGGTGGCGGCTTCCTACCTGGTGGCGGCATCCTCCATGATGGCGGCTCCCTCGCACAAAATCTCTCGTCGCTTTGGAAAAGTCGTCTGAAATTTGAAAATTTTATGGTCAAACCGATGTACGCATTCCATATTGAACTTCCCTTACTTCTCATTAGACAAGGCCCGAAAAATCCCAGGGAAATCAGAGGTAAAAGGGAACTTCAAACAATGGCGTCACCTTTACGTTCGAGAAGAATGACCGGTCAGAGACGCTACAAGTGCACGAATAAAAGCCGTTAGGGGTGCCGAGCGCTGATTGGTCGGCCGTGATGACACCACCGGAAACTACATGCGTTATTCAAAAATGGCTCTAAAGGCGAAGAAATAATTGTTCTTAAAACAGAGAATGAAGTACTTTAAAGGATTAAGTGAAGTTTCAAAAAAATTAACATATGGACTTTTGGAGCTTTCAGCCCAGGTAATTCTGACGCGAAAAAATGAAGTAATGAGCGAAACCGATAGAACCAAACATTAAAATAATTAATATAATTAAGCTCCCACAACTACTAAATTAATGGATTAGCGTTAAATCAAATGAAGCTTGACTTATCGAATAAAAAATCTCTGAAATCAAATTCACCATGAACAGTTAATCGATATTAATATCGATTAATATCGATAATCGATATTGATTTCACCCCTTAAGCGAAAATTATTTTAACAAATAATTAAGAAATTAGTGGACATCTCGAATTCACAATAAGAAAACTTACCTTTTAACCGTCGAGTTTGCGGCAATGGCGGCTGCCTCGCTGATAGTGGCTTCCTCCCTCATGGCGGTTTCATCGCTGAAGGCGACTTCCTGCCTGGTGGCGGCTTCCTCTCCGATGGCCGCTTCCTCCCTGATGGCGACTTCATCCCTGAAGGCGACTTCTTGCCTGGTGGCGGCTACCTCCCCGATGGACGCTTCCTTCCTGGTGGCGGCTTCCTCGGTGATGGCGGCTCCCTCGCACAAAATCTCTCGTCGCTTCGGAAAAGTAGTCTGAAATTTGAAAATTTTATGGTCAAATCGATGTACGCATTCCATACTGAACTTCCCTTACTTCTCACTAGCGAAGTCCCGAAAAATCTCAGGGAAATCAGAGGTAAAAGAGAGCTTCGAACAATGGCGTCACCCTTACGTTTGAGAAGAGAAACCGGTGAGAGACGCGACAAGTTCGAGAATAAAAGCCGTTGAGGACGATGAGCGCTGTTGGTCGGCCGTGTCCCCTCCACCCGAATGTAGTTGCATTATTCAAAAATGGTCCTAATGGCGAAGAGGAGAATAACGAGAGACGAGAAGGCGAAATACCGAGAAATCGAAATACGGAGAAGTCGAAACACCCAGAAGAAATATTTGTACTAAAAACAGTTAATGTGAAATACGTATTTTAACGGTTGAGTAAAATTTCAATAGAAATAAATAACCAATAATTACTTTATAGATTTTGGGCCTTTTGTTTCAAAATGAAGTGATAGGCGAAATTCAGATATAACCAAAGGATTAAAAAATTTACATAATCAAGTTCTAATAATTACTAAATTAATGAGTTAGTGTGGAATCAATCCCTGATTTTTACGTATAATGAGTACATTGAAGGGCCCTTTTAATCAAGTTTAAATGTGTATCGTACAGAAACCTGCAATGATGTAATATCGATTTTTTTAGAAACTTAGCTTATCGGATAAAAAATCTCTGATATCAAATTCACCATGAACAGTTAATCGATATTAATTGATTTCACACCTTAAGCGACAATTAGTTTAACAGATAAATGAGAAATTACTGGACATCTCGAATTTACAATAAGAAAACTTACCTTATAACCGTCGAGTTTGCGGTGATGGCGGCTGCCTCGCCGATGGTGGCCTCCTCCCTGATGGCGGCTTCATCCCTAAAGGCGACTTCCTCCCTGAAGGCGGCTCCAACTCATAAATTGAAAGTTTTTCATCACCCAAATACTAAAAACGACGAAACAATTTTCTCATGTAAGAAGTTTAAAACCTTTTTGCTATGTGAGATTCGAGAATTGGTCAGTAAATTCTCGAAAACAGGAGACACGATTTTTTGCCTTCTGGAAAATTCTGCTATGAAGGGGAGGTTATCGCTTTTAATGCACGACAACAGTGACCCCACCATTGCTCTATTTCACCGGGCTGAAGGCCTCGGCGCGGACCCCCACTCAGTAGGTTGGAAGAGCCTCCTGGTGGGGACCTCCCCTCAACTTCCTAAATAATTCCAGAGAACGTAGCCAACCGAGAAATATTGAAAGTTCTTATCATTCAGAAAGTGAAAACGACGGGAAAACATGAGAATTGTGCCCCAGTGACAATAAAAGTTTGCAGGTGTATGTTTTTAAATGATGATTCAAAATTAAAACCCCTATCAGCTAAAAGAATATCTTCAGACAAGATAAATTTTCACTAACCTTTCCTTTAAAACTTTCCACGAATCCATTTTGCTGAGAGAGTTACAGTATATAATAGCGACATATAAATTATAGCATTTTTGCGATCACTCGTTAATAAAGCATTTATAGATGCAGCACCTTTATAATGAGAATAACACTGACTATGTTTTACAAGCGAGGACTGTGCTTGGAGAATTCCGAGTCAACACATTTGTTGTTCAAAATGTTCAAAACCTCCCTTAATCTGAAGATTGTTAATGAAAACTATCATTCGGCAAAAATATTAAAATTTTAAATTTGATTGTTCGGTAATGAATTAGTTAAGGTCATAACTGCTACTATCTAAAAACAGCTGCTATAATTTCTGATCTTTCAAAACATATATATTATTCTTTTTGCAATCACATTCCATCTTTTTGAAAGAATAAAATAGTTTCGAATCCTTTGCAGCCTGTTTCACTATTTTATGTTCATGACAAGTATTGAACATCACATTTTAAAATGATTACTTGCTATTCAAACTTCTTAATTTCCTCATACCTGCGTTTTAGTTTCCTCTGCAATATGTCCATCTCCCCAAGTTCAATGTTCTTCCCCTTGGACATCCTTCCTATGGCAGAAATTTTCCTCTGCTTTGTCTATGCACTTGTGGCGAGCGTCGTTGCGTGAGTAATAGTTATTTCTAAATATGAAAAGGATTATAGTATTTGTACTATTTTTATAATGAGTCTACAAACCTCCTCCATGTCTTCTTACTGGTTGCACTTTTGCATTTGTGTATCAGTAAAACTTGCGACTTAAATATTGTTCCTTGGAAGTGAAGAAGGCACAGCAGCTAATTTTAACTTTTATATTCTCAATCCTTTTGGGAAAAATGGCTGGAAAAAACCTAGTGATCGTCATTAATACCATTACATTTTATAGCAAACTCTACTTACATTGAAACATACCAATAAGTCTGTGTTTTCAATCCATGACTTATGGGTTACGTTTAATGTACTTCTTATGACGCTTTCCATCTATCGGAATAATGTGAAAACAGACATCACACTTTTTGTCACCTTCCACTTACGCACTGTTAACACCGTATCGATAAATCGCGCAACATAAATAATAGTAAACCGAGGCCCAAGCCGAAATGTAAAGAAATGAGATTGTTTGACAGCACCAAATGCTGCTTGGTCCATTCTCTCTTAATTAAAAATATCAAAAATATACCGGAGCCACAGTTTGCGCGCGCAGCCCAGATGTGGTAACACACATCGACGGAAAGGTTACGTTTTAAACAGATGATTATATCTCTGTTCTTTTAAATATCTCCATGAATTACAAATGTATGGTTTCAAAGGCTCACTAAAATTCTTAGATTCTTTAGAAACTATTCAAGTTCCTTTGAGTCATCACTAAAAATTTCTAAGAAAATAGTGCCAAAAAAAACCATTAAAAATGTATTAAAGAAACGTTTCCAATATAATATCTTCTTTAAGGCGGTGGCAACATGTTTAAAAATATGTTAAAAACTATACGATTGCAACAAGTAGCTTAGAAATTTGAAATAATTGCAAGTGCAACTCCCCAACTTCTTTCGTTATGCAAGAACTTCTTTAAAAAAAAAGTTTAAGTTACATTTTGAACACAACTCTACTTTAAAAATATCAGTTATAATTTTTTTACAAACTCCTGAACTCTAATTAGTATTAAAACTAGTTTAAAAACTTTATGGGTTACTTATTATACTTCATATTATTAGAAATCAACTGCAGTTCATTAAAATCTACATAAATTCTTCAGAAACTCAAAATTTTTTGAAATTCCAAATCAAGTTAGGATAACTGTAACAAAATTCTTTAAATTTGTAACTTAATGATTAGGATAAATTATTCAAATTAAATGCATTATTTCTAAATTTGTTAAATATGCAAATGTGCATTTCGCATATGTTCCAAGCACTAATAAAAAGATAGAAGGAAAATTAAATCTCAAACAACTTAATGAAAAAACACTGATCATTAAAAAATAGTTGTCAATTGGATTTTACCTTTTTGTTCTTGTTCGAAGTTGTTCGCCATTGCACCATTAATGGGCAGTCCCTTTCGCCTTAATACGAAGATGTCGCCACCACCTCGCCAAAGACTTACCTAAAAAGAAATAAAAACATGTATTAACAACAACGAATCACAGTAATTTGGAAATAAACAGGTTTTTCAAAAAAATCCAAATGAACTAACCTTACAAACAGCTACATCGGTCTTACTGCCCTTATATGAAGTTCTATGCCATTGTCGACGATAATACTCACCTGGAAAATATTTATATTGTTATATAT
Source organism: Cryptocephalus primarius (assembly GCA_963576515.1). Classification (NCBI taxonomy): domain Eukaryota; kingdom Metazoa; phylum Arthropoda; class Insecta; order Coleoptera; family Chrysomelidae; genus Cryptocephalus; species Cryptocephalus primarius. Next base: position 9,243,301 of record OY754938.1, on the reverse strand, counting down.
TGAAATAAACTAACATAATAAGTACATGAAAAACATTGGTCGTTTAGAATTAAGTGACAAAAATACTAACCATTTGACAATGGCATTTAGGCATGAAACCCACTGCTACAGCTCCTCATCAAATAGGCACATCACTTTCACCAAAATGTTCACCACACACTGAAAACACCTGAAACAACAATGATATTAAAACATGAGCAGTTTATAAAATTGTCATGCAAGTGAATCAAGTGATATTAAAAATATTGCTTCTTGAACAAATTACTAAATCAAATGTGATAACATATATAATTATTCAATAAATAATTATATATTTCAATTATTTTATTCAATTATGATATCATTTATCCTTGTACTATTTATCTACTTTAGCTGACTAAGTACGGTGACGATAAGTACGGTACAGTACAATAATGTGACTATAAATAAGTTATTCCATTTTTTTTTTTATAAGCGAAAAAGCGACTCCTTTTTAATCGATGTTTTTTACAGCAAATTCTTAAAAAAATACCGCTTTACTCTAGATTCTCTAGATGCATCGCTGGGGCAAGTACAATTGTTGAAATAAATGATCCCTGGGATAAATATATAGGATTTTTCATAAACTATTCAACCGATCTGTTACCTTCCTCCTACCTATAAGTAGAAAGAAGTACGTCACAGTATAATGGTAAAAAAAATCGGCATCTGAAGCGTTAATTACTGTTTACATTTTATGAATTACCAATAAGAAGGAAAATACTACTAAGAACAATAGAAGACCAATGAACTAACCGTTTCTCATGAAAAGAACCCAGAGGTAGTCAAAATGTAATCCAATATAGGGTAATCCAATATAAGGTAATCCAAAGGCTACACTTCACTTCACTTTTCCGCACCCACACGCGCTCACGTACACGCGTAAACTCGTAAACGCGCTCGACCGAAAACTTACGAGACCCGAAAACTTCGCTCATACTTTAAATGCAAAATACCTAGAGTGCCTAGGTTTCGTTTTCGATACTTTTGATTCGCGAAATCGCGGAAAAGCCCACGTTAATTCGTTCCCAAACCGAAATCGCACTTTATAAGAACGGCGAGACGGAAATCGCGAAGGGAACGACACGTGTGGGCAAATTAAATAGTCGCGATTGGGCCGCGTGAGCGAAGTCGTACGACGGTAGAAGAATTCTTGAAGATCTCCACTGTAAGGTAATCCATCCAAAGTTGAAGTAGAAGAATTCTTGAAGGTCTCCGATGCAAGGAAATCCATGCAGAGCAGAGCAGAGCAGAGCAGAGCAGAGCAGAGCAGAGCAGAGCAGAGCAGAGCAGAGCAGAGCAGAGCAGAGCAGGAGCAGAGCAGAGCAGAGCAGAGCAGAGCAGAGCAGAGCAGAGCAGAGCAGAGTAGAGGAACAGATCCAGATTTGTTCAGCTTTCAGGAACCACGATGGCGTGAAGGCGATCGACCGAAAACAAGGAAAATAATGCATGTTATATCTTGAACACGTGACATAACGTTAATATACATAACACATAACGTGACGTGACATAATAAATAGATTTAATAGACAATCTGCAGTAGAAAAGAAACCGTGACGTTCCCAGGTGGTTTTTTACAAGTACGTCACAGTATAATGGTAAAAAAAATCGGCATCTGAAGCGTTAATTAGTGTTTACATTTTATGAATTACCAATAAGAAGGAAAATACTACTAAGAACAATAGAAGACCAATGAACTAACCGTTTCTCATGAAAAGAACCCAGAGGTAGTCAAAATGTAATCCAATATAGGGTAATCCAATATAAGGTAATCCAAAGGCTACACTTCACTTCACTTTTCCGCACCCACACGCGCTCACGTACACGCGTAAACTCGTAAACGCGCTCGACCGAAAACTTACGAGACCCGAAAACTTCGCTCATACTTTAAATGCAAAATACCTAGAGTGCCTAGGTTTCGTTTTCGATACTTTTGATTCGCGAAATCGCGGAAAAGCCCACGTTAATTCGTTCCCAAACCGAAATCGCACTTTATAAGAACGGCGAGACGGAAATCGCGAAGGGAACGACACGTGTGGGCAAATTAAATAGTCGCGATTGGACCGCGTGAGCGAAGTCGTACGACGGTAGAAGAATTCTTGAAGATCTCCACATTCTCGAAGACATGAGACTTACGATTTGTTGCCTTGTGTAAAATATCCGCTATGAAGGGGAGGTCATCGCTTTTAATACACGGCAATAGTGACCCCACTATTACTCCACTTCACCGGGCTGAAGGCCTCGGCGCGGCCCCCCACTCAGTAGGCTGGAGGAGCCTCCTGATGGGGACCTCCCCTCAACTCATTAAATAACTCCCGAGAAAACGTCGGGGAAATTTGCTCATGTAACAAGTTTAAAACCTTTTTTCCATGTGAGCTTCGAGAATTGGTCAGAAAATTCTCGAAGACTTACGATTTTTGCCTTGGGTAAAACTTCCGAAATTTGCTCATGTAACAAGTTTAAAACCTTTTTTCCATGTGAGCTTCGAGAATTGGTCAGAAAATTCTCGAAGACTTACGATTTTTGCCTAGGGTAAAACTTCCGAAATTTGCTCATGTAACAAGTTTAAAACCTTTTTTCCATGTGAGCTTCGAGAATTGGTCAGAAAATTCTCGAAGACTTGCGATTTTTGCTCTGTGTAAAACTTCCGAAATTTGCTCATGTAACAAGTTTAAAACCTTTTTTCCATGTGAGCTTCGAGAATTGGTCAGAAAATTCTCGAAGACTTACGATTTTTGCCTTGTGTAAAACTTCCGAAATTTGCTCATGTAACAAGTTTAAAACCTTTTTTCCATGTGAGCTTCGAGAATTGGTCAGAAAATTCTCGAAAACTTACGATTTTTGCCTTGGGTAAAACTTCCGAAATTTGCTCATGTAACAAGTTTAAAACCTTTTTTCCATGTGAGCTTCGAGAATTGGTCAGAAAATTCTCGAAGACTTACGATTTTTGCCTTGGGTAAAACTTCCGAAATTTGCTCATGTAACAAGTTTAAAACCTTTTTTCCATGTGAGCTTCGAGAATTGGTCAGAAAATTCTCGAAGACACGATTTTTGCCTTGTGTAAAACTTCCGAAATTTGCTCATGTAACAAGTTTAAAACCTTTTTTCCATGTGAGCTTCGAGAATTGGTCAGAAAATTCTCGAAGACTTACGATTTTTGCCTTGTGTAAAACTTCCGAAATTTGCTCATGTAACAAGTTTAAAACCTTTTTTCCATGTGAGCTTCGAGAATTGGTCAGAAAATTCTCGAAGACTTACGATTTTTGCCTTGTGTAAAACTTCCCCTATGAAGGGGAGGTCATCGCTTTTAATACACGGCAATAGTGACCCCACTATTACTCCACTTCACCGGGCTGAAGGCCTCGGCGCGGCCCCCCACTCAGTAGGCTGGAGGAGCCTCCTGATGGGGACCTCCCCTCAACTCATTAAATAACTCCCGAGAAAACGTCGGGGAAATTTGCTCATGTAACAAGTTTAAAACCTTTTTTCCATGCGAGTTTCGAGAATTGGTCAGAAAATTCTCGAAGACACGATTTTTGCCTTGTGTAAAACTTCCGAAATTTGATCATGTAACAAGTTTAAAACCTTTTTTCCATGTGAGCTTCCAGAATTAGTCAGAAAATTCTCGAAAACTTACGATTTTTGCCTTGGGTAAAACTTCCGAAATTTGCTCATGTAACAAGTTTAAAACCTTTTTTCCATGTGAGCTTCGAGAATTGGTCAGAAAATTCTCGAAGACACGATTTTTGCCTTGTGTAAAACTTCCGAAATTTGCTCATGTAACAAGTTTAAAACCTTTTTTCCATGTGAGCTTCGAGAATTGGTCAGAAAATTCTCGAAGACTTACGATTTTTGCCTTGTGTAAAACTTCCGAAATTTGCTCATGTAACAAGTTTAAAACCTTTTTTCCATGTGAGCTTCGAGAATTGGTCAGAAAATTCTCGAAGACTTACGATTTTTGCCTTGTGTAAAACTTCCCCTATGAAGGGGAGGTCATCGCTTTTAATACACGGCAATATTGACCCCACTATTACTCCACTTCACCGGGCTGAAGGCCTCGGCGCGGCCCCCCACTCAGTAGGCTGGAGGAGCCTCCTGATGGGGACCTCCCCTCAACTCATTAAATAACTCCCGAGAAAACGTCGGGGAAATTTGCTCATGTAACAAGTTTAAAACCTTTTTTCCATGTGAGCTTCGAGAATTGGTCAGAAAATTCTCGAAGACTTACGATTTTTGCCTTGGGTAAAACTTCCGAAATTTGCTCATGTAACAAGTTTAAAACCTTTTTTCCATGTGAGCTTCGAGAATTGGTCAGAAAATTCTCGAAGACTTACGATTTTTGCCTAGGGTAAAACTTCCGAAATTTGCTCATGTAACAAGTTTAAAACCTTTTTTCCATGTGAGCTTCGAGAATTGGTCAGAAAATTCTCGAAGACTTGCGATTTTTGCTCTGTGTAAAACTTCCGAAATTTGCTCATGTAACAAGTTTAAAACCTTTTTTCCATGTGAGCTTCGAGAATTGGTCAGAAAATTCTCGAAGACTTACGATTTTTGCCTTGTGTAAAACTTCCGAAATTTGCTCATGTAACAAGTTTAAAACCTTTTTTCCATGTGAGCTTCGAGAATTGGTCAGAAAATTCTCGAAAACTTACGATTTTTGCCTTGGGTAAAACTTCCGAAATTTGCTCATGTAACAAGTTTAAAACCTTTTTTCCATGTGAGCTTCGAGAATTGGTCAGAAAATTCTCGAAGACTTACGATTTTTGCCTTGGGTAAAACTTCCGAAATTTGCTCATGTAACAAGTTTAAAACCTTTTTTCCATGTGAGCTTCGAGAATTGGTCAGAAAATTCTCGAAGACACGATTTTTGCCTTGTGTAAAACTTCCGAAATTTGCTCATGTAACAAGTTTAAAACCTTTTTTCCATGTGAGCTTCGAGAATTGGTCAGAAAATTCTCGAAGACTTACGATTTTTGCCTTGTGTAAAACTTCCGAAATTTGCTCATGTAACAAGTTTAAAACCTTTTTTCCATGTGAGCTTCGAGAATTGGTCAGAAAATTCTCGAAGACTTACGATTTTTGCCTTGTGTAAAACTTCCCCTATGAAGGGGAGGTCATCGCTTTTAATACACGGCAATAGTGACCCCACTATTACTCCACTTCACCGGGCTGAAGGCCTCGGCGCGGCCCCCCACTCAGTAGGCTGGAGGAGCCTCCTGATGGGGACCTCCCCTCAACTCATTAAATAACTCCCGAGAAAACGTCGGGGAAATTTGCTCATGTAACAAGTTTAAAACCTTTTTTCCATGCGAGTTTCGAGAATTGGTCAGAAAATTCTCGAAGACACGATTTTTGCCTTGTGTAAAACTTCCGAAATTTGATCATGTAACAAGTTTAAAACCTTTTTTCCATGTGAGCTTCCAGAATTAGTCAGAAAATTCTCGAAAACTTACGATTTTTGCCTTGGGTAAAACTTCCGAAATTTGCTCATGTAACAAGTTTAAAACCTTTTTTCCATGTGAGCTTCGAGAATTGGTCAGAAAATTCTCGAAGACACGATTTTTGCCTTGGGTAAAACTTCCGAAATTTGCTCATGTAACAAGTTTAAAACCTTTTTTCCATGTGAGCTTCGAGAATTGGTCAGAAAATTCTCGAAGACTTGCGATTTTTGCTCTGTGTAAAACTTCCGAAATTTGCTCATGTAACAAGTTTAAAACCTTTTTTCCATGTGAGCTTCGAGAATTGGTCAGAAAATTCTCGAAGACTTACGATTTTTGCTCTGTGTAAAACTTCCGAAATTTGCTCATGTAACAAGTTTAAAACCATTTTTCCATGTGAGCTTCGAGAATTGGTCAGAAAATTCTCGAAGACACGATTTTTGCCTTGTGTAAAACTTCCGAAATTTGATCATGTAACAAGTTTAAAACCTTTTTTCCATGTGAGCTTCGAGAATTGGTCAGAAAATTCTCGAAGACTTACGATTTTTGCCTTGTGTAAAACTTCCGAAATTTGCTCATGTAACAAGTTTAAAACCTTTTTTCCATGTGAGCTTCGAGAATTGGTCAGAAAATTCTCGAAAACTTACGATTTTTGCCTTGGGTAAAACTTCCGAAATTTGCTCATGTAACAAGTTTAAAACCATTTTTCCATGTGAGCTTCGAGAATTGGTCAGAAAATTCTCGAAGACACGATTTATGCCTTATGTAAAACTTCCGAAATTTGCTCATGTAACAAGTTTAAAACCTTTTTTCCATGTGAGCTTCCAGAATTGGTCAGAAAATTCTCGAAAACTTACGATTTTTGCCTTGGGTAAAACTTCCGAAATTTGCTCATGTAACAAGTTTAAAACCTTTTTTCCATGTGAGCTTCGAGAATTGGTCAGAAAATTCTCGAAGACTTACGATTTTTGCCTTGGGTAAAACTTCCGAAATTTGCTCATGTAACAAGTTTAAAACCTTTTTTCCATGTGAGCTTCGAGAATTGGTCAGAAAATTCTCGAAGACTTGCGATTTTTGCTCTGTGTAAAACTTCCGAAATTTGCTCATGTAACAAGTTTAAAACCTTTTTTCCATGTGAGCTTCGAGAATTGGTCAGAAAATTCTCGAAGACTTACGATTTTTGCTCTGTGCAAAACTTCCGAAATTTGCTCATGTAACAAGTTTAAAACCATTTTTCCATGTGAGCTTCGAGAATTGGTCAGAAAATTCTCGAAGACACGATTTTTGCCTTGTGTAAAACTTCCGAAATTTGATCATGTAACAAGTTTAAAACCTTTTTTCCATGTGAGCTTCGAGAATTGGTCAGAAAATTCTCGAAGACTTACGATTTTTGCTCTGTGCAAAACTTCCGAAATTTGCTCATGTAACAAGTTTAAAACCATTTTTCCATGTGAGCTTCGAGAATTGGTCAGAAAATTCTCGAAGACTTGCGATTTTTGCCTTGTGTAAAACTTCCGAAATTTGCTCATGTAACAAGTTTAAAACCTTTTTTCCATGTGAGCTTCGAGAATTGGTCAGAAAATTCTCGAAAACTTACGATTTTTGCCTTGGGTAAAACTTCCGAAATTTGCTCATGTAACAAGTTTAAAACCTTTTTTCCATGTGAGCTTCGAGAATTGGTCAGAAAATTCTCGAAGACTTGCGATTTTTGCTCTGTGTAAAACTTCCGAAATTTGCTCATGTAACAAGTTTAAAACCTTTTTTCCATGTGAGCTTCGAGAATTGGTCAGAAAATTCTCGAAGACTTACGATTTTTGCTCTGTGTAAAACTTCCGAAATTTGCTCATGTAACAAGTTTAAAACCATTTTTCCATGTGAGCTTCGAGAATTGGTCAGAAAATTCTCGAAGACACGATTTTTGCCTTGTGTAAAACTTCCGAAATTTGCTCATGTAACAAGTTTAAAACCTTTTTTCCATGTGAGCTTCGAGAATTGGTCAGAAAATTCTCGAAGACTTACGATTTTTGCCTTGTGTAAAACTTCCGAAATTTGCTCATGTAACAAGTTTAAAACCTTTTTTCCATGTGAGCTTCGAGAATTGGTCAGAAAATTCTCGAAAACTTACGATTTTTGCCTTGGGTAAAACTTCCGAAATTTGCTCATGTAACAAGTTTAAAACCTTTTTTCCATGTGAGCTTCGAGAATTGGTCAGAAAATTCTCGAAAACTTACGATTTTTGCCTTGGGTAAAACTTCCGAAATTTGCTCATGTAACAAGTTTAAAACCTTTTTTCCATGTGAGCTTCGAGAATTGGTCAGAAAATTCTCGAAGACTTACGATTTTTGCCTTGTGAAAAACTTCTGCTATGAAGGGGAGGTCATCGCTTTTAATACACGGCAATAGTGACCCCACTATTACTCCATTTCACCGGGCTGAAGGCCTCGGCGCGGCCCCCCACTCAGTAGGCTGGAGGAGCCTCCTGATGGGGACCTCCCCTCAACTCATTCAATAACTCCCGAGAAAACGTCGGGGAAATTTGCTCATGTAACAAGTTTAAAACCTTTTTTCCATGTGAGCTTCGAGAATTGGTCAGAAAATTCTCGAAGACTTACGATTTTTGCCTAGGGTAAAACTTCCGAAATTTGCTCATGTAACAAGTTTAAAACCTTTTTTCCATGTGAGCTTCGAGAATTGGTCAGAAAATTCTCGAAGACTTACGATTTTTGCCTAGGGTAAAACTTCCGAAATTTGCTCATGTAACAAGTTTAAAACCTTTTTTCCATGTGAGCTTCGAGAATTGGTCAGAAAATTCTCGAAGACGCGATTTTTGCTCTGTGTAAAACTTCCGAAATTTGCTCATGTAACAAGTTTAAAACCTTTTTTCCATGTGAGCTTCGAGAATTGGTCAGAAAATTCTCGAAGACTTACGATTTTTGCTCTGTGTAAAACTTCCGAAATTTGCTCATGTAACAAGTTTAAAACCATTTTTCCATGTGAGCTTCGAGAATTGGTCAGAAAATTCTCGAAGACACGATTTTTGCCTTGTGTAAAACTTCCGAAATTTGATCATGTAACAAGTTTAAAACCTTTTTTCCATGTGAGCTTCCAGAATTAGTCAGAAAATTCTCGAAAACTTACGATTTTTGCCTTGGGTAAAACTTCCGAAATTTGCTCATGTAACAAGTTTAAAACCTTTTTTCCATGTGAGCTTCGAGAATTGGTCAGAAAATTCTCGAAGACTTACGATTTTTGCCTTGGGTAAAACTTCCGAAATTTGCTCATGTAACAAGTTTAAAACCTTTTTTCCATGTGAGCTTCGAGAATTGGTCAGAAAATTCTCGAAGACTTGCGATTTTTGCTCTGTGTAAAACTTCCGAAATTTGCTCATGTAACAAGTTTAAAACCTTTTTTCCATGTGAGCTTCGAGAATTGGTCAGAAAATTCTCGAAGACTTACGATTTTTGCTCTGTGTAAAACTTCCGAAATTTGCTCATGTAACAAGTTTAAAACCATTTTTCCATGTGAGCTTCGAGAATTGGTCAGAAAATTCTCGAAGACACGATTTTTGCCTTGTGTAAAACTTCCGAAATTTGATCATGTAACAAGTTTAAAACCTTTTTTCCATGTGAGCTTCGAGAATTGGTCAGAAAATTCTCGAAGACTTACGATTTTTGCCTTGTGTAAAACTTCCGAAATTTGCTCATGTAACAAGTTTAAAACCTTTTTTCCATGTGAGCTTCGAGAATTGGTCAGAAAATTCTCGAAAACTTACGATTTTTGCCTTGGGTAAAACTTCCGAAATTTGCTCATGTAACAAGTTTAAAACCATTTTTCCATGTGAGCTTCGAGAATTGGTCAGAAAATTCTCGAAGACACGATTTTTGCCTTGTGTAAAACTTCCGAAATTTGCTCATGTAACAAGTTTAAAACCTTTTTTCCATGTGAGCTTCCAGAATTGGTCAGAAAATTCTCGAAAACTTACGATTTTTGCCTTGGGTAAAACTTCCGAAATTTGCTCATGTAACAAGTTTAAAACCTTTTTTCCATGTGAGCTTCGAGAATTGGTCAGAAAATTCTCGAAGACTTACGATTTTTGCCTTGGGTAAAACTTCCGAAATTTGCTCATGTAACAAGTTTAAAACCTTTTTTCCATGTGAGCTTCGAGAATTGGTCAGAAAATTCTCGAAGACTTGCGATTTTTGCTCTGTGTAAAACTTCCGAAATTTGCTCATATAACAAGTTTAAAACCTTTTTTCCATGTGAGCTTCGAGAATTGGTCAGAAAATTCTCGAAGACTTACGATTTTTGCTCTGTGCAAAACTTCCGAAATTTGCTCATGTAACAAGTTTAAAACCATTTTTCCATGTGAGCTTCGAGAATTGGTCAGAAAATTCTCGAAGACACGATTTTTGCCTTGTGTAAAACTTCCGAAATTTGCTCATGTAACAAGTTTATAACCTTTTTTCCATGTGAGCTTCGAGAATTGGTCAGAAAATTCTCGAAGACTTACGATTTTTGCCTTGTGTAAAACTTCCGAAATTTGCTCATGTAACAAGTTTAAAACCTTTTTTCCATGTGAGCTTCGAGAATTGGTCAGAAAATTCTCGAAAACTTACGATTTTTGCCTTGGGTAAAACTTCCGAAATTTGCTCATGTAACAAGTTTAAAACCTTTTTTCCATGTGAGCTTCGAGAATTGGTCAGAAAATTCTCGAAAACTTACGATTTTTGCCTTGGGTAAAACTTCCGAAATTTGCTCATGTAACAAGTTTAAAACCTTTTTTCCATGTGAGCTTCGAGAATTGGTCAGAAAATTCTCGAAGACTTACGATTTTTGCCTTGTGAAAAACTTCTGCTATGAAGGGGAGGTCATCGCTTTTAATACACGGCAATAGTGACCCCACTATTACTCCATTTCACCGGGCTGAAGGCCTCGGCGCGGCCCCCCACTCAGTAGGCTGGAGGAGCCTCCTGATGGGGACCTCCCCTCAACTCATTCAATAACTCCCGAGAAAACGTCGGGGAAATTTGCTCATGTAACAAGTTTAAAACCTTTTTTCCATGTGAGCTTCGAGAATTGGTCAGAAAATTCTCGAAGACTTACGATTTTTGCCTAGGGTAAAACTTCCGAAATTTGCTCATGTAACAAGTTTAAAACCTTTTTTCCATGTGAGCTTCGAGAATTGGTCAGAAAATTCTCGAAGACTTACGATTTTTGCCTAGGGTAAAACTTCCGAAATTTGCTCATGTAACAAGTTTAAAACCTTTTTTCCATGTGAGCTTCGAGAATTGGTCAGAAAATTCTCGAAGACGCGATTTTTGCTCTGTGTAAAACTTCCGAAATTTGCTCATGTAACAAGTTTAAAACCTTTTTTCCATGTGAGCTTCGAGAATTGGTCAGAAAATTCTCGAAGACTTACGATTTTTGCTCTGTGTAAAACTTCCGAAATTTGCTCATGTAACAAGTTTAAAACCATTTTTCCATGTGAGCTTCGAGAATTGGTCAGAAAATTCTCGAAGACACGATTTTTGCCTTGTGTAAAACTTCCGAAATTTGATCATGTAACAAGTTTAAAACCTTTTTTCCATGTGAGCTTCCAGAATTAGTCAGAAAATTCTCGAAAACTTACGATTTTTGCCTTGGGTAAAACTTCCGAAATTTGCTCATGTAACAAGTTTAAAACCTTTTTTCCATGTGAGCTTCGAGAATTGGTCAGAAAATTCTCGAAGACTTACGATTTTTGCCTTGGGTAAAACTTCCGAAATTTGCTCATGTAACAAGTTTAAAACCTTTTTTCCATGTGAGCTTCGAGAATTGGTCAGAAAATTCTCGAAGACTTGCGATTTTTGCTCTGTGTAAAACTTCCGAAATTTGCTCATGTAACAAGTTTAAAACCTTTTTTCCATGTGAGCTTCGAGAATTGGTCAGAAAATTCTCGAAGACTTACGATTTTTGCCTTGTGTAAAACTTCCGAAATTTGCTCATGTAACAAGTTTAAAACCTTTTTTCCATGTGAGCTTCGAGAATTGGTCAGAAAATTCTCGAAAACTTACGATTTTTGCCTTGGGTAAAACTTCCGAAATTTGCTCATGTAACAAGTTTAAAACCTTTTTTCCATGTGAGCTTCGAGAATTGGTCAGAAAATTCTCGAAGACTTACGATTTTTGCCTTGGGTAAAACTTCCGAAATTTGCTCATGTAACAAGTTTAAAACCTTTTTTCCATGTGAGCTTCGAGAATTGGTCAGAAAATTCTCGAAGACACGATTTTTGCCTTGTGTAAAACTTCCGAAATTTGCTCATGTAACAAGTTTAAAACCTTTTTTCCATGTGAGCTTCGAGAATTGGTCAGAAAATTCTCGAAGACTTACGATTTTTGCCTTGTGTAAAACTTCCGAAATTTGCTCATGTAACAAGTTTAAAACCTTTTTTCCATGTGAGCTTCGAGAATTGGTCAGAAAATTCTCGAAGACTTACGATTTTTGCCTTGTGTAAAACTTCCCCTATGAAGGGGAGGTCATCGCTTTTAATACACGGCAATAGTGACCCCACTATTACTCCACTTCACCGGGCTGAAGGCCTCGGCGCGGCCCCCCACTCAGTAGGCTGGAGGAGCCTCCTGATGGGGACCTCCCCTCAACTCATTAAATAACTCCCGAGAAAACGTCGGGGAAATTTGCTCATGTAACAAGTTTAAAACCTTTTTTCCATGCGAGTTTCGAGAATTGGTCAGAAAATTCTCGAAGACACGATTTTTGCCTTGTGTAAAACTTCCGAAATTTGATCATGTAACAAGTTTAAAACCTTTTTTCCATGTGAGCTTCCAGAATTAGTCAGAAAATTCTCGAAAACTTACGATTTTTGCCTTGGGTAAAACTACCGAAATTTGCTCATGTAACAAGTTTAAAACCTTTTTTCCATGTGAGCTTCGAGAATTGGTCAGAAAATTCTCGAAGACACGATTTTTGCCTTGGGTAAAACTTCCGAAATTTGCTCATGTAACAAGTTTAAAACCTTTTTTCCATGTGAGCTTCGAGAATTGGTCAGAAAATTCTCGAAGACTTACGATTTTTGCTCTGTGTAAAACTTCCGAAATTTGCTCATGTAACAAGTTTAAAACCATTTTTCCATGTGAGCTTCGAGAATTGGTCAGAAAATTCTCGAAGACACGATTTTTGCCTTGTGTAAAACTTCCGAAATTTGATCATGTAACAAGTTTAAAACCTTTTTTCCATGTGAGCTTCGAGAATTGGTCAGAAAATTCTCGAAGACACGATTTTTGCCTTGTGTAAAACTTCCGAAATTTGCTCATGTAACAAGTTTAAAACCTTTTTTCCATGTGAGCTTCCAGAATTGGTCAGAAAATTCTCGAAAACTTACGATTTTTGCCTTGGGTAAAACTTCCGAAATTTGCTCATGTAACAAGTTTAAAACCTTTTTTCCATGTGAGCTTCGAGAATTGGTCAGAAAATTCTCGAAGACTTACGATTTTTGCCTTGGGTAAAACTTCCGAAATTTGCTCATGTAACAAGTTTAAAACCTTTTTTCCATGTGAGCTTCGAGAATTGGTCAGAAAATTCTCGAAGACACGATTTTTGCCTTGTGTAAAACTTCCGAAATTTGCTCATGTAACAAGTTTAAAACCTTTTTTCCATGTGAGCTTCCAGAATTGGTCAGAAAATTCTCGAAAACACGATTTTTGCCTTGGGTAAAACTTCCGAAATTTGCTCATGTAACAAGTTTAAAACCTTTTTTCCATGTGAGCTTCGAGAATTGGTCAGAAAATTCTCGAAGACTTACGATTTTTGCCTTGGGTAAAACTTCCGAAATTTGCTCATGTAACAAGTTTAAAACCTTTTTTCCATGTGAGCTTCGAGAATTGGTCAGAAAATTCTCGAAGACTTGCGATTTTTGCTCTGTGTAAAACTTCCGAAATTTGCTCATGTAACAAGTTTAAAACCTTTTTTCCATGTGAGCTTCGAGAATTGGTCAGAAAATTCTCGAAGACTTACGATTTTTGCTCTGTGCAAAACTTCCGAAATTTGCTCATGTAACAAGTTTAAAACCATTTTTCCATGTGAGCTTCGAGAATTGGTCAGAAAATTCTCGAAGACACGATTTTTGCCTTGTGTAAAACTTCCGAAATTTGATCATGTAACAAGTTTAAAACCTTTTTTCCATGTGAGCTTCGAGAATTGGTCAGAAAATTCTCGAAGACTTACGATTTTTGCTCTGTGCAAAACTTCCGAAATTTGCTCATGTAACAAGTTTAAAACCATTTTTCCATGTGAGCTTCGAGAATTGGTCAGAAAATTCTCGAAGACTTGCGATTTTTGCCTTGTGTAAAACTTCCGAAATTTGCTCATGTAACAAGTTTAAAACCTTTTTTCCATGTGAGCTTCGAGAATTGGTCAGAAAATTCTCGAAAACTTACGATTTTTGCCTTGGGTAAAACTTCCGAAATTTGCTCATGTAACAAGTTTAAAACCTTTTTTCCATGTGAGCTTCGAGAATTGGTCAGAAAATTCTCGAAGACTTGCGATTTTTGCTCTGTGTAAAACTTCCGAAATTTGCTCATGTAACAAGTTTAAAACCTTTTTTCCATGTGAGCTTCGAGAATTGGTCAGAAAATTCTCGAAGACTTACGATTTTTGCTCTGTGTAAAACTTCCGAAATTTGCTCATGTAACAAGTTTAAAACCTTTTTTCCATGTGAGCTTCGAGAATTGGTCAGAAAATTCTCGAAGACTTACGATTTTTGCCTTGGGTAAAACTTCCGAAATTTGCTCATGTAACAAGTTTAAAACCTTTTTTCCATGTGAGCTTCGAGAATTGGTCAGAAAATTCTCGAAGACTTGCGATTTTTGCTCTGTGTAAAACTTCCGAAATTTGCTCATGTAACAAGTTTAAAACCTTTTTTCCATGTGAGCTTCGAGAATTGGTCAGAAAATTCTCGAAGACTTACGATTTTTGCCTTGTGTAAAACTTCCGAAATTTGCTCATGTAACAAGTTTAAAACCTTTTTTCCATGTGAGCTTCGAGAATTGGTCAGAAAATTCTCGAAAACTTACGATTTTTGCCTTGGGTAAAACTTCCGAAATTTGCTCATGTAACAAGTTTAAAACCTTTTTTCCATGTGAGCTTCGAGAATTGGTCAGAAAATTCTCGAAGACTTACGATTTTTGCCTTGGGTAAAACTTCCGAAATTTGCTCATGTAACAAGTTTAAAACCTTTTTTCCATGTGAGCTTCGAGAATTGGTCAGAAAATTCTCGAAGACACGATTTTTGCCTTGTGTAAAACTTCCGAAATTTGCTCATGTAACAAGTTTAAAACCTTTTTTCCATGTGAGCTTCGAGAATTGGTCAGAAAATTCTCGAAGACTTACGATTTTTGCCTTGTGTAAAACTTCCGAAATTTGCTCATGTAACAAGTTTAAAACCTTTTTTCCATGTGAGCTTCGAGAATTGGTCAGAAAATTCTCGAAGACTTACGATTTTTGCCTTGTGTAAAACTTCCCCTATGAAGGGGAGGTCATCGCTTTTAATACACGGCAATAGTGACCCCACTATTACTCCACTTCACCGGGCTGAAGGCCTCGGCGCGGCCCCCCACTCAGTAGGCTGGAGGAGCCTCCTGATGGGGACCTCCCCTCAACTCATTAAATAACTCCCGAGAAAACGTCGGGGAAATTTGCTCATGTAACAAGTTTAAAACCTTTTTTCCATGCGAGTTTCGAGAATTGGTCAGAAAATTCTCGAAGACACGATTTTTGCCTTGTGTAAAACTTCCGAAATTTGATCATGTAACAAGTTTAAAACCTTTTTTCCATGTGAGCTTCCAGAATTAGTCAGAAAATTCTCGAAAACTTACGATTTTTGCCTTGGGTAAAACTTCCGAAATTTGCTCATGTAACAAGTTTAAAACCTTTTTTCCATGTGAGCTTCGAGAATTGGTCAGAAAATTCTCGAAGACACGATTTTTGCCTTGGGTAAAACTTCCGAAATTTGCTCATGTAACAAGTTTAAAACCTTTTTTCCATGTGAGCTTCGAGAATTGGTCAGAAAATTCTCGAAGACTTACGATTTTTGCTCTGTGTAAAACTTCCGAAATTTGCTCATGTAACAAGTTTAAAACCATTTTTCCATGTGAGCTTCGAGAATTGGTCAGAAAATTCTCGAAGACACGATTTTTGCCTTGTGTAAAACTTCCGAAATTTGATCATGTAACAAGTTTAAAACCTTTTTTCCATGTGAGCTTCGAGAATTGGTCAGAAAATTCTCGAAGACACGATTTTTGCCTTGTGTAAAACTTCCGAAATTTGCTCATGTAACAAGTTTAAAACCTTTTTTCCATGTGAGCTTCCAGAATTGGTCAGAAAATTCTCGAAAACTTACGATTTTTGCCTTGGGTAAAACTTCCGAAATTTGCTCATGTAACAAGTTTAAAACCTTTTTTCCATGTGAGCTTCGAGAATTGGTCAGAAAATTCTCGAAGACTTACGATTTTTGCCTTGGGTAAAACTTCCGAAATTTGCTCATGTAACAAGTTTAAAACCTTTTTTCCATGTGAGCTTCGAGAATTGGTCAGAAAATTCTCGAAGACACGATTTTTGCCTTGTGTAAAACTTCCGAAATTTGCTCATGTAACAAGTTTAAAACCTTTTTTCCATGTGAGCTTCCAGAATTGGTCAGAAAATTCTCGAAAACTTACGATTTTTGCCTTGGGTAAAACTTCCGAAATTTGCTCATGTAACAAGTTTAAAACCTTTTTTCCATGTGAGCTTCGAGAATTGGTCAGAAAATTCTCGAAGACTTACGATTTTTGCCTTGGGTAAAACTTCCGAAATTTGCTCATGTAACAAGTTTAAAACCTTTTTTCCATGTGAGCTTCGAGAATTGGTCAGAAAATTCTCGAAGACTTGCGATTTTTGCTCTGTGTAAAACTTCCGAAATTTGCTCATGTAACAAGTTTAAAACCTTTTTTCCATGTGAGCTTCGAGAATTGGTCAGAAAATTCTCGAAGACTTACGATTTTTGCTCTGTGCAAAACTTCCGAAATTTGCTCATGTAACAAGTTTAAAACCATTTTTCCATGTGAGCTTCGAGAATTGGTCAGAAAATTCTCGAAGACACGATTTTTGCCTTGTGTAAAACTTCCGAAATTTGATCATGTAACAAGTTTAAAACCTTTTTTCCATGTGAGCTTCGAGAATTGGTCAGAAAATTCTCGAAGACTTACGATTTTTGCTCTGTGCAAAACTTCCGAAATTTGCTCATGTAACAAGTTTAAAACCATTTTTCCATGTGAGCTTCGAGAATTGGTCAGAAAATTCTCGAAGACTTGCGATTTTTGCCTTGTGTAAAACTTCCGAAATTTGCTCATGTAACAAGTTTAAAACCTTTTTTCCATGTGAGCTTCGAGAATTGGTCAGAAAATTCTCGAAAACTTACGATTTTTGCCTTGGGTAAAACTTCCGAAATTTGCTCATGTAACAAGTTTAAAACCTTTTTTCCATGTGAGCTTCGAGAATTGGTCAGAAAATTCTCGAAGACTTGCGATTTTTGCTCTGTGTAAAACTTCCGAAATTTGCTCATGTAACAAGTTTAAAACCTTTTTTCCATGTGAGCTTCGAGAATTGGTCAGAAAATTCTCGAAGACTTACGATTTTTGCTCTGTGTAAAACTTCCGAAATTTGCTCATGTAACAAGTTTAAAACCATTTTTCCATGTGAGCTTCGAGAATTGGTCAGAAAATTCTCGAAGACACGATTTTTGCCTTGTGTAAAACTTCCGAAATTTGCTCATGTAACAAGTTTAAAACCTTTTTTCCATGTGAGCTTCGAGAATTGGTCAGAAAATTCTCGAAGACTTACGATTTTTGCCTTGTGTAAAACTTCCGAAATTTGCTCATGTAACAAGTTTAAAACCTTTTTTCCATGTGAGCTTCGAGAATTGGTCAGAAAATTCTCGAAAACTTACGATTTTTGCCTTGGGTAAAACTTCCGAAATTTGCTCATGTAACAAGTTTAAAACCTTTTTTCCATGTGAGCTTCCAGAATTGGTCAGAAAATTCTCGAAAACTTACGATTTTTGCCTTGGGTAAAACTTCCGAAATTTGCTCATGTAACAAGTTTAAAACCTTTTTTCCATGTGAGCTTCGAGAATTGGTCAGAAAATTCTCGAAGACTTACGATTTTTGCCTTGGGTAAAACTTCCGAAATTTGCTCATGTAACAAGTTTAAAACCTTTTTTCCATGTGAGCTTCGAGAATTGGTCAGAAAATTCTCGAAGACACGATTTTTGCCTTGTGTAAAACTTCCGAAATTTGCTCATGTAACAAGTTTAAAACCTTTTTTCCATGTGAGCTTCCAGAATTGGTCAGAAAATTCTCGAAAACTTACGATTTTTGCCTTGGGTAAAACTTCCGAAATTTGCTCATGTAACAAGTTTAAAACCTTTTTTCCATGTGAGCTTCGAGAATTGGTCAGAAAATTCTCGAAGACTTACGATTTTTGCCTTGGGTAAAACTTCCGAAATTTGCTCATGTAACAAGTTTAAAACCTTTTTTCCATGTGAGCTTCGAGAATTGGTCAGAAAATTCTCGAAGACTTGCGATTTTTGCTCTGTGTAAAACTTCCGAAATTTGCTCATGTAACAAGTTTAAAACCTTTTTTCCATGTGAGCTTCGAGAATTGGTCAGAAAATTCTCGAAGACTTACGATTTTTGCTCTGTGCAAAACTTCCGAAATTTGCTCATGTAACAAGTTTAAAACCATTTTTCCATGTGAGCTTCGAGAATTGGTCAGAAAATTCTCGAAGACACGATTTTTGCCTTGTGTAAAACTTCCGAAATTTGATCATGTAACAAGTTTAAAACCTTTTTTCCATGTGAGCTTCGAGAATTGGTCAGAAAATTCTCGAAGACTTACGATTTTTGCTCTGTGCAAAACTTCCGAAATTTGCTCATGTAACAAGTTTAAAACCATTTTTCCATGTGAGCTTCGAGAATTGGTCAGAAAATTCTCGAAGACTTGCGATTTTTGCCTTGTGTAAAACTTCCGAAATTTGCTCATGTAACAAGTTTAAAACCTTTTTTCCATGTGAGCTTCGAGAATTGGTCAGAAAATTCTCGAAAACTTACGATTTTTGCCTTGGGTAAAACTTCCGAAATTTGCTCATGTAACAAGTTTAAAACCTTTTTTCCATGTGAGCTTCGAGAATTGGTCAGAAAATTCTCGAAGACTTGCGATTTTTGCTCTGTGTAAAAC
Organism: Cryptocephalus primarius; assembly: GCA_963576515.1. Lineage (NCBI taxonomy): Eukaryota > Metazoa > Arthropoda > Insecta > Coleoptera > Chrysomelidae > Cryptocephalus > Cryptocephalus primarius. The sequence continues at coordinate 9,224,579 of OY754938.1, read as the reverse complement.
TTCCGAAATTTGCTCATGTAACAAGTTTAAAACCTTTTTTCCATGTGAGCTTCGAGAATTGGTCAGAAAATTCTCGAAGACTTACGATTTTTGCTCTGTGTAAAACTTCCGAAATTTGCTCATGTAACAAGTTTAAAACCATTTTTCCATGTGAGCTTCGAGAATTGGTCAGAAAATTCTCGAAGACACGATTTTTGCCTTGTGTAAAACTTCCGAAATTTGCTCATGTAACAAGTTTAAAACCTTTTTTCCATGTGAGCTTCGAGAATTGGTCAGAAAATTCTCGAAGACTTACGATTTTTGCCTTGTGTAAAACTTCCGAAATTTGCTCATGTAACAAGTTTAAAACCTTTTTTCCATGTGAGCTTCGAGAATTGGTCAGAAAATTCTCGAAAACTTACGATTTTTGCCTTGGGTAAAACTTCCGAAATTTGCTCATGTAACAAGTTTAAAACCTTTTTTCCATGTGAGCTTCGAGAATTGGTCAGAAAATTCTCGAAAACTTACGATTTTTGCCTTGGGTAAAACTTCCGAAATTTGCTCATGTAACAAGTTTAAAACCTTTTTTCCATGTGAGCTTCGAGAATTGGTCAGAAAATTCTCGAAGACTTACGATTTTTGCCTTGTGAAAAACTTCTGCTATGAAGGGGAGGTCATCGCTTTTAATACACGGCAATAGTGACCCCACTATTACTCCATTTCACCGGGCTGAAGGCCTCGGCGCGGCCCCCCACTCAGTAGGCTGGAGGAGCCTCCTGATGGGGACCTCCCCTCAACTCATTCAATAACTCCCGAGAAAACGTCGGGGAAATTTGCTCATGTAACAAGTTTAAAACCTTTTTTCCATGTGAGCTTCGAGAATTGGTCAGAAAATTCTCGAAGACTTACGATTTTTGCCTAGGGTAAAACTTCCGAAATTTGCTCATGTAACAAGTTTAAAACCTTTTTTCCATGTGAGCTTCGAGAATTGGTCAGAAAATTCTCGAAGACGCGATTTTTGCTCTGTGTAAAACTTCCGAAATTTGCTCATGTAACAAGTTTAAAACCTTTTTTCCATGTGAGCTTCGAGAATTGGTCAGAAAATTCTCGAAGACTTACGATTTTTGCTCTGTGTAAAACTTCCGAAATTTGCTCATGTAACAAGTTTAAAACCATTTTTCCATGTGAGCTTCGAGAATTGGTCAGAAAATTCTCGAAGACACGATTTTTGCCTTGTGTAAAACTTCCGAAATTTGCTCATGTAACAAGTTTAAAACCATTTTTCCATGTGAGCTTCGAGAATTGGTCAGAAAATTCTCGAAGACACGATTTTTGCCTTGTGTAAAACTTCCGAAATTTGATCATGTAACAAGTTTAAAACCTTTTTTCCATGTGAGCTTCGAGAATTGGTCAGAAAATTCTCGAAGACTTACGATTTTTGCTCTGTGCAAAACTTCCGAAATTTGCTCATGTAACAAGTTTAAAACCATTTTTCCATGTGAGCTTCGAGAATTGGTCAGAAAATTCTCGAAGACTTGCGATTTTTGCCTTGTGTAAAACTTCCGAAATTTGCTCATGTAACAAGTTTAAAACCTTTTTTCCATGTGAGCTTCGAGAATTGGTCAGAAAATTCTCGAAAACTTACGATTTTTGCCTTGGGTAAAACTTCCGAAATTTGCTCATGTAACAAGTTTAAAACCTTTTTTCCATGTGAGCTTCGAGAATTGGTCAGAAAATTCTCGAAGACTTGCGATTTTTGCTCTGTGTAAAACTTCCGAAATTTGCTCATGTAACAAGTTTAAAACCTTTTTTCCATGTGAGCTTCGAGAATTGGTCAGAAAATTCTCGAAGACTTACGATTTTTGCTCTGTGTAAAACTTCCGAAATTTGCTCATGTAACAAGTTTAAAACCATTTTTCCATGTGAGCTTCGAGAATTGGTCAGAAAATTCTCGAAGACACGATTTTTGCCTTGTGTAAAACTTCCGAAATTTGCTCATGTAACAAGTTTAAAACCTTTTTTCCATGTGAGCTTCGAGAATTGGTCAGAAAATTCTCGAAGACTTACGATTTTTGCCTTGTGTAAAACTTCCGAAATTTGCTCATGTAACAAGTTTAAAACCTTTTTTCCATGTGAGCTTCGAGAATTGGTCAGAAAATTCTCGAAAACTTACGATTTTTGCCTTGGGTAAAACTTCCGAAATTTGCTCATGTAACAAGTTTAAAACCTTTTTTCCATGTGAGCTTCGAGAATTGGTCAGAAAATTCTCGAAAACTTACGATTTTTGCCTTGGGTAAAACTTCCGAAATTTGCTCATGTAACAAGTTTAAAACCTTTTTTCCATGTGAGCTTCGAGAATTGGTCAGAAAATTCTCGAAGACTTACGATTTTTGCCTTGTGAAAAACTTCTGCTATGAAGGGGAGGTCATCGCTTTTAATACACGGCAATAGTGACCCCACTATTACTCCATTTCACCGGGCTGAAGGCCTCGGCGCGGCCCCCCACTCAGTAGGCTGGAGGAGCCTCCTGATGGGGACCTCCCCTCAACTCATTCAATAACTCCCGAGAAAACGTCGGGGAAATTTGCTCATGTAACAAGTTTAAAACCTTTTTTCCATGTGAGCTTCGAGAATTGGTCAGAAAATTCTCGAAGACTTACGATTTTTGCCTAGGGTAAAACTTCCGAAATTTGCTCATGTAACAAGTTTAAAACCTTTTTTCCATGTGAGCTTCGAGAATTGGTCAGAAAATTCTCGAAGACTTACGATTTTTGCCTAGGGTAAAACTTCCGAAATTTGCTCATGTAACAAGTTTAAAACCTTTTTTCCATGTGAGCTTCGAGAATTGGTCAGAAAATTCTCGAAGACGCGATTTTTGCTCTGTGTAAAACTTCCGAAATTTGCTCATGTAACAAGTTTAAAACCTTTTTTCCATGTGAGCTTCGAGAATTGGTCAGAAAATTCTCGAAGACTTACGATTTTTGCTCTGTGTAAAACTTCCGAAATTTGCTCATGTAACAAGTTTAAAACCATTTTTCCATGTGAGCTTCGAGAATTGGTCAGAAAATTCTCGAAGACACGATTTTTGCCTTGTGTAAAACTTCCGAAATTTGATCATGTAACAAGTTTAAAACCTTTTTTCCATGTGAGCTTCCAGAATTAGTCAGAAAATTCTCGAAAACTTACGATTTTTGCCTTGGGTAAAACTTCCGAAATTTGCTCATGTAACAAGTTTAAAACCTTTTTTCCATGTGAGCTTCGAGAATTGGTCAGAAAATTCTCGAAGACTTACGATTTTTGCCTTGGGTAAAACTTCCGAAATTTGCTCATGTAACAAGTTTAAAACCTTTTTTCCATGTGAGCTTCGAGAATTGGTCAGAAAATTCTCGAAGACTTGCGATTTTTGCTCTGTGTAAAACTTCCGAAATTTGCTCATGTAACAAGTTTAAAACCTTTTTTCCATGTGAGCTTCGAGAATTGGTCAGAAAATTCTCGAAGACTTACGATTTTTGCTCTGTGTAAAACTTCCGAAATTTGCTCATGTAACAAGTTTAAAACCATTTTTCCATGTGAGCTTCGAGAATTGGTCAGAAAATTCTCGAAGACACGATTTTTGCCTTGTGTAAAACTTCCGAAATTTGATCATGTAACAAGTTTAAAACCTTTTTTCCATGTGAGCTTCGAGAATTGGTCAGAAAATTCTCGAAGACTTACGATTTTTGCCTTGTGTAAAACTTCCGAAATTTGCTCATGTAACAAGTTTAAAACCTTTTTTCCATGTGAGCTTCGAGAATTGGTCAGAAAATTCTCGAAAACTTACGATTTTTGCCTTGGGTAAAACTTCCGAAATTTGCTCATGTAACAAGTTTAAAACCATTTTTCCATGTGAGCTTCGAGAATTGGTCAGAAAATTCTCGAAGACACGATTTTTGCCTTGTGTAAAACTTCCGAAATTTGCTCATGTAACAAGTTTAAAACCTTTTTTCCATGTGAGCTTCCAGAATTGGTCAGAAAATTCTCGAAAACTTACGATTTTTGCCTTGGGTAAAACTTCCGAAATTTGCTCATGTAACAAGTTTAAAACCTTTTTTCCATGTGAGCTTCGAGAATTGGTCAGAAAATTCTCGAAGACTTACGATTTTTGCCTTGGGTAAAACTTCCGAAATTTGCTCATGTAACAAGTTTAAAACCTTTTTTCCATGTGAGCTTCGAGAATTGGTCAGAAAATTCTCGAAGACTTGCGATTTTTGCTCTGTGTAAAACTTCCGAAATTTGCTCATATAACAAGTTTAAAACCTTTTTTCCATGTGAGCTTCGAGAATTGGTCAGAAAATTCTCGAAGACTTACGATTTTTGCTCTGTGCAAAACTTCCGAAATTTGCTCATGTAACAAGTTTAAAACCATTTTTCCATGTGAGCTTCGAGAATTGGTCAGAAAATTCTCGAAGACACGATTTTTGCCTTGTGTAAAACTTCCGAAATTTGCTCATGTAACAAGTTTATAACCTTTTTTCCATGTGAGCTTCGAGAATTGGTCAGAAAATTCTCGAAGACTTACGATTTTTGCCTTGTGTAAAACTTCCGAAATTTGCTCATGTAACAAGTTTAAAACCTTTTTTCCATGTGAGCTTCGAGAATTGGTCAGAAAATTCTCGAAAACTTACGATTTTTGCCTTGGGTAAAACTTCCGAAATTTGCTCATGTAACAAGTTTAAAACCTTTTTTCCATGTGAGCTTCGAGAATTGGTCAGAAAATTCTCGAAAACTTACGATTTTTGCCTTGGGTAAAACTTCCGAAATTTGCTCATGTAACAAGTTTAAAACCTTTTTTCCATGTGAGCTTCGAGAATTGGTCAGAAAATTCTCGAAGACTTACGATTTTTGCCTTGTGAAAAACTTCTGCTATGAAGGGGAGGTCATCGCTTTTAATACACGGCAATAGTGACCCCACTATTACTCCATTTCACCGGGCTGAAGGCCTCGGCGCGGCCCCCCACTCAGTAGGCTGGAGGAGCCTCCTGATGGGGACCTCCCCTCAACTCATTCAATAACTCCCGAGAAAACGTCGGGGAAATTTGCTCATGTAACAAGTTTAAAACCTTTTTTCCATGTGAGCTTCGAGAATTGGTCAGAAAATTCTCGAAGACTTACGATTTTTGCCTAGGGTAAAACTTCCGAAATTTGCTCATGTAACAAGTTTAAAACCTTTTTTCCATGTGAGCTTCGAGAATTGGTCAGAAAATTCTCGAAGACTTACGATTTTTGCCTAGGGTAAAACTTCCGAAATTTGCTCATGTAACAAGTTTAAAACCTTTTTTCCATGTGAGCTTCGAGAATTGGTCAGAAAATTCTCGAAGACGCGATTTTTGCTCTGTGTAAAACTTCCGAAATTTGCTCATGTAACAAGTTTAAAACCTTTTTTCCATGTGAGCTTCGAGAATTGGTCAGAAAATTCTCGAAGACTTACGATTTTTGCTCTGTGTAAAACTTCCGAAATTTGCTCATGTAACAAGTTTAAAACCATTTTTCCATGTGAGCTTCGAGAATTGGTCAGAAAATTCTCGAAGACACGATTTTTGCCTTGTGTAAAACTTCCGAAATTTGATCATGTAACAAGTTTAAAACCTTTTTTCCATGTGAGCTTCCAGAATTAGTCAGAAAATTCTCGAAAACTTACGATTTTTGCCTTGGGTAAAACTTCCGAAATTTGCTCATGTAACAAGTTTAAAACCTTTTTTCCATGTGAGCTTCGAGAATTGGTCAGAAAATTCTCGAAGACTTACGATTTTTGCCTTGGGTAAAACTTCCGAAATTTGCTCATGTAACAAGTTTAAAACCTTTTTTCCATGTGAGCTTCGAGAATTGGTCAGAAAATTCTCGAAGACTTGCGATTTTTGCTCTGTGTAAAACTTCCGAAATTTGCTCATGTAACAAGTTTAAAACCTTTTTTCCATGTGAGCTTCGAGAATTGGTCAGAAAATTCTCGAAGACTTACGATTTTTGCCTTGTGTAAAACTTCCGAAATTTGCTCATGTAACAAGTTTAAAACCTTTTTTCCATGTGAGCTTCGAGAATTGGTCAGAAAATTCTCGAAAACTTACGATTTTTGCCTTGGGTAAAACTTCCGAAATTTGCTCATGTAACAAGTTTAAAACCTTTTTTCCATGTGAGCTTCGAGAATTGGTCAGAAAATTCTCGAAGACTTACGATTTTTGCCTTGGGTAAAACTTCCGAAATTTGCTCATGTAACAAGTTTAAAACCTTTTTTCCATGTGAGCTTCGAGAATTGGTCAGAAAATTCTCGAAGACACGATTTTTGCCTTGTGTAAAACTTCCGAAATTTGCTCATGTAACAAGTTTAAAACCTTTTTTCCATGTGAGCTTCGAGAATTGGTCAGAAAATTCTCGAAGACTTACGATTTTTGCCTTGTGTAAAACTTCCGAAATTTGCTCATGTAACAAGTTTAAAACCTTTTTTCCATGTGAGCTTCGAGAATTGGTCAGAAAATTCTCGAAGACTTACGATTTTTGCCTTGTGTAAAACTTCCCCTATGAAGGGGAGGTCATCGCTTTTAATACACGGCAATAGTGACCCCACTATTACTCCACTTCACCGGGCTGAAGGCCTCGGCGCGGCCCCCCACTCAGTAGGCTGGAGGAGCCTCCTGATGGGGACCTCCCCTCAACTCATTAAATAACTCCCGAGAAAACGTCGGGGAAATTTGCTCATGTAACAAGTTTAAAACCTTTTTTCCATGCGAGTTTCGAGAATTGGTCAGAAAATTCTCGAAGACACGATTTTTGCCTTGTGTAAAACTTCCGAAATTTGATCATGTAACAAGTTTAAAACCTTTTTTCCATGTGAGCTTCCAGAATTAGTCAGAAAATTCTCGAAAACTTACGATTTTTGCCTTGGGTAAAACTACCGAAATTTGCTCATGTAACAAGTTTAAAACCTTTTTTCCATGTGAGCTTCGAGAATTGGTCAGAAAATTCTCGAAGACACGATTTTTGCCTTGGGTAAAACTTCCGAAATTTGCTCATGTAACAAGTTTAAAACCTTTTTTCCATGTGAGCTTCGAGAATTGGTCAGAAAATTCTCGAAGACTTACGATTTTTGCTCTGTGTAAAACTTCCGAAATTTGCTCATGTAACAAGTTTAAAACCATTTTTCCATGTGAGCTTCGAGAATTGGTCAGAAAATTCTCGAAGACACGATTTTTGCCTTGTGTAAAACTTCCGAAATTTGATCATGTAACAAGTTTAAAACCTTTTTTCCATGTGAGCTTCGAGAATTGGTCAGAAAATTCTCGAAGACACGATTTTTGCCTTGTGTAAAACTTCCGAAATTTGCTCATGTAACAAGTTTAAAACCTTTTTTCCATGTGAGCTTCCAGAATTGGTCAGAAAATTCTCGAAAACTTACGATTTTTGCCTTGGGTAAAACTTCCGAAATTTGCTCATGTAACAAGTTTAAAACCTTTTTTCCATGTGAGCTTCGAGAATTGGTCAGAAAATTCTCGAAGACTTACGATTTTTGCCTTGGGTAAAACTTCCGAAATTTGCTCATGTAACAAGTTTAAAACCTTTTTTCCATGTGAGCTTCGAGAATTGGTCAGAAAATTCTCGAAGACACGATTTTTGCCTTGTGTAAAACTTCCGAAATTTGCTCATGTAACAAGTTTAAAACCTTTTTTCCATGTGAGCTTCCAGAATTGGTCAGAAAATTCTCGAAAACACGATTTTTGCCTTGGGTAAAACTTCCGAAATTTGCTCATGTAACAAGTTTAAAACCTTTTTTCCATGTGAGCTTCGAGAATTGGTCAGAAAATTCTCGAAGACTTACGATTTTTGCCTTGGGTAAAACTTCCGAAATTTGCTCATGTAACAAGTTTAAAACCTTTTTTCCATGTGAGCTTCGAGAATTGGTCAGAAAATTCTCGAAGACTTGCGATTTTTGCTCTGTGTAAAACTTCCGAAATTTGCTCATGTAACAAGTTTAAAACCTTTTTTCCATGTGAGCTTCGAGAATTGGTCAGAAAATTCTCGAAGACTTACGATTTTTGCTCTGTGCAAAACTTCCGAAATTTGCTCATGTAACAAGTTTAAAACCATTTTTCCATGTGAGCTTCGAGAATTGGTCAGAAAATTCTCGAAGACACGATTTTTGCCTTGTGTAAAACTTCCGAAATTTGATCATGTAACAAGTTTAAAACCTTTTTTCCATGTGAGCTTCGAGAATTGGTCAGAAAATTCTCGAAGACTTACGATTTTTGCTCTGTGCAAAACTTCCGAAATTTGCTCATGTAACAAGTTTAAAACCATTTTTCCATGTGAGCTTCGAGAATTGGTCAGAAAATTCTCGAAGACTTGCGATTTTTGCCTTGTGTAAAACTTCCGAAATTTGCTCATGTAACAAGTTTAAAACCTTTTTTCCATGTGAGCTTCGAGAATTGGTCAGAAAATTCTCGAAAACTTACGATTTTTGCCTTGGGTAAAACTTCCGAAATTTGCTCATGTAACAAGTTTAAAACCTTTTTTCCATGTGAGCTTCGAGAATTGGTCAGAAAATTCTCGAAGACTTGCGATTTTTGCTCTGTGTAAAACTTCCGAAATTTGCTCATGTAACAAGTTTAAAACCTTTTTTCCATGTGAGCTTCGAGAATTGGTCAGAAAATTCTCGAAGACTTACGATTTTTGCTCTGTGTAAAACTTCCGAAATTTGCTCATGTAACAAGTTTAAAACCTTTTTTCCATGTGAGCTTCGAGAATTGGTCAGAAAATTCTCGAAGACTTACGATTTTTGCCTTGGGTAAAACTTCCGAAATTTGCTCATGTAACAAGTTTAAAACCTTTTTTCCATGTGAGCTTCGAGAATTGGTCAGAAAATTCTCGAAGACTTGCGATTTTTGCTCTGTGTAAAACTTCCGAAATTTGCTCATGTAACAAGTTTAAAACCTTTTTTCCATGTGAGCTTCGAGAATTGGTCAGAAAATTCTCGAAGACTTACGATTTTTGCCTTGTGTAAAACTTCCGAAATTTGCTCATGTAACAAGTTTAAAACCTTTTTTCCATGTGAGCTTCGAGAATTGGTCAGAAAATTCTCGAAAACTTACGATTTTTGCCTTGGGTAAAACTTCCGAAATTTGCTCATGTAACAAGTTTAAAACCTTTTTTCCATGTGAGCTTCGAGAATTGGTCAGAAAATTCTCGAAGACTTACGATTTTTGCCTTGGGTAAAACTTCCGAAATTTGCTCATGTAACAAGTTTAAAACCTTTTTTCCATGTGAGCTTCGAGAATTGGTCAGAAAATTCTCGAAGACACGATTTTTGCCTTGTGTAAAACTTCCGAAATTTGCTCATGTAACAAGTTTAAAACCTTTTTTCCATGTGAGCTTCGAGAATTGGTCAGAAAATTCTCGAAGACTTACGATTTTTGCCTTGTGTAAAACTTCCGAAATTTGCTCATGTAACAAGTTTAAAACCTTTTTTCCATGTGAGCTTCGAGAATTGGTCAGAAAATTCTCGAAGACTTACGATTTTTGCCTTGTGTAAAACTTCCCCTATGAAGGGGAGGTCATCGCTTTTAATACACGGCAATAGTGACCCCACTATTACTCCACTTCACCGGGCTGAAGGCCTCGGCGCGGCCCCCCACTCAGTAGGCTGGAGGAGCCTCCTGATGGGGACCTCCCCTCAACTCATTAAATAACTCCCGAGAAAACGTCGGGGAAATTTGCTCATGTAACAAGTTTAAAACCTTTTTTCCATGCGAGTTTCGAGAATTGGTCAGAAAATTCTCGAAGACACGATTTTTGCCTTGTGTAAAACTTCCGAAATTTGATCATGTAACAAGTTTAAAACCTTTTTTCCATGTGAGCTTCCAGAATTAGTCAGAAAATTCTCGAAAACTTACGATTTTTGCCTTGGGTAAAACTTCCGAAATTTGCTCATGTAACAAGTTTAAAACCTTTTTTCCATGTGAGCTTCGAGAATTGGTCAGAAAATTCTCGAAGACACGATTTTTGCCTTGGGTAAAACTTCCGAAATTTGCTCATGTAACAAGTTTAAAACCTTTTTTCCATGTGAGCTTCGAGAATTGGTCAGAAAATTCTCGAAGACTTACGATTTTTGCTCTGTGTAAAACTTCCGAAATTTGCTCATGTAACAAGTTTAAAACCATTTTTCCATGTGAGCTTCGAGAATTGGTCAGAAAATTCTCGAAGACACGATTTTTGCCTTGTGTAAAACTTCCGAAATTTGATCATGTAACAAGTTTAAAACCTTTTTTCCATGTGAGCTTCGAGAATTGGTCAGAAAATTCTCGAAGACACGATTTTTGCCTTGTGTAAAACTTCCGAAATTTGCTCATGTAACAAGTTTAAAACCTTTTTTCCATGTGAGCTTCCAGAATTGGTCAGAAAATTCTCGAAAACTTACGATTTTTGCCTTGGGTAAAACTTCCGAAATTTGCTCATGTAACAAGTTTAAAACCTTTTTTCCATGTGAGCTTCGAGAATTGGTCAGAAAATTCTCGAAGACTTACGATTTTTGCCTTGGGTAAAACTTCCGAAATTTGCTCATGTAACAAGTTTAAAACCTTTTTTCCATGTGAGCTTCGAGAATTGGTCAGAAAATTCTCGAAGACACGATTTTTGCCTTGTGTAAAACTTCCGAAATTTGCTCATGTAACAAGTTTAAAACCTTTTTTCCATGTGAGCTTCCAGAATTGGTCAGAAAATTCTCGAAAACTTACGATTTTTGCCTTGGGTAAAACTTCCGAAATTTGCTCATGTAACAAGTTTAAAACCTTTTTTCCATGTGAGCTTCGAGAATTGGTCAGAAAATTCTCGAAGACTTACGATTTTTGCCTTGGGTAAAACTTCCGAAATTTGCTCATGTAACAAGTTTAAAACCTTTTTTCCATGTGAGCTTCGAGAATTGGTCAGAAAATTCTCGAAGACTTGCGATTTTTGCCCTGTGTAAAACTTCCGAAATTTGCTCATGTAACAAGTTTAAAACCTTTTTTCCATGTGAGCTTCGAGAATTGGTCAGAAAATTCTCGAAGACTTACGATTTTTGCTCTGTGCAAAACTTCCGAAATTTGCTCATGTAACAAGTTTAAAACCATTTTTCCATGTGAGCTTCGAGAATTGGTCAGAAAATTGTCGAAGACACGATTTTTGCCTTGTGTAAAACTTCCGAAATTTGATCATGTAACAAGTTTAAAACCTTTTTTCCATGTGAGCTTCGAGAATTGGTCAGAAAATTCTCGAAGACTTACGATTTTTGCTCTGTGCAAAACTTCCGAAATTTGCTCATGTAACAAGTTTAAAACCATTTTTCCATGTGAGCTTCGAGAATTGGTCAGAAAATTCTCGAAGACTTGCGATTTTTGCCTTGTGTAAAACTTCCGAAATTTGCTCATGTAACAAGTTTAAAACCTTTTTTCCATGTGAGCTTCGAGAATTGGTCAGAAAATTCTCGAAAACTTACGATTTTTGCCTTGGGTAAAACTTCCGAAATTTGCTCATGTAACAAGTTTAAAACCTTTTTTCCATGTGAGCTTCGAGAATTGGTCAGAAAATTCTCGAAGACTTGCGATTTTTGCTCTGTGTAAAACTTCCGAAATTTGCTCATGTAACAAGTTTAAAACCTTTTTTCCATGTGAGCTTCGAGAATTGGTCAGAAAATTCTCGAAGACTTACGATTTTTGCTCTGTGTAAAACTTCCGAAATTTGCTCATGTAACAAGTTTAAAACCATTTTTCCATGTGAGCTTCGAGAATTGGTCAGAAAATTCTCGAAGACACGATTTTTGCCTTGTGTAAAACTTCCGAAATTTGCTCATGTAACAAGTTTAAAACCTTTTTTCCATGTGAGCTTCGAGAATTGGTCAGAAAATTCTCGAAGACTTACGATTTTTGCCTTGTGTAAAACTTCCGAAATTTGCTCATGTAACAAGTTTAAAACCTTTTTTCCATGTGAGCTTCGAGAATTGGTCAGAAAATTCTCGAAAACTTACGATTTTTGCCTTGGGTAAAACTTCCGAAATTTGCTCATGTAACAAGTTTAAAACCTTTTTTCCATGTGAGCTTCGAGAATTGGTCAGAAAATTCTCGAAAACTTACGATTTTTGCCTTGGGTAAAACTTCCGAAATTTGCTCATGTAACAAGTTTAAAACCTTTTTTCCATGTGAGCTTCGAGAATTGGTCAGAAAATTCTCGAAGACTTACGATTTTTGCCTTGTGAAAAACTTCTGCTATGAAGGGGAGGTCATCGCTTTTAATACACGGCAATAGTGACCCCACTATTACTCCATTTCACCGGGCTGAAGGCCTCGGCGCGGCCCCCCACTCAGTAGGCTGGAGGAGCCTCCTGATGGGGACCTCCCCTCAACTCATTCAATAACTCCCGAGAAAACGTCGGGGAAATTTGCTCATGTAACAAGTTTAAAACCTTTTTTCCATGTGAGCTTCGAGAATTGGTCAGAAAATTCTCGAAGACTTACGATTTTTGCCTAGGGTAAAACTTCCGAAATTTGCTCATGTAACAAGTTTAAAACCTTTTTTCCATGTGAGCTTCGAGAATTGGTCAGAAAATTCTCGAAGACGCGATTTTTGCTCTGTGTAAAACTTCCGAAATTTGCTCATGTAACAAGTTTAAAACCTTTTTTCCATGTGAGCTTCGAGAATTGGTCAGAAAATTCTCGAAGACTTACGATTTTTGCTCTGTGTAAAACTTCCGAAATTTGCTCATGTAACAAGTTTAAAACCATTTTTCCATGTGAGCTTCGAGAATTGGTCAGAAAATTCTCGAAGACACGATTTTTGCCTTGTGTAAAACTTCCGAAATTTGATCATGTAACAAGTTTAAAACCTTTTTTCCATGTGAGCTTCCAGAATTAGTCAGAAAATTCTCGAAAACTTACGATTTTTGCCTTGGGTAAAACTTCCGAAATTTGCTCATGTAACAAGTTTAAAACCTTTTTTCCATGTGAGCTTCGAGAATTGGTCAGAAAATTCTCGAAAACTTACGATTTTTGCCTTGGGTAAAACTTCCGAAATTTGCTCATGTAACAAGTTTAAAACCTTTTTTCCATGTGAGCTTCGAGAATTGGTCAGAAAATTCTCGAAGACGCGATTTTTGCTCTGTGTAAAACTTCCGAAATTTGCTCATGTAACAAGTTTAAAACCTTTTTTCCATGTGAGCTTCGAGAATTGGTCAGAAAATTCTCGAAGACTTACGATTTTTGCTCTGTGTAAAACTTCCGAAATTTGCTCATGTAACAAGTTTAAAACCATTTTTCCATGTGAGCTTCGAGAATTGGTCAGAAAATTCTCGAAGACACGATTTTTGCCTTGTGTAAAACTTCCGAAATTTGATCATGTAACAAGTTTAAAACCTTTTTTCCATGTGAGCTTCCAGAATTAGTCAGAAAATTCTCGAAAACTTACGATTTTTGCCTTGGGTAAAACTTCCGAAATTTGCTCATGTAACAAGTTTAAAACCTTTTTTCCATGTGAGCTTCGAGAATTGGTCAGAAAATTCTCGAAGACTTGCGATTTTTGCTCTGTGTAAAACTTCCGAAATTTGCTCATGTAACAAGTTTAAAACCTTTTTTCCATGTGAGCTTCGAGAATTGGTCAGAAAATTCTCGAAGACTTACGATTTTTGCTCTGTGTAAAACTTCCGAAATTTGCTCATGTAACAAGTTTAAAACCATTTTTCCATGTGAGCTTCGAGAATTGGTCAGAAAATTCTCGAAGACACGATTTTTGCCTTGTGTAAAACTTCCGAAATTTGATCATGTAACAAGTTTAAAACCTTTTTTCCATGTGAGCTTCGAGAATTGGTCAGAAAATTCTCGAAGACTTACGATTTTTGCCTTGTGTAAAACTTCCGAAATTTGCTCATGTAACAAGTTTAAAACCTTTTTTCCATGTGAGCTTCGAGAATTGGTCAGAAAATTCTCGAAAACTTACGATTTTTGCCTTGGGTAAAACTTCCGAAATTTGCTCATGTAACAAGTTTAAAACCATTTTTCCATGTGAGCTTCGAGAATTGGTCAGAAAATTCTCGAAGACACGATTTTTGCCTTGTGTAAAACTTCCGAAATTTGCTCATGTAACAAGTTTAAAACCTTTTTTCCATGTGAGCTTCCAGAATTGGTCAGAAAATTCTCGAAAACTTACGATTTTTGCCTTGGGTAAAACTTCCGAAATTTGCTCATGTAACAAGTTTAAAACCTTTTTTCCATGTGAGCTTCGAGAATTGGTCAGAAAATTCTCGAAGACTTACGATTTTTGCCTTGGGTAAAACTTCCGAAATTTGCTCATGTAACAAGTTTAAAACCTTTTTTCCATGTGAGCTTCGAGAATTGGTCAGAAAATTCTCGAAGACTTGCGATTTTTGCTCTGTGTAAAACTTCCGAAATTTGCTCATATAACAAGTTTAAAACCTTTTTTCCATGTGAGCTTCGAGAATTGGTCAGAAAATTCTCGAAGACTTACGATTTTTGCTCTGTGCAAAACTTCCGAAATTTGCTCATGTAACAAGTTTAAAACCATTTTTCCATGTGAGCTTCGAGAATTGGTCAGAAAATTCTCGAAGACACGATTTTTGCCTTGTGTAAAACTTCCGAAATTTGATCATGTAACAAGTTTAAAACCTTTTTTCCATGTGAGCTTCGAGAATTGGTCAGAAAATTCTCGAAGACTTACGATTTTTGCTCTGTGCAAAACTTCCGAAATTTGCTCATGTAACAAGTTTAAAACCATTTTTCCATGTGAGCTTCGAGAATTGGTCAGAAAATTCTCGAAGACTTGCGATTTTTGCCTTGTGTAAAACTTCCGAAATTTGCTCATGTAACAAGTTTAAAACCTTTTTTCCATGTGAGCTTCGAGAATTGGTCAGAAAATTCTCGAAAACTTACGATTTTTGCCTTGGGTAAAACTTCCGAAATTTGCTCATGTAACAAGTTTAAAACCTTTTTTCCATGTGAGCTTCGAGAATTGGTCAGAAAATTCTAAGACTTGCGATTTTTGCTCTGTGTAAAACTTCCGAAATTTGCTCATGTAACAAGTTTAAAACCTTTTTTCCATGTGAGCTTCGAGAATTGGTCAGAAAATTCTCGAAGACTTACGATTTTTGCTCTGTGTAAAACTTCCGAAATTTGCTCATGTAACAAGTTTAAAACCATTTTTCCATGTGAGCTTCGAGAATTGGTCAGAAAATTCTCGAAGACACGATTTTTGCCTTGTGTAAAACTTCCGAAATTTGCTCATGTAACAAGTTTAAAACCTTTTTTCCATGTGAGCTTCGAGAATTGGTCAGAAAATTCTCGAAAACTTACGATTTTTGCCTTGGGTAAAACTTCCGAAATTTGCTCATGTAACAAGTTTAAAACCTTTTTTCCATGTGAGCTTCGAGAATTGGTCAGAAAATTCTCGAAAACTTACGATTTTTGCCTTGGGTAAAACTTCCGAAATTTGCTCATGTAACAAGTTTAAAACCTTTTTTCCATGTGAGCTTCGAGAATTGGTCAGAAAATTCTCGAAGACACGATTTTTGCCTTGTGAAAAACTTCTGCTATGAAGGGGAGGTCATCGCTTTTAATACACGGCAATAGTGACCCCACTATTACTCCATTTCACCGGGCTGAAGGCCTCGGCGCGGCCCCCCACTCAGTAGGCTGGAGGAGCCTCCTGATGGGGACCTCCCCTCAACTCATTAAATAACTCCCGAGAAAACGTCGGGGAAATTTGCTCATGTAACAAGTTTAAAACCTTTTTTCCATGTGAGCTTCGAGAATTGGTCAGAAAATTCTCAAAGACTTACGATTTTTGCCTAGGGTAAAACTTCCGAAATTTGCTCATGTAACAAGTTTAAAACCTTTTTTCCATGTGAGCTTCGAGAATTGGTCAGAAAATTCTCGAAGACTTACGATTTTTGCCTAGGGTAAAACTTCCGAAATTTGCTCATGTAACAAGTTTAAAACCTTTTTTCCATGTGAGCTTCGAGAATTGGTCAGAAAATTCTCGAAGACTTACAATTTTTGCCTTGTGTAAAACTTCCGAAATTTGCTCATGTAACAAGTTTAAAACCTTTTTTCCATGTGAGCTTCGAGAATGGGTCAGAAAATTCTCGAAGACTTACGATTTTTGCCTTGTGTAAAACTTCCGAAATTTGCTCATGTAACAAGTTTAAAACCTTTTTTCCATGTGAGCTTCGAGAATTGGTCAGAAAATTCTCGAAAACTTACGATTTTTGCCTTGGGTAAAACTTCCGAAATTTGCTCATGTAACAAGTTTAAAACCTTTTTTCCATGTGAGCTTCGAGAATTGGTCAGAAAATTCTCGAAGACTTACGATTTTTGCCTTGGGTAAAACTTCCGAAATTTGCTCATGTAACAAGTTTAAAACCTTTTTTCCATGTGAGCTTCGAGAATTGGTCAGAAAATTCTCGAAGACACGATTTTTGCCTTGTGTAAAACTTCCGAAATTTGATCATGTAACAAGTTTAAAACCTTTTTTCCATGTGAGCTTCGAGAATTGGTCAGAAAATTCTCGAAGACTTACGATTTTTGCCTTGTGAAAAACTTCTGCTATGAAGGGGAGGTCATCGCTTTTAATACACGGCAATAGTGACCCCACTATTACTCCATTTCACCGGGCTGAAGGCCTCGGCGCGGCCCCCCACTCAGTAGGTTGGAGGAGCCTCCTGATGGGGACCTCCCCTCAACTCATTAAATAACTCGCGAGAAAACGTCGGGGAAATTTGCTCATGTAACAAGTTTAAAACCTTTTTTCCATGTGAGCTTCGAGAATTGGTCAGAAAATTCTCGAAGACTTACGATTTTTGCCTTGGGTAAAACTTCCGAAATTTGCTCATGTAACAAGTTTAAAACCTTTTTTCCATGTGAGCTTCGAGAATTGGTCAGAAAATTCTCGAAGACTTACGATTTTTGCCTTGGGTAAAACTTCCGAAATTTGCTCATGTAACAAGTTTTTTTGACTGCTTATGCAAACCTAAAACCAACTGTTGATTTTCGTGTTACTCGATTGCACTGATATAACATTGATTTTTTTTTAAAAAGCTTGACTTATCGAATAAATAATCTCTGAAATCAAATTCACCAAAATGAACGTTAATCGATATTGATTCATTTTATCCCTCAGGCAACAACTGATACATGAGAAATTACTGGACATCTCGAATTTACAATAAGAAAACTAACCTTTTAACGGTCAAGTTTGCAGTGATGGCGGCTCCATCCCTGAAAGCGGCTTCCTGCCTGGTGGCGGCTTCCTACCTGGTGGCGGCATCCTCCATGATGGCGGCTCCCTCGCACAAAATCTCTCGTCGCTTTGGAAAAGTCGTCTGAAATTTGAAAATTTTATGGTCAAACCGATGTACGCATTCCATATTGAACTTCCCTTACTTCTCATTGGACAAGGCCCGAAAAATCCCAGGGAAATCAGAGGTAAAAGGGAACTTCAAACAATGGCGTCACCTTTACGTTCGAGAAGAATGACCGGTCAGAGACGCTACAAGTGCACGAATAAAAGCCGTTAGGGGTGCCGAGCGCTGATTGGTCGGCCGTGATGACACCACCGGAAACTACATGCGTTATTCAAAAATGGCTCTAAAGGCGAAGAAATAATTGTTCTTAAAACAGAGAATGAAGTACTTTAAAGGATTAAGTGAAGTTTCAAAAAAATTAACATATGGACTTTTGGAGCTTTCAGCCCAGGTAATTCTGACGCGAAAAAATGAAGTAATGAGCGAAACCGATAGAACCAAACATTAAAATAATTAATATAATTAAGCTCCCACAACTACTAAATTAATGGATTAGCGTTAAATCAAATGAAGCTTGACTTATCGAATAAAAAATCTCTGAAATCAAATTCACCATGAACAGTTAATCGATATTAATATCGATTAATATCGATAATCGATATTGATTTCACCCCTTAAGCGAAAATTATTTTAACAAATAATTAAGAAATTAGTGGACATCTCGAATTCACAATAAGAAAACTTACCTTTTAACCGTCGAGTTTGCGGCAATGGCGGCTGCCTCGCTGATAGTGGCTTCCTCCCTCATGGCGGTTTCATCGCTGAAGGCGACTTCCTGCCTGGTGGCGGCTTCCTCTCCGATGGCCGCTTCCTCCCTGATGGCGACTTCATCCCTGAAGGCGACTTCTTGCCTGGTGGCGGCTACCTCCCCGATGGACGCTTCCTTCCTGGTGGCGGCTTCCTCGGTGATGGCGGCTCCCTCGCACAAAATCTCTCGTCGCTTCGGAAAAGTAGTCTGAAATTTGAAAATTTTATGGTCAAATCGATGTACGCATTCCATACTGAACTTCCCTTACTTCTCACTAGCGAAGTCCCGAAAAATCTCAGGGAAATCAGAGGTAAAAGAGAGCTTCGAACAATGGCGTCACCCTTACGTTTGAGAAGAGAAACCGGTGAGAGACGCGACAAGTTCGAGAATAAAAGCCGTTGAGGACGATGAGCGCTGTTGGTCGGCCGTGTCCCCTCCACCCGAATGTAGTTGCATTATTCAAAAATGGTCCTAATGGCGAAGACGAGAATAACGAGAGACGAGAAGGCGAAATACCGAGAAATCGAAATACGGAGAAGTCGAAACACCCAGAAGAAATATTTGTACTAAAAACAGTTAATGTGAAATACGTATTTTAACGGTTGAGTAAAATTTCAATAGAAATAAATAACCAATAATTACTTTATAGATTTTGGGCCTTTTGTTTCAAAATGAAGTGATAGGCGAAATTCAGATATAACCAAAGGATTAAAAAATTTACATAATCAAGTTCTAATAATTACTAAATTAATGAGTTAGTGTGGAATCAATCCCTGATTTTTACGTATAATGAGTACATTGAAGGGCCCTTTTAATCAAGTTTAAATGTGTATCGTACAGAAACCTGCAATGATGTAATATCGATTTTTTTAGAAACTTAGCTTATCGGATAAAAAATCTCTGATATCAAATTCACCATGAACAGTTAATCGATATTAATTGATTTCACACCTTAAGCGACAATTAGTTTAACAGATAAATGAGAAATTACTGGACATCTCGAATTTACAATAAGAAAACTTACCTTATAACCGTCGAGTTTGCGGTGATGGCGGCTGCCTCGCCGATGGTGGCCTCCTCCCTGATGGCGGCTTCATCCCTAAAGGCGACTTCCTCCCTGAAGGCGGCTCCAACTCATAAATTGAAAGTTTTTCATCACCCAAATACTAAAAACGACGAAACAATTTTCTCATGTAAGAAGTTTAAAACCTTTTTGCTATGTGAGATTCGAGAATTGGTCAGTAAATTCTCGAAAACAGGAGACACGATTTTTTGCCTTCTGGAAAATTCTGCTATGAAGGGGAGGTTATCGCTTTTAATGCACGACAACAGTGACCCCACCATTGCTCTATTTCACCGGGCTGAAGGCCTCGGCGCGGACCCCCACTCAGTAGGTTGGAAGAGCCTCCTGGTGGGGACCTCCCCTCAACTTCCTAAATAATTCCAGAGAACGTAGCCAACCGAGAAATATTGAAAGTTCTTATCATTCAGAAAGTGAAAACGACGGGAAAACATGAGAATTGTGCCCCAGTGACAATAAAAGTTTGCAGGTGTATGTTTTTAAATGATGATTCAAAATTAAAACCCCTATCAGCTAAAAGAATATCTTCAGACAAGATAAATTTTCACTAACCTTTCCTTTAAAACTTTCCACGAATCCATTTTGCTGAGAGAGTTACAGTATATAATAGCGACATATAAATTATAGCATTTTTGCGATCACTCGTTAATAAAGCATTTATAGATGCAGCACCTTTATAATGAGAATAACACTGACTATGTTTTACAAGCGAGGACTGTGCTTGGAGAATTCCGAGTCAACACATTTGTTGTTCAAAATGTTCAAAACCTCCCTTAATCTGAAGATTGTTAATGAAAACTATCATTCGGCAAAAATATTAAAATTTTAAATTTGATTGTTCGGTAATGAATTAGTTAAGGTCATAACTGCTACTATCTAAAAACAGCTGCTATAATTTCTGATCTTTCAAAACATATATATTATTCTTTTTGCAATCACATTCCATCTTTTTGAAAGAATAAAATAGTTTCGAATCCTTTGCAGCCTGTTTCACTATTTTATGTTCATGACAAGTATTGAACATCACATTTTAAAATGATTACTTGCTATTCAAACTTCTTAATTTCCTCATACCTGCGTTTTAGTTTCCTCTGCAATATGTCCATCTCCCCAAGTTCAATGTTCTTCCCCTTGGACATCCTTCCTATGGCAGAAATTTTCCTCTGCTTTGTCTATGCACTTGTGGCGAGCGTCGTTGCGTGAGTAATAGTTATTTCTAAATATGAAAAGGATTATAGTATTTGTACTATTTTTATAATGAGTCTACAAACCTCCTCCATGTCTTCTTACTGGTTGCACTTTTGCATTTGTGTATCAGTAAAACTTGCGACTTAAATATTGTTCCTTGGAAGTGAAGAAGGCACAGCAGCTAATTTTAACTTTTATATTCTCAATCCTTTTGGGAAAAATGGCTGGAAAAAACCTAGTGATCGTCATTAATACCATTACATTTTATAGCAAACTCTACTTACATTGAAACATACCAATAAGTCTGTGTTTTCAATCCATGACTTATGGGTTACGTTTAATGTACTTCTTATGACGCTTTCCATCTATCGGAATAATGTGAAAACAGACATCACACTTTTTGTCACCTTCCACTTACGCACTGTTAACACCGTATCGATAAATCGCGCAACATAAATAATAGTAAACCGAGGCCCAAGCCGAAATGTAAAGAAATGAGATTGTTTGACAGCACCAAATGCTGCTTGGTCCATTCTCTCTTAATTAAAAATATCAAAAATATACCGGAGCCACAGTTTGCGCGCGCAGCCCAGATGTGGTAACACACATCGACGGAAAGGTTACGTTTTAAACAGATGATTATATCTCTGTTCTTTTAAATATCTCCATGAATTACAAATGTATGGTTTCAAAGGCTCACTAAAATTCTTAGATTCTTTAGAAACTATTCAAGTTCCTTTGAGTCATCACTAAAAATTTCTAAGAAAATAGTGCCAAAAAAAACCATTAAAAATGTATTAAAGAAACGTTTCCAATATAATATCTTCTTTAAGGCGGTGGCAACATGTTTAAAAATATGTTAAAAACTATACGATTGCAACAAGTAGCTTAGAAATTTGAAATAATTGCAAGTGCAACTCCCCAACTTCTTTCGTTATGCAAGAACTTCTTTAAAAAAAAAGTTTAAGTTACATTTTGAACACAACTCTACTTTAAAAATATCAGTTATAATTTTTTTACAAACTCCTGAACTCTAATTAGTATTAAAACTAGTTTAAAAACTTTATGGGTTACTTATTATACTTCATATTATTAGAAATCAACTGCAGTTCATTAAAATCTACATAAATTCTTCAGAAACTCAAAATTTTTTGAAATTCCAAATCAAGTTAGGATAACTGTAACAAAATTCTTTAAATTTGTAACTTAATGATTAGGATAAATTATTCAAATTAAATGCATTATTTCTAAATTTGTTAAATATGCAAATGTGCATTTCGCATATGTTCCAAGCACTAATAAAAAGATAGAAGGAAAATTAAATCTCAAACAACTTAATGAAAAAACACTGATCATTAAAAAATAGTTGTCAATTGGATTTTACCTTTTTGTTCTTGTTCGAAGTTGTTCGCCATTGCACCATTAATGGGCAGTCCCTTTCGCCTTAATACGAAGATGTCGCCACCACCTCGCCAAAGACTTACCTAAAAAGAAATAAAAACATGTATTAACAACAACGAATCACAGTAATTTGGAAATAAACAGGTTTTTCAAAAAAATCCAAATGAACTAACCTTACAAACAGCTACATCGGTCTTACTGCCCTTATATGAAGTTCTATGCCATTGTCGACGATAATACTCACCTGGAAAATATTTATATTGTTATATATTGAAATAAACTAACATAATAAGTACATGAAAAACATTGGTCGTTTAGAATTAAGTGACAAAAATACTAACCATTTGACAATGGCATTTAGGCATGAAACCCACTGCTACAGCTCCTCATCAAATAGGCACATCACTTTCACCAAAATGTTCACCACACACTGAAAACACCTGAAACAACAATGATATTAAAACATGAGCAGTTTATAAAATTGTCATGCAAGTGAATCAAGTGATATTAAAAATATTGCTTCTTGAACAAATTACTAAATCAAATGTGATAACATATATAATTATTCAATAAATAATTATATATTTCAATTATTTTATTCAATTATGATATCATTTATCCTTGTACTATTTATCTACTTTAGCTGACTAAGTACGGTGACGATAAGTACGGTACAGTACAATAATGTGACTATAAATAAGTTATTCCATTTTTTTTTTATAAGCGAAAAAGCGACTCCTTTTTAATCGATGTTTTTTACAGCAAATTCTTAAAAAAATACCGCTTTACTAAATTCTCTAGATGCATCGCTGGGGCAAGTACAATTGTTGAAATAAATGATCCCTGGGATAAATATATAGGATTTTTCATAAACTATTCAACCGATCTGTTACCTTCCTCCTACCTATAAGTAGAAAGAAGTACGTCACAGTATAATGGTAAAAAAAATCGGCATCTGAAGCGTTAATTACTGTTTACATTTTATGAATTACCAATAAGAAGGAAAATACTACTAAGAACAATAGAAGACCAATGAACTAACCGTTTGTCATAAGAAAACCCAGTGGTAATCAACAGGTAATCCAAGATAAGGTAATCCAATGGCCACATTTCACTTTTCCGCACCCACACGCGCTCGCGTACACGCGTAAACGCGTAAACGCGCTCGACCGAAATCTTACGAGACCCGAAAACTTCGCTCATACTTTAAATGCAAAATACCTAGAGTGCCTAGGTGTCGCTTTCGATACTTTTGATTCGCGAAATCGCGGAAAAGCCCACGTTAATTCGTTCTCAAACCGAAATCGCACTTTATAAGAACGGCGAGACGGAAATCGCGAAGGGAACGACACGTGTGGGCAAATTAAATAGTCGCGATTGGGCCGCGTGAGCGAAGTCGTACGACGGTAGAAGAATTCTTGAAGATCTCCACTGTAAGGTAATCCATCCAAAGTTGAAGTAGAAGAATTCTTGAAGGTCTCCGATGCAAGGAAATCCATGCAGAGCAGAGCAGAGCAGAGCAGAGCAGAGCAGAGCAGAGCAGAGCAGAGCAGAGCAGAGCAGAGCAGAGCAGAGCAGAGCAGAGCAGAGCAGAGTAGAGGAACAGATCCAGATTTGTTCAGCTTTCAGGAACCACGATGGCGTGAAGGCGATCGACCGAAAACAAGGAAAATAATGCATGTTATATCTTGAACACGTGACATAACGTTAATATACATAACACATAACGTGACGTGACATAATAAATAGATTTAATAGACAATCGGCAATAGAAAAGAAACCGTGACGTTCCCAGGTGGTTTTTTACAAGTACGTCACAGTATAATGGTAAAAAAAATCGGCATCTGAAGCGTTAATTAGTGTTTACATTTTATGAATTACCAATAAGAAGGAAAATACTACTAAGAACAATAGAAGACCAATGAACTAACCGTTTCTCATGAAAAGAACCCAGAGGTAGTCAAAATGTAATCCAATATAGGGTAATCCAATATAAGGTAATCCAAAGGCTACACTTCACTTCACTTTTCCGCACCCACACGCGCTCACGTACACGCGTAAACTCGTAAACGCGCTCGACCGAAAACTTACGAGACCCGAAAACTTCGCTCATACTTTAAATGCAAAATACCTAGAGTGCCTAGGTTTCGTTTTCGATACTTTTGATTCGCGAAATCGCGGAAAAGCCCACGTTAATTCGTTCCCAAACCGAAATCGCACTTTATAAGAACGGCGAGACGGAAATCGCGAAGGGAACGACACGTGTGGGCAAATTAAATAGTCGCGATTGGGCCGCGTGAGCGAAGTCGTACGACGGTAGAAGAATTCTTGAAGATCTCCACTGTAAGGTAATCCATCCAAAGTTGAAGTAGAAGAATTCTTGAAGGTCTCCGATGCAAGGAAATCCATGCAGAGCAGAGCAGAGCAGAGCAGAGCAGAGCAGAGCAGAGCAGAGCAGAGCAGAGCAGAGCAGAGCTGAGCAGAGCAGGAGCAGAGCAGAGCAGAGCAGAGCAGAGCAGAGCAGAGCAGAGTAGAGGAACAGATCCAGATTTGTTCAGCTTTCAGGAACCACGATGGCGTGAAGGCGATCGACCGAAAACAAGGAAAATAATGCATGTTATATCTTGAACACGTGACATAACGTTAATATACATAACACATAACGTGACGTGACATAATAAATAGATTTAATAGACAATCGGCAGTAGAAAAGAAACCGTGACGTTCCCAGGTGGTTTTTTACAAGTACGTCACAGTATAATGGTAAAAAAAATCGGCATCTGAAGCGTTAATTAGTGTTTACATTTTATGAATTACCAATAAGAAGGAAAATACTACTAAGAACAATAGAAGACCAATGAACTAACCGTTTCTCATGAAAAGAACCCAGAGGTAGTCAAAATGTAATCCAATATAGGGTAATCCAATATAAGGTAATCCAAAGGCTACACTTCACTTCACTTTTCCGCACCCACACGCGCTCACGTACACGCGTAAACTCGTAAACGCGCTCGACCGAAAACTTACGAGACCCGAAAACTTCGCTCATACTTTAAATGCAAAATACCTAGAGTGCCTAGGTTTCGTTTTCGATACTTTTGATTCGCGAAATCGCGGAAAAGCCCACGTTAATTCGTTCCCAAACCGAAATCGCACTTTATAAGAACGGCGAGACGGAAATCGCGAAGGGAACGACACGTGTGGGCAAATTAAATAGTCGCGATTGGACCGCGTGAGCGAAGTCGTACGACGGTAGAAGAATTCTTGAAGATCTCCACATTCTCGAAGACATGAGACTTACGATTTGTTGCCTTGTGTAAAATATCCGCTATGAAGGGGAGGTCATCGCTTTTAATACACGGCAATAGTGACCCCACTATTACTCCACTTCACCGGGCTGAAGGCCTCGGCGCGGCCCCCCACTCAGTAGGCTGGAGGAGCCTCCTGATGGGGACCTCCCCTCAACTCATTAAATAACTCCCGAGAAAACGTCGGGGAAATTTGCTCATGTAACAAGTTTAAAACCTTTTTTCCATGTGAGCTTCGAGAATTGGTCAGAAAATTCTCGAAGACTTACGATTTTTGCCTAGGGTAAAACTTCCGAAATTTGCTCATGTAACAAGTTTAAAACCTTTTTTCCATGTGAGCTTCGAGAATTGGTCAGAAAATTCTCGAAGACTTGCGATTTTTGCTCTGTGTAAAACTTCCGAAATTTGCTCATGTAACAAGTTTAAAACCTTTTTTCCATGTGAGCTTCGAGAATTGGTCAGAAAATTCTCGAAGACTTACGATTTTTGCCTTGTGTAAAACTTCCGAAATTTGCTCATGTAACAAGTTTAAAACCTTTTTTCCATGTGAGCTTCGAGAATTGGTCAGAAAATTCTCGAAAACTTACGATTTTTGCCTTGGGTAAAACTTCCGAAATTTGCTCATGTAACAAGTTTAAAACCTTTTTTCCATGTGAGCTTCGAGAATTGGTCAGAAAATTCTCGAAGACTTACGATTTTTGCCTTGGGTAAAACTTCCGAAATTTGCTCATGTAACAAGTTTAAAACCTTTTTTCCATGTGAGCTTCGAGAATTGG
Source organism: Cryptocephalus primarius (assembly GCA_963576515.1). Classification (NCBI taxonomy): domain Eukaryota; kingdom Metazoa; phylum Arthropoda; class Insecta; order Coleoptera; family Chrysomelidae; genus Cryptocephalus; species Cryptocephalus primarius. The sequence continues at coordinate 9,198,733 of OY754938.1, read as the reverse complement.
TCAGAAAATTCTCGAAGACACGATTTTTGCCTTGTGTAAAACTTCCGAAATTTGCTCATGTAACAAGTTTAAAACCTTTTTTCCATGTGAGCTTCGAGAATTGGTCAGAAAATTCTCGAAGACTTACGATTTTTGCCTTGTGTAAAACTTCCGAAATTTGCTCATGTAACAAGTTTAAAACCTTTTTTCCATGTGAGCTTCGAGAATTGGTCAGAAAATTCTCGAAGACTTACGATTTTTGCCTTGGGTAAAACTTCCGAAATTTGCACATGTAACAAGTGTAAAACCTTTTTTCCATGTGAGCTTCGAGAATTGGTCAGAAAATTCTCGAAGACTTACGATTTTTGCCTTGTGTAAAACTTCCCCTATGAAGGGGAGGTCATCGCTTTTAATACACGGCAATAGTGACCCCACTATTACTCCACTTCACCGGGCTGAAGGCCTCGGCGCGGCCCCCCACTCAGTAGGCTGGAGGAGCCTCCTGATGGGGACCTCCCCTCAACTCATTAAATAACTCCCGAGAAAACGTCGGGGAAATTTGCTCATGTAACAAGTTTAAAACCTTTTTTCCATGTGAGCTTCGAGAATTGGTCAGAAAATTCTCGAAGACTTACGATTTTTGCCTAGGGTAAAACTTCCGAAATTTGCTCATGTAACAAGTTTAAAACCTTTTTTCCATGTGAGCTTCGAGAATTGGTCAGAAAATTCTCGAAGACTTGCGATTTTTGCTCTGTGTAAAACTTCCGAAATTTGCTCATGTAACAAGTTTAAAACCTTTTTTCCATGTGAGCTTCGAGAATTGGTCAGAAAATTCTCGAAGACTTACGATTTTTGCTCTGTGTAAAACTTCCGAAATTTGCTCATGTAACAAGTTTAAAACCATTTTTCCATGTGAGCTTCGAGAATTGGTCAGAAAATTCTCGAAGACACGATTTTTGCCTTGTGTAAAACTTCCGAAATTTGATCATGTAACAAGTTTAAAACCTTTTTTCCATGTGAGCTTCGAGAATTGGTCAGAAAATTCTCGAAGACTTACGATTTTTGCCTTGTGTAAAACTTCCGAAATTTGCTCATGTAACAAGTTTAAAACCTTTTTTCCATGTGAGCTTCGAGAATTGGTCAGAAAATTCTCGAAAACTTACGATTTTTGCCTTGGGGAAAACTTCCGAAATTTGCTCATGTAACAAGTTTAAAACCTTTTTTCCATGTGAGCTTCGAGAATTGGTCAGAAAATTCTCGAAGACTTGCGATTTTTGCTCTGTGTAAAACTTCCGAAATTTGCTCATGTAACAAGTTTAAAACCTTTTTTCCATGTGAGCTTCGAGAATTGGTCAGAAAATTCTCGAAGACTTACGATTTTTGCTCTGTGTAAAACTTCCGAAATTTGCTCATGTAACAAGTTTAAAACCATTTTTCCATGTGAGCTTCGAGAATTGGTCAGAAAATTCTCGAAGACACGATTTTTGCCTTGTGTAAAACTTCCGAAATTTGCTCATGTAACAAGTTTAAAACCTTTTTTCCATGTGAGCTTCGAGAATTGGTCAGAAAATTCTCGAAGACTTACGATTTTTGCCTTGTGTAAAACTTCCGAAATTTGCTCATGTAACAAGTTTAAAACCTTTTTTCCATGTGAGCTTCGAGAATTGGTCAGAAAATTCTCGAAAACTTACGATTTTTGCCTTGGGTAAAACTTCCGAAATTTGCTCATGTAACAAGTTTAAAACCTTTTTTCCATGTGAGCTTCGAGAATTGGTCAGAAAATTCTCGAAGACTTGCGATTTTTGCTCTGTGTAAAACTTCCGAAATTTGCTCATGTAACAAGTTTAAAACCTTTTTTCCATGTGAGCTTCGAGAATTGGTCAGGAAATTCTCGAAGACTTACGATTTTTGCCTTGTGTAAAACTTCCCCTATGAAGGGGAGGTCATCGCTTTTAATACACGGCAATAGTGACCCCACTATTACTCCACTTCACCGGGCTGAAGGCCTCGGCGCGGCCCCCCACTCAGTAGGCTGGAGGAGCCTCCTGATGGGGACCTCCCCTCAACTCATTAAATAACTCCCGAGAAAACGTCGGGGAAATTTGCTCATGTAACAAGTTTAAAACCTTTTTTCCATGTGAGCTTCGAGAATTGGTCAGAAAATTCTCGAAGACACGATTTTTGCCTTGTGTAAAACTTCCGAAATTTGCTCATGTAACAAGTTTAAAACCTTTTTTCCATGTGAGCTTCGAGAATTGGTCAGAAAATTCTCGAAGACTTACGATTTTTGCCTTGGGTAAAACTTCCGAAATTTGCTCATGTAACAAGTGTAAAACCTTTTTTCCATGTGAGCTTCGAGAATTGGTCAGAAAATTCTCGAAGACTTACGATTTTTGCCTTGTGTAAAACTTCCGAAATTTGCTCATGTAACAAGTTTAAAACCTTTTTTCCATGTGAGCTTCGAGAATTGGTCAGAAAATTCTCGAAGACTTACGATTTTTGCCTAGGGTAAAACTTCCGAAATTTGCTCATGTAACAAGTTTAAAACCTTTTTTCCATGTGAGCTTCGAGAATTGGTCAGAAAATTCTCGAAGACTTACGATTTTTGCCTTGTGTAAAACTTCCGAAATTTGCTCATGTAACAAGTTTAAAACCTTTTTTCCATGTGAGCTTCGAGAATTGGTCAGAAAATTCTCGAAGACACGATTTTTGCCTTGTGTAAAACTTCCGAAATTTGCTCATGTCACAAGTTTAAAACCATTTTTCCATGTGAGCTTCGAGAATTGGTCAGAAAATTCTCGAAGACACGATTTTTGCCTTGTGTAAAACTTCCGAAATTTGATCATGTAACAAGTTTAAAACCTTTTTTCCATGTGAGCTTCGAGAATTGGTCAGAAAATTCTCGAAGACTTACGATTTTTGCCTTGTGTAAAACTTCCGAAATTTGCTCATGTAACAAGTTTAAAACCTTTTTTCCATGTGAGCTTCGAGAATGGGTCAGAAAATTCTCGAAGACTTACGATTTTTGCCTTGTGTAAAACTTCCGAAATTTGCTCATGTAACAAGTTTAAAACCTTTTTTCCATGTGAGCTTCGAGAATTGGTCAGAAAATTCTCGAAGACTTACGATTTTTGCTCTGTGTAAAACTTCCGAAATTTGCTCATGTAACAAGTTTAAAAACTTTTTTCCATGTGAGCTTCGAGAATTGGTCAGAAAATTCTCGAAAACTTACGATTTTTGCCTTGGGTAAAACTTCCGAAATTTGCTCATGTAACAAGTTTAAAACCTTTTTTCCATGTGAGCTTCGAGAATTGGTCAGAAAATTCTCGAAGACTTACGATTTTTGCCTTGGGTAAAACTTCCGAAATTTGCTCATGTAACAAGTTTAAAACCTTTTTTCCATGTGAGCTTCGAAAATTGGTCAGAAAATTCTCGAAGACTTACGATTTTTGCCTTGTGAAAAACTTCTGCTATGAAGGGGAGGTCATCGCTTTTAATACACGGCAATAGTGACCCCACTATTACTCCATTTCACCGGGCTGAAGGCCTCGGCGCGGCCCCCCACTCAGTAGGTTGGAGGAGCCTCCTGATGGGGACCTCCCCTTAAATCCCTAAATAACTCCCGAGAAAACGTCGGGGAAATTTGCTCATGTAACAAGTTTAAAACCTTTTATCCATGTGAGCTTCGAGAATTGGTCAGAAAATTCTTGAAGACTTACGATTTTTGCCTTATGTAAAACTTCCGAAATTTGCTCATGTAACAAGTTTAAAACCTTTTTTCCATGTGAGCTTCGAGAATTGGTCAGAAAATTCTCGAAGACTTGCGATTTTTGCTCTGTGTAAAACTTCCGAAATTTGCTCATGTAACAAGTTTAAAACCTTTTTTCCATGTGAGCTTCGAGAATTGGTCAGAAAATTCTCGAAGACTTATGATTTTTGCCTTGTGTAAAACTTCCGAAATTTGCTCATGTAACAAGTTTAAAACCTTTTTTCCATGTGAGCTTCGAGAATTGGTCAGAAAATTCTCGAAGACACGATTTTTGCCTTGTGTAAAACTTCCGAAATTTGATCATGTAACAAGTTTAAAACCTTTTTTCCATGTGAGCTTCGAGAATTGGTCAGAAAATTCTCGAAGACTTACGATTTTTGCCTTGTGTAAAACTTCCGAAATTTGCTCATGTAACAAGTTTAAAACCTTTTTTCCATGTGAGCTTCGAGAATGGGTCAGAAAATTCTCGAAGACTTACGATTTTTGCCTTGTGTAAAACTTCCGAAATTTGCTCATGTAACAAGTTTAAAACCTTTTTTCCATGTGAGCTTCGAGAATTGGTCAGAAAATTCTCGAAGACTTACGATTTTTGCTCTGTGTAAAACTTCCGAAATTTGCTCATGTAACAAGTTTAAAAACTTTTTTCCATGTGAGCTTCGAGAATTGGTCAGAAAATTCTCGAAAACTTACGATTTTTGCCTTGGGTAAAACTTCCGAAATTTGCTCATGTAACAAGTTTAAAACCTTTTTTCCATGTGAGCTTCGAGAATTGGTCAGAAAATTCTCGAAGACTTACGATTTTTGCCTTGGGTAAAACTTCCGAAATTTGCTCATGTAACAAGTTTAAAACCTTTTTTCCATGTGAGCTTCGAGAATTGGTCAGAAAATTCTCGAAGACACGATTTTTGCCTTGTGAAAAACTTCTGCTATGAAGGGGAGGTCATCGCTTTTAATACACGGCAATAGTGACCCCACTATTACTCCATTTCACCGGGCTGAAGGCCTCGGCGCGGCCCCCCACTCAGTAGGTTGGAGGAGCCTCCTGATGGGGACCTCCCCTTAAATCCCTAAATAACTCCCGAGAAAACGTCGGGGAAATTTGCTCATGTAACAAGTTTAAAACCTTTTATCCATGTGAGCTTCGAGAATTGGTCAGAAAATTCTCGAAGACTTACGATTTTTGCCTTATGTAAAACTTCCGAAATTTGCTCATGTAACAAGTTTAAAACCTTTTTTCCATGTGAGCTTCGAGAATTGGTCAGAAAATTCTCGAAGACTTGCGATTTTTGCTCTGTGTAAAACTTCCGAAATTTGCTCATGTAACAAGTTTAAAACCTTTTTTCCATGTGAGCTTCGAGAATTGGTCAGAAAATTCTCGAAGACTTATGATTTTTGCCTTGTGTAAAACTTCCGAAATTTGCTCATGTAACAAGTTTAAAACCTTTTTTCCATGTGAGCCTCGAGAATTGGTCAGAAAATTCTCGAAGACACGATTTTTGCCTAGGGTAAAACTTCCGAAATTTGCTCGTGTAACAAGTTTAAAACCTTTTTTCCATGTGAGCTTCGAGAATTGGTCAGAAAATTCTCGAAGACACGATTTTTGCCTAGGGTAAAACTTCCGAAATTTGCTCGTGTAACAAGTTTAAAACCTTTTTTCCATGTGAGCTTCGAGAATTGGTCAGAAAATTCTCGAAGACACGATTTTTGCCTAGGGTAAAACTTCCGAAATTTGCTCATGTAACAAGTTTAAAACCTTTTTTCCATGTGAGCTTCGAGAATTGGTCAGAAAATTCTCGAAGACACGATTTTTGCCTTGTGTAAAACTTCCGAAATTTGCTCATGTAACAAGTTTAAAACCTTTTTTCCATGTGAGCTTCGAGAATTGGTCAGAAAATTCTCGAAGACTTACGATTTTTGCCTTGTGTAAAACTTCCGAAATTTGCTCATGTAACAAGTTTAAAACCTTTTTTCCATGTGAGCTTCGAGAATTGGTCAGAAAATTCTCGAAGACTTACGATTTTTGCCTTGTGTAAAACTTCCCCTATGAAGGGGAGGTCATCGCTTTTAATACACGGCAATAGTGACCCCACTATTACTCCACTTCACCGGGCTGAAGGCCTCGGCGCGGCCCCCCACTCAGTAGGCTGGAGGAGCCTCCTGATGGGGACCTCCCCTCAACTCATTAAATAACTCCCGAGAAAACGTCGGGGAAATTTGCTCATGTAACAAGTTTAAAACCTTTTTTCCATGTGAGCTTCGAGAATTGGTCAGAAAATTCTCGAAGACACGATTTTTGCCTAGGGTAAAACTTCCGAAATTTGCTCATGTAACAAGTTTAAAACCTTTTTTCCATGTGAGCTTCGAGAATTGGTCAGAAAATTCTCGAAGACTTACGATTTTTGCCTTGTGTAAAACTTCCGAAATTTGCTTATGTAACAAGTTTAAAACCTTTTTTCCATGTGAGCTTCGAGAATTGGTCAGAAAATTCTCGAAGACGCGATTTTTGCCTTGTGTAAAACTTCCGAAATTTGCTCATGTAACAAGTTTAAAACCTTTTTTCCATGTGAGCTTCGAGAATTGGTCAGAAAATTCTCGAAGACACGATTTTTGCCTTGTGTAAAACTTCCGAAATTTGCTCATGTAACAAGTTTAAAACCTTTTTTCCATGTGAGCTTCGAGAATTGGTCAGAAAATTCTCGAAGACTTACGATTTTTGCCTTGTGTAAAACTTCCGAAATTTGCTTATGTAACAAGTTTAAAACCTTTTTTCCATGTGAGCTTCGAGAATTGGTCAGAAAATTCTCGAAGACTTACGATTTTTGCCTAGGGTAAAACTTCCGAAATTTGCTCATGTAACAAGTTTAAAACCTTTTTTCCATGTGAGCTTCGAGAATTGGTCAGAAAATTCTCAAAGACTTACGATTTTTGCCTTGTGTAAAACTTCCGAAATTTGCTCATGTAACAAGTTTAAAACCTTTTTTCCATGTGAGCTTCGAGAATTGGTCAGAAAATTCTCGAAGACTTACGATTTTTGCCTTGTGTAAAACTTCCGAAATTTGCTCATGTAACAAGTTTAAAACCTTTTTTCCATGTGAGCTTCGAGAATTGGTCAGAAAATTCTCGAAGACTTACGATTTTTGCCTTGTGTAAAACTTCCGAAATTTGCTCATGTAACAAGTTTAAAACCTTTTTTCCATGTGAGCTTCGAGAATTGGTCAGAAAATTCTCGAAGACACGATTTTTGCCTTGTGTAAAACTTCCCCTATGAAGGGGAGGTCATCGCTTTTAATACACGGCAATAGTGACCCCACTATTACTCCACTTCACCGGGCTGAAGGCCTCGGCGCGGCCCCCCACTCAGTAGGCTGGAGGAGCCTCCTGATGGGGACCTCCCCTCAACTCATTAAATAACTCCCGAGAAAACGTCGGGGAAATTTGATCATGTAACAAGTTTAAAACCTTTTTTCCATGTGAGCTTCGAGAATTGGTCAGAAAATTCTCGAAGACTTACGATTTTTGCCTAGGGTAAAACTTCCGAAATTTGCTCATGTAACAAGTTTAAAACCTTTTTTCCATGTGAGCTTCGAGAATTGGTCAGAAAATTCTCGAAGACTTACGATTTTTGCCTTGTGTAAAACTTCCGAAATTTGCTTATGTAACAAGTTTAAAACCTTTTTTCCATGTGAGCTTCGAGAATTGGTCAGAAAATTCTCGAAGACGCGATTTTTGCCTTGTGTAAAACTTCCGAAATTTGCTCATGTAACAAGTTTAAAACCTTTTTTCCATGTGAGCTTCGAGAATTGGTCAGAAAATTCTCGAAGACTTACGATTTTTGCCTTGTGTAAAACTTCCGAAATTTGCTTATGTAACAAGTTTAAAACCTTTTTTCCATGTGAGCTTCGAGAATTGGTCAGAAAATTCTCGAAGACTTACGATTTTTGCCTAGGGTAAAACTTCCGAAATTTGCTCATGTAACAAGTTTAAAACCTTTTTTCCATGTGAGCTTCGAGAATTGGTCAGAAAATTCTCAAAGACACGATTTTTGCCTTGTGTAAAACTTCCGAAATTTGCTCATGTAACAAGTTTAAAACCTTTTTTCCATGTGAGCTTCGAGAATTGGTCAGAAAATTCTCGAAGACTTACGATTTTTGCCTTGTGTAAAACTTCCGAAATTTGCTCATGTAACAAGTTTAAAACCTTTTTTCCATGTGAGCTTCGAGAATTGGTCAGAAAATTCTCGAAGACACGATTTTTGCCTTGTGTAAAACTTCCCCTATGAAGGGGAGGTCATCGCTTTTAATACACGGCAATAGTGACCCCACTATTACTCCACTTCACCGGGCTGAAGGCCTCGGCGCGACCCCCCACTCAGTAGATTGGAGGAGCCTCCTGATGGGGACCTCCCCTTAAATCCCTAAATAACTCCAGAGAACGTAGCCAACCAAGAATTTTACATCACCTCGTCGCCTAATACAAGAGAAAAACCAAGGGAAAATCATTCATACCGAAACTACGGTGCTTGAAACACCACAGAAAAATCCTCAAACTCAAATTGAAAGTTTTTCATCACCCAAATACTAAAAACGACGAAACAATTTTCTCATGTAAGAAGTTTAAAACCTTTTTGCTATGTGAGATTCGAGAATCGTCAGTAAATTCTCGAAAACATCAGACACACTTTCTTGCCTCCGGCAACCCTAAAACGAGAGAGTACGTAGCCAACCAAGAATTTTACATCACTCGTCGCCTAATACAAGAGAAAAACCAAGGGAAAATCATTCATATCGAAATTACGGTGCTTGAAACACCACAGAAAAATCCTCCAACTCATAAACTGAAAGTTTTTGATCACCCAAATACTAAAAACGACGAAACAATTTTCTCATGTAAGAAGTTTAAAACCTTTTTGCTATGTGAGATTCGAGAATTGTCAGTAAATTCTCGAAAACAGGAGACACGATTTTTTGCCTTCTGGAAAATTCTGCTGTGAAGGGGAGGTTATCGCTTTTAATGCACGACAACAGTGACCCCACCATTGCTCTATTTCACCGGGCTGAAGGCCTCGGCGCGGACCCCCACTCAGTAGGTTGGAAGAGCCTCCTGGTGGGGACCTCCCATTAAATCCCTAAATTGCTCAGAAAATTCTCCAAAGCATGAGGGTAATGTTTCCTTGCTTTTGCGAAAACCTAATACCACAGGGAACCTATACAACAAATTTCATGCTACGTGAGAATGAAGAATTGCCCAGACAATTCTCCTAAGCATGAGATTGAAATATTTCCTTGCTTTTCGAAAATCTAATGAGACACTTAACCTATTCAACAAATTTCATAAATTGCCCAGAAAATTCTCCTAAGCTTGAGGCTAATGTTTCGTTTCTTTCCAAAATACTAATACGACAGGGAACCTATTCAAAACCTACTCGACACCTATTCAACAAATTTCATGCTAGGTGGGAGTGGAGAATTGCACAGAAAATTCTCCTACGTACAAGTCTAATGTTTTCTTCCTTCTCGAAAAGCTAATACGCTTATACAACAAATGCAAAGTGAGAATGGAGAATGCCCAAAAAATTAAGGTGAGAATGATTTTAGTTAAATGGGCATTAAATAAATACCAGTATTTTTTTGTAGGTCGACTTCCCGGATAGATTGATTAAATGGAGCATGTAATATTACCCTCATTAATATTTTTTCTCGAATATTCATGAAAACGATTCTATAAAATTTCATAAAAGGTATGGAGTTTGAATAATTTTGTTTGAGATGACAATGTAAGCGAATGTTTGTGCTCGCATTACCCCAAGCAGGCGCCAGCTTACTTGGTGCCCTTGAGGCCTGTACACCTGCAACGACTAGTAGCCGAAATGCGAAATAGACTAGAAACTAAACACACTAAAACACATAGTAAAATATGTTGTTGCTATGTGGATATGTGGAGTGCGATAACGAAAGCTTCGGCCGATTCCAGACATTCAGGTCAATATTTCTATTTATTTTATTATTATCTTTCCGGCGAAAAGCTTTAACGGCCAAACAGAATTTCTGTTCAGTCCACGCTGGATCGCTGGATATTTTTAAAAATAAAGCATATTTTAATTCTCAACCAATTCGGCTGGCCCTTATCGGTTGCTAATTTCATTCCCTTAGACCCTCGGCAAGTCAAACAATTTTTCGCGCAATTTACGGTCTGCTATCAAATTAATGTTAATGCAAAAAGGCATCCTGGCTTTTTTTTCAATCAACTTGAGAGAAAATACGGTTTAGTATTGCGCAAATGAGTTCCCATGCAAATTTCACTCCCTTAGGTACTGCGTCAATCACCATTTTTCTTCTTTATTAATGTGTATCTGACTAGAACAAGTTGTTGGCAAAAATCAGTGTTACGAGAAAAATTGAGAAAAACGTATATTAGGATGGACATGTTTTCATAATTCAGTTGAAATTGGTGATTATGCTGTGCAAGGAAGTGTTTTGGTACCTACTAAAAAGTATTTTTAAAATTGCCATATTACACATTTTAATTGAGACACTACTAGTAAAATTGACTTCTGAATTTTTGGCTGCTAACTTCACACCGATGTGAGCTTTTGGATGTAAATATCTTTAGAGAAATTATCTAAATAGGTGGAACCGTTATCTGCTGAAATACAATAACAAACATTTCCGAGAGGCCTTTTCCCCTTATGAGTGCCAGGTTCAAAATCTTCTACTCCCGAACTCGAAACCCGATAGCAATCAATTTCCCATTGGGAAGTCGTAAAACTTTTCGTATGATTCCTGGATGCCGGAGTTCTTGAATCTCTCGACGGCGTCTCGAAAGTTAAATTCAATATTCAATTTCTAAATCACACACACACGCACTCACATTTTCGTGAATACGTCCGTGAACGACGCGATGGGGAAATTGATAAATTGACACGGTTATTATTCCCCGTTTTGTCGGCGAAACGGAGAAATTTGATAACTTTTGTTCGCCCCCCCGGAAATGGAAAACTCAATTTGCCTCTCCTCTCCTTTCGCGGGAGTGGAGTTCGAAGGGAGCAGAGCGGAGGCGATGATGCGACTGTTACTTAAACCGTAAAACTCCAGGAGTTAATTGAAAAAAAAAGAGAGGGTGGCCGGTAAATCAATTCGAGAAAAATTTATATCTCGCCGATAGGATCTTACGAGCAGAGTTTCAATTCCACCGTTTTGTTATGTTTATGATTCTACGGGGCGCGATCGATCAAACGCTTTTAATTGCATTTTTTACAACGTTATTGTGATTGAGACGCCTGACGTTTCACGATTTTAATTTAAAAACATTTCATTCATTAAATTCAGGTTTAATTGAATGCTTTTGCATCAGACAGTCGCAAGGGATTTGAAATTTACATCGTACACATTTTTCCATTTCGAATAAATTGATCAACTCAACACGTTTGCAGTAAAGGATCACAAGGTGCCCAGTATTGACTCAAATTACATGATAATTGTATTTTTACCAATTGCATAAATGTAATCGCGATTTATTCAATTATTTTTGACTGCTTATGCAAACCTAAAACCAACTGTTGATTTTCGTGTTACTCGATTGCACTGATATAACATTGATTTTTTTTTAAAAAGCTTGACTTATCGAATAAATAATCTCTGAAATCAAATTCACCAAAATGAACGTTAATCGATATTGATTCATTTTATCCCTCAGGCAACAACTGATACATGAGAAATTACTGGACATCTCGAATTTACAATAAGAAAACTAACCTTTTAACGGTCAAGTTTGCAGTGATGGCGGCTCCATCCCTGAAAGCGGCTTCCTGCCTGGTGGCGGCTTCCTACCTGGTGGCGGCATCCTCCATGATGGCGGCTCCCTCGCACAAAATCTCTCGTCGCTTTGGAAAAGTCGTCTGAAATTTGAAAATTTTATGGTCAAACCGATGTACGCATTCCATATTGAACTTCCCTTACTTCTCATTGGACAAGGCCCGAAAAATCCCAGGGAAATCAGAGGTAAAAGGGAACTTCAAACAATGGCGTCACCTTTACGTTCGAGAAGAATGACCGGTCAGAGACGCTACAAGTGCACGAATAAAAGCCGTTAGGGGTGCCGAGCGCTGATTGGTCGGCCGTAATGACACCACCGGAAACTACATGCGTTATTCAAAAATGGCTCTAAAGGCGAAGAAATAATTGTTCTTAAAACAGAGAATGAAGTACTTTAAAGGATTAAGTGAAGTTTCAAAAAAATTAACATATGGACTTTTGGAGCTTTCAGCCCAGGTAATTCTGACGCGAAAAAATGAAGTAATGAGCGAAACCGACAGAACCAAACATTAAAATAATTAATATAATTAAGCTCCCACAACTACTAAATTAATGGATTAGCGTTAAATCAAATGAAGCTTGACTTATCGAATAAAAAATCTCTGAAATCAAATTCACCATGAACAGTTAATCGATATTAATATCGATTAATATCGATAATCGATATTGATTTCACCCCTTAAGCGAAAATTATTTTAACAAATAATTAAGAAATTAGTGGACATCTCGAATTCACAATAAGAAAACTTACCTTTTAACCGTCGAGTTTGCGGCAATGGCGGCTGCCTCGCTGATAGTGGCTTCCTCCCTCATGGCGGTTTCATCGCTGAAGGCGACTTCCTGCCTGGTGGCGGCTTCCTCTCCGATGGCCGCTTCCTCCCTGATGGCGACTTCATCCCTGAAGGCGACTTCTTGCCTGGTGGCGGCTACCTCCCCGATGGACGCTTCCTTCCTGGTGGCGGCTTCCTCGGTGATGGCGGCTCCCTCGCACAAAATCTCTCGTCGCTTCGGAAAAGTAGTCTGAAATTTGAAAATTTTATGGTCAAATCGATGTACGCATTCCATACTGAACTTCCCTTACTTCTCACTAGCGAAGTCCCGAAAAATCTCAGGGAAATCAGAGGTAAAAGAGAGCTTCGAACAATGGCGTCACCCTTACGTTTGAGAAGAGAAACCGGTGAGAGACGCGACAAGTTCGAGAATAAAAGCCGTTGAGGACGATGAGCGCTGTTGGTCGGCCGTGTCCCCTCCACCCGAATGTAGTTGCATTATTCAAAAATGGTCCTAATGGCGAAGACGAGAATAACGAGAGACGAGAAGGCGAAATACCGAGAAATCGAAATACGGAGAAGTCGAAACACCCAGAAGAAATATTTGTACTAAAAACAGTTAATGTGAAATACGTATTTTAACGGTTGAGTAAAATTTCAATAGAAATAAATAACCAATAATTACTTTATAGATTTTGGGCCTTTTGTTTCAAAATGAAGTGATAGGCGAAATTCAGATATAACCAAAGGATTAAAAAATTTACATAATCAAGTTCTAATAATTACTAAATTAATGAGTTAGTGTGGAATCAATCCCTGATTTTTACGTATAATGAGTACATTGAAGGGCCCTTTTAATCAAGTTTAAATGTGTATCGTACAGAAACCTGCAATGATGTAATATCGATTTTTTTAGAAACTTAGCTTATCGGATAAAAAATCTCTGATATCAAATTCACCATGAACAGTTAATCGATATTAATTGATTTCACACCTTAAGCGACAATTAGTTTAACAGATAAATGAGAAATTACTGGACATCTCGAATTTACAATAAGAAAACTTACCTTATAACCGTCGAGTTTGCGGTGATGGCGGCTGCCTCGCCGATGGTGGCCTCCTCCCTGATGGCGGCTTCATCCCTAAAGGCGACTTCCTCCCTGAAGGCGGCTCCAACTCATAAATTGAAAGTTTTTCATCACCCAAATACTAAAAACGACGAAACAATTTTCTCATGTAAGAAGTTTAAAACCTTTTTGCTATGTGAGATTCGAGAATTGGTCAGTAAATTCTCGAAAACAGGAGACACGATTTTTTGCCTTCTGGAAAATTCTGCTATGAAGGGGAGGTTATCGCTTTTAATGCACGACAACAGTGACCCCACCATTGCTCTATTTCACCGGGCTGAAGGCCTCGGCGCGGACCCCCACTCAGTAGGTTGGAAGAGCCTCCTGGTGGGGACCTCCCCTCAACTTCCTAAATAATTCCAGAGAACGTAGCCAACCGAGAAATATTGAAAGTTCTTATCATTCAGAAAGTGAAAACGACGGGAAAACATGAGAATTGTGCCCCAGTGACAATAAAAGTTTGCAGGTGTATGTTTTTAAATGATGATTCAAAATTAAAACCCCTATCAGCTAAAAGAATATCTTCAGACAAGATAAATTTTCACTAACCTTTCCTTTAAAACTTTCCACGAATCCATTTTGCTGAGAGAGTTACAGTATATAATAGCGACATATAAATTATAGCATTTTTGCGATCACTCGTTAATAAAGCATTTATAGATGCAGCACCTTTATAATGAGAATAACACTGACTATGTTTTACAAGCGAGGACTGTGCTTGGAGAATTCCGAGTCAACACATTTGTTGTTCAAAATGTTCAAAACCTCCCTTAATCTGAAGATTGTTAATGAAAACTATCATTCGGCAAAAATATTAAAATTTTAAATTTGATTGTTCGGTAATGAATTAGTTAAGGTCATAACTGCTACTATCTAAAAACAGCTGCTATAATTTCTGATCTTTCAAAACATATATATTATTCTTTTTGCAATCACATTCCATCTTTTTGAAAGAATAAAATAGTTTCGAATCCTTTGCAGCCTGTTTCACTATTTTATGTTCATGACAAGTATTGAACATCACATTTTAAAATGATTACTTGCTATTCAAACTTCTTAATTTCCTCATACCTGCGTTTTAGTTTCCTCTGCAATATGTCCATCTCCCCAAGTTCAATGTTCTTCCCCTTGGACATCCTTCCTATGGCAGAAATTTTCCTCTGCTTTGTCTATGCACTTGTGGCGAGCGTCGTTGCGTGAGTAATAGTTATTTCTAAATATGAAAAGGATTATAGTATTTGTACTATTTTTATAATGAGTCTACAAACCTCCTCCATGTCTTCTTACTGGTTGCACTTTTGCATTTGTGTATCAGTAAAACTTGCGACTTAAATATTGTTCCTTGGAAGTGAAGAAGGCACAGCAGCTAATTTTAACTTTTATATTCTCAATCCTTTTGGGAAAAATGGCTGGAAAAAACCTAGTGATCGTCATTAATACCATTACATTTTATAGCAAACTCTACTTACATTGAAACATACCAATAAGTCTGTGTTTTCAATCCATGACTTATGGGTTACGTTTAATGTACTTCTTATGACGCTTTCCATCTATCGGAATAATGTGAAAACAGACATCACACTTTTTGTCACCTTCCACTTACGCACTGTTAACACCGTATCGATAAATCGCGCAACATAAATAATAGTAAACCGAGGCCCAAGCCGAAATGTAAAGAAATGAGATTGTTTGACAGCACCAAATGCTGCTTGGTCCATTCTCTCTTAATTAAAAATATCAAAAATATACCGGAGCCACAGTTTGCGCGCGCAGCCCAGGTGTGGTAACACACATCGACGGAAAGGTTACGTTTTAAACAGATGATTATATCTCTGTTCTTTTAAATATCTCCATGAATTACAAATGTATGGTTTCAAAGGCTCACTAAAATTCTTAGATTCTTTAGAAACTATTCAAGTTCCTTTGAGTCATCACTAAAAATTTCTAAGAAAATAGTGCCAAAAAAAACCATTAAAAATGTATTAAAGAAACGTTTCCAATATAATATCTTCTTTAAGGCGGTGGCAACATGTTTAAAAATATGTTAAAAACTATACGATTGCAACAAGTAGCTTAGAAATTTGAAATAATTGCAAGTGCAACTCCCCAACTTCTTTCGTTATGCAAGAACTTCTTTAAAAAAAAAGTTTAAGTTACATTTTGAACACAACTCTACTTTAAAAATATCAGTTATAATTTTTTTACAAACTCCTGAACTCTAATTAGTATTAAAACTAGTTTAAAAACTTTATGGGTTACTTATTATACTTCATATTATTAGAAATCAACTGCAGTTCATTAAAATCTACATAAATTCTTCAGAAACTCAAAATTTTTTGAAATTCCAAATCAAGTTAGGATAACTGTAACAAAATTCTTTAAATTTGTAACTTAATGATTAGGATAAATTATTCAAATTAAATGCATTATTTCTAAATTTGTTAAATATGCAAATGTGCATTTCGCATATGTTCCAAGCACTAATAAAAAGATAGAAGGAAAATTAAATCTCAAACAACTTAATGAAAAAACACTGATCATTAAAAAATAGTTGTCAATTGGATTTTACCTTTTTGTTCTTGTTCGAAGTTGTTCGCCATTGCACCATTAATGGGCAGTCCCTTTCGCCTTAATACGAAGATGTCGCCACCACCTCGCCAAAGACTTACCTAAAAAGAAGTAAAAACATGTATTAACAACAACGAATCACAGTAATTTGGAAATAAACAGGTTTTTCAAAAAAATCCAAATGAACTAACCTTACAAACAGCTACATCGGTCTTACTGCCCTTATATGAAGTTCTATGCCATTGTCGACGATAATACTCACCTGGAAAATATTTATATTGTTATATATTGAAATAAACTAACATAATAAGTACATGAAAAACATTGGTCGTTTAGAATTAAGTGACAAAAATACTAACCATTTGACAATGGCATTTAGGCATGAAACCCACTGCTACAGCTCCTCATCAAATAGGCACATCACTTTCACCAAAATGTTCACCACACACTGAAAACACCTGAAACAACAATGATATTAAAACATGAGCAGTTTATAAAATTGTCATGCAAGTGAATCAAGTGATATTAAAAATATTGCTTCTTGAACAAATTACTAAATCAAATGTGATAACATATATAATTATTCAATAAATAATTATATATTTCAATTATTTTATTCAATTATGATATCATTTATCCTTGTACTATTTATCTACTTTAGCTGACTAAGTACGGTGACGATAAGTACGGTACAGTACAATAATGTGACTATAAATAAGTTATTCCATTTTTTTTTTTATAAGCGAAAAAGCGACTCCTTTTTAATCGATGTTTTTTACAGCAAATTCTTAAAAAAATACCGCTTTACTCTAGATTCTCTAGATGCATCGCTGGGGCAAGTACAATTGTTGAAATAAATGATCCCTGGGATAAATATATAGGATTTTTCATAAACTATTCAACCGATCTGTTACCTTCCTCCTACCTATAAGTAGAAAGAAGTACGTCACAGTATAATGGTAAAAAAAATCGGCATCTGAAGCGTTAATTACTGTTTACATTTTATGAATTACCAATAAGAAGGAAAATACTACTAAGAACAATAGAAGACCAATGAACTAACCGTTTGTCATAAGAAAACCCAGTGGTAATCAACAGGTAATCCAAGAAAAGGTAATCCAATGGCCACATTTCACTTTTCCGCACCCACACGCGCTCGCGTACACGCGTAAACGCGTAAACGCGCTCGACCGAAATCTTACGAGACCCGAAAACTTCGCTCATACTTTAAATGCAAAATACCTAGAGTGCCTAGGTGTCGCTTTCGATACTTTTGATTCGCGAAATCGCGGAAAAGCCCACGTTAATTCGTTCTCAAACCGAAATCGCACTTTATAAGAACGGCGAGACGGAAATCGCGAAGGGAACGACACGTGTGGGCAAATTAAATAGTCGCGATTGGGCCGCGTGAGCGAAGTCGTACGACGGTAGAAGAATTCTTGAAGATCTCCACTGTAAGGTAATCCATCCAAAGTTGAAGTAGAAGAATTCTTGAAGGTCTCCGATGCAAGGAAATCCATGCAGAGCAGAGCAGAGCAGAGCAGAGCAGAGCAGAGCAGAGCAGAGCAGAGCAGAGCAGAGCAGAGCAGAGCAGAGCAGAGCAGAGCAGAGCAGAGCAGAGCAGAGCAGAGCAGAGCAGAGCAGAGCAGAGCAGAGCAGAGCAGAGCAGAGCAGAGCAGAGCAGAGCAGAGCAGAGTAGAGGAACAGATCCAGATTTGTTCAGCTTTCAGGAACCACGATGGCGTGAAGGCGATCGACCGAAAACAAGGAAAATAATGCATGTTATATCTTGAACACGTGACATAACGTTAATATACATAACACATAACGTGACGTGACATAATAAATAGATTTAATAGACAATCGGCAGTAGAAAAGAAACCGTGACGTTCCCAGGTGGTTTTTTACAAGTACGTCACAGTATAATGGTAAAAAAATCGGCATCTGAAGCGTTAATTAGTGTTTACATTTTATGAATTACCAATAAGAAGGAAAATACTACTAAGAACAATAGAAGACCAATGAACTAACCGTTTCTCATGAAAAGAACCCAGAGGTAGTCAAAATGTAATCCAATATAGGGTAATCCAATATAAGGTAATCCAAAGGCTACACTTCACTTCACTTTTCCGCACCCACACGCGCTCACGTACACGCGTAAACTCGTAAACGCGCTCGACCGAAAACTTACGAGACCCGAAAACTTCGCTCATACTTTAAATGCAAAATACCTAGAGTGCCTAGGTTTCGTTTTCGATACTTTTGATTCGCGAAATCGCGGAAAAGCCCACGTTAATTCGTTCCCAAACCGAAATCGCACTTTATAAGAACGGCGAGACGGAAATCGCGAAGGGAACGACACGTGTGGGCAAATTAAATAGTCGCGATTGGACCGCGTGAGCGAAGTCGTACGACGGTAGAAGAATTCTTGAAGATCTCCACATTCTCGAAGACATGAGACTTACGATTTGTTGCCTTGTGTAAAATATCCGCTATGAAGGGGAGGTCATCGCTTTTAATACACGGCAATAGTGACCCCACTATTACTCCATTTCACCGGGCTGAAGGCCTCGGCGCGGCCCCCCACTCAGTAGGCTGGAGGAGCCTCCTGATGGGGACCTCCCCTCAACTCATTAAATAACTCCCGAGAAAACGTCGGGGAAATTTGCTCATGTAACAAGTTTAAAACCTTTTTTCCATGTGAGCTTCGAGAATTGGTCAGAAAATTCTCGAAGACTTACGATTTTTGCCTAGGGTAAAACTTCCGAAATTTGCTCATGTAACAAGTTTAAAACCTTTTTTCCATGTGAGCTTCGAGAATTGGTCAGAAAATTCTCGAAGACTTACGATTTTTGCCTTGTGTAAAACTTCCGAAATTTGCTCATGTAACAAGTTTAAAACCTTTTTTCCATGTGAGCTTCGAGAATTGGTCAGAAAATTGTCGAAGACTTACGATTTTTGCCTTGTGTAAAACTTCCGAAATTTGCTCATGTAACAAGTTTAAAACCTTTTTTCCATGTGAGCTTCGAGAATTGGTCAGAAAATTCTCGAAGACTTACGATTTTTGCCTTGTGTAAAACTTCCGAAATTTGCTCATGTAACAAGTTTAAAACCTTTTTTCCATGTGAGCTTCGAGAATTGGTCAGAAAATTCTCGAAGACTTACGATTTTTGCCTTGTGTAAAACTTCCCCTATGAAGGGGAGGTCATCGCTTTTAATACACGGCAATAGTGACCCCACTATTACTCCACTTCACCGGGCTGAAGGCCTCGGCGCGGCCCCCCACTCAGTAGGCTGGAGGAGCCTCCTGATGGGGACCTCCCCTCAAGTCATTAAATAACTCCCGAGAAAACGTCGGGGAAATTTGCTCATGTAACAAGTTTAAAACCTTTTTTCCATGTGAGCTTCGAGAATTGGTCAGAAAATTCTCGAAGACTTACGATTTTTGCCTTGTGTAAAACTTCCGAAATTTGCTTATGTAACAAGTTTAAAACCTTTTTTCCATGTGAGCTTCGAGAATTGGTCAGAAAATTCTCGAAGACGCGATTTTTGCCTTGTGTAAAACTTCCGAAATTTGCTCATGTAACAAGTTTAAAACCTTTTTTCCATGTGAGCTTCGAGAATTGGTCAGAAAATTCTCGAAGACACGATTTTTGCCTTGTGTAAAACTTCCGAAATTTGCTCATGTAACAAGTTTAAAACCTTTTTTCCATGTGAGCTTCGAGAATTGGTCAGAAAATTCTCGAAGACTTACGATTTTTGCCTTGTGTAAAACTTCCGAAATTTGCTCATGTAACAAGTTTAAAACCTTTTTTCCATGTGAGCTTCGAGAATTGGTCAGAAAATTCTCGAAGACACGATTTTTGCCTTGTGTAAAACTTCCGAAATTTGCTCATGTAACAAGTTTAAAACCTTTTTTCCATGTGAGCTTCGAGAATTGGTCAGAAAATTCTCGAAGACTTACGATTTTTGCCTTGTGTAAAACTTCCGAAATTTGCTCATGTAACAAGTTTAAAACCTTTTTTCTCTGTGAGTTTCGAGAATTGGTCAGAAAATTCTCGAAGACACGATTTTTGCCTTGTGTAAAACTTCCCCTATGAAGGGGAGGTCATCGCTTTTAATACACGGCAATAGTGACCCCACTATTACTCCACTTCACCGGGCTGAAGGCCTCGGCGCGGCCCCCCACTCAGTAGGCTGGAGGAGCCTCCTGATGGGGACCTCCCCTCAACTCATTAAATAACTCCCGAGAAAACGTCGGGGAAATTTGCTCATGTAACAAGTTTAAAACCTTTTTTCCATGTGAGCTTCGAGAATTGGTCAGAAAATTCTCGAAGACTTACGATTTTTGCCTAGGGTAAAACTTCCGAAATTTGCTCATGTAACAAGTTTAAAACCTTTTTTCCATGTGAGCTTCGAGAATTGGTCAGAAAATTCTCGAAGACTTACGATTTTTGCCTTGTGTAAAACTTCCGAAATTTGCTTATGTAACAAGTTTAAAACCTTTTTTCCATGTGAGCTTCGAGAATTGGTCAGAAAATTCTCGAAGACGCGATTTTTGCCTTGTGTAAAACTTCCGAAATTTGCTCATGTAACAAGTTTAAAACCTTTTTTCCATGTGAGCTTCGAGAATTGGTCAGAAAATTCTCGAAGACACGATTTTTGCCTTGTGTAAAACTTCCGAAATTTGCTCATGTAACAAGTTTAAAACCTTTTTTCCATGTGAGCTTCGAGAATTGGTCAGAAAATTCTCGAAGACTTACGATTTTTGCCTTGTGTAAAACTTCCGAAATTTGCTTATGTAACAAGTTTAAAACCTTTTTTCCATGTGAGCTTCGAGAATTGGTCAGAAAATTCTCGAAGACTTACGATTTTTGCCTAGGGTAAAACTTCCGAAATTTGCTCATGTAACAAGTTTAAAACCTTTTTTCCATGTGAGCTTCGAGAATTGGTCAGAAAATTCTCAAAGACACGATTTTTGCCTTGTGTAAAACTTCCGAAATTTGCTCATGTAACAAGTTTAAAACCTTTTTTCCATGTGAGCTTCGAGAATTGGTCAGAAAATTCTCGAAGACTTACGATTTTTGCCTTGTGTAAAACTTCCGAAATTTGCTTATGTAACAAGTTTAAAACCTTTTTCCATGTGAGCTTCGAGAATTGGTCAGAAAATTCTCGAAGACGCGATTTTTGCCTTGTGTAAAACTTCCGAAATTTGCTCATGTAACAAGTTTAAAACCTTTTTTCCATGTGAGCTTCGAGAATTGGTCAGAAAATTCTCGAAGACACGATTTTTGCCTTGTGTAAAACTTCCGAAATTTGCTCATGTAACAAGTTTAAAACCTTTTTTCCATGTGAGCTTCGAGAATTGGTCAGAAAATTCTCAAAGACTTACGATTTTTGCCTTGTGTAAAACTTCCGAAATTTGCTCATGTAACAAGTTTAAAACCTTTTTTCCATGTGAGCTTCGAGAATTGGTCAGAAAATTCTCGAAGACTTACGATTTTTGCCTTGTGTAAAACTTCCGAAATTTGCTCATGTAACAAGTTTAAAACCTTTTTTCCATGTGAGCTTCGAGAATTGGTCAGAAAATTCTCGAAGACTTACGATTTTTGCCTTGTGTAAAACTTCCCCTATGAAGGGGAGGTCATCGCTTTTAATACACGGCAATAGTGACCCCACTATTACTCCACTTCACCGGGCTGAAGGCCTCGGCGCGGCCCCCCACTCAGTAGGCTGGAGGAGCCTCCTGATGGGGACCTCCCCTCAACTCATTAAATAACTCCCGAGAAAACGTCGGGGAAATTTGCTCATGTAACAAGTTTAAAACCTTTTTTCCATGTGAGCTTCGAGAATTGGTCAGAAAATTCTCGAAGACTTACGATTTTTGCCTTGTGTAAAACTTCCGAAATTTGCTCATGTAACAAGTTTAAAACCTTTTTTCCATGTGAGCTTCGAGAATTGGTCAGAAAATTCTCGAAGACTTACGATTTTTGCCTTGTGTAAAACTTCCCCTATGAAGGGGAGGTCATCGCTTTTAATACACGGCAATAGTGACCCCACTATTACTCCACTTCACCGGGCTGAAGGCCTCGGCGCGGCCCCCCACTCAGTAGGCTGGAGGAGCCTCCTGATGGGGACCTCCCCTCAACTCATTAAATAACTCCCGAGAAAACGTCGGGGAAATTTGCTCATGTAACAAGTTTAAAACCTTTTTTCCATGTGAGCTTCGAGAATTGGTCAGAAAATTCTCGAAGACTTACGATTTTTGCCTTGTGTAAAACTTCCGAAATTTGCTCATGTAACAAGTTTAAAACCTTTTTTCCATGTGAGCTTCGAGAATTGGTCAGAAAATTCTCGAAGACTTACGATTTTTGCCTTGTGTAAAACTTCCCCTATGAAGGGGAGGTCATCGCTTTTAATACACGGCAATAGTGACCCCACTATTACTCCACTTCACCGGGCTGAAGGCCTCGGCGCGGCCCCCCACTCAGTAGGCTGGAGGAGCCTCCTGATGGGGACCTCCCCTCAACTCATTAAATAACTCCCGAGAAAACGTCGGGGAAATTTGCTCATGTAACAAGTTTAAAACCTTTTTTCCATGTGAGCCTCGAGAATTGGTCAGAAAATTCTCGAAGACTTACGATTTTTGCCTTGTGTAAAACTTCCGAAATTTGCTCATGTAACAAGTTTAAAACCTTTTTTCCATGTGAGCTTCGAGAATTGGTCAGAAAATTCTCGAAGACTTACGATTTTTGCCTTATGTAAAACTTCCGAAATTTGCTCATGTAACAAGTTTAAAACCTTTTTTCCATGTGAGCTTCGAGAATTGGTCAGAAAATTCTCGAAGACTTGCGATTTTTGCTCTGTGTAAAACTTCCGAAATTTGCTCATGTAACAAGTTTAAAACCTTTTTTCCATGTGAGCTTCGAGAATTGGTCAGAAAATTCTCGAAGACTTATGATTTTTGCCTTGTGTAAAACTTCCGAAATTTGCTCATGTAACAAGTTTAAAACCTTTTTTCCATGTGAGCCTCGAGAATTGGTCAGAAAATTCTCGAAGACACGATTTTTGCCTAGGGTAAAACTTCCGAAATTTGCTCGTGTAACAAGTTTAAAACCTTTTTTCCATGTGAGCTTCGAGAATTGGTCAGAAAATTCTCGAAGACACGATTTTTGCCTAGGGTAAAACTTCCGAAATTTGCTCGTGTAACAAGTTTAAAACCTTTTTTCCATGTGAGCTTCGAGAATTGGTCAGAAAATTCTCGAAGACACGATTTTTGCCTAGGGTAAAACTTCCGAAATTTGCTCATGTAACAAGTTTAAAACCTTTTTTCCATGTGAGCTTCGAGAATTGGTCAGAAAATTCTCGAAGACACGATTTTTGCCTTGTGTAAAACTTCCGAAATTTGCTCATGTAACAAGTTTAAAACCTTTTTTCCATGTGAGCTTCGAGAATTGGTCAGAAAATTCTCGAAGACTTACGATTTTTGCCTTGTGTAAAACTTCCGAAATTTGCTCATGTAACAAGTTTAAAACCTTTTTTCCATGTGAGCTTCGAGAATTGGTCAGAAAATTCTCGAAGACTTACGATTTTTGCCTTGTGTAAAACTTCCCCTATGAAGGGGAGGTCATCGCTTTTAATACACGGCAATAGTGACCCCACTATTACTCCACTTCACCGGGCTGAAGGCCTCGGCGCGGCCCCCCACTCAGTAGGCTGGAGGAGCCTCCTGATGGGGACCTCCCCTCAACTCATTAAATAACTCCCGAGAAAACGTCGGGGAAATTTGCTCATGTAACAAGTTTAAAACCTTTTTTCCATGTGAGCTTCGAGAATTGGTCAGAAAATTCTCGAAGACACGATTTTTGCCTAGGGTAAAACTTCCGAAATTTGCTCATGTAACAAGTTTAAAACCTTTTTTCCATGTGAGCTTCGAGAATTGGTCAGAAAATTCTCGAAGACTTACGATTTTTGCCTTGTGTAAAACTTCCGAAATTTGCTTATGTAACAAGTTTAAAACCTTTTTTCCATGTGAGCTTCGAGAATTGGTCAGAAAATTCTCGAAGACGCGATTTTTGCCTTGTGTAAAACTTCCGAAATTTGCTCATGTAACAAGTTTAAAACCTTTTTTCCATGTGAGCTTCGAGAATTGGTCAGAAAATTCTCGAAGACACGATTTTTGCCTTGTGTAAAACTTCCGAAATTTGCTCATGTAACAAGTTTAAAACCTTTTTTCCATGTGAGCTTCGAGAATTGGTCAGAAAATTCTCGAAGACACGATTTTTGCCTTGTGTAAAACTTCCGAAATTTGCTCATGTAACAAGTTTAAAACCTTTTTTCCATGTGAGCTTCGAGAATTGGTCAGAAAATTCTCGAAGACTTACGATTTTTGCCTTGTGTAAAACTTCCGAAATTTGCTTATGTAACAAGTTTAAAACCTTTTTTCCATGTGAGCTTCGAGAATTGGTCAGAAAATTCTCGAAGACTTACGATTTTTGCCTAGGGTAAAACTTCCGAAATTTGCTCATGTAACAAGTTTAAAACCTTTTTTCCATGTGAGCTTCGAGAATTGGTCAGAAAATTCTCAAAGACTTACGATTTTTGCCTTGTGTAAAACTTCCGAAATTTGCTCATGTAACAAGTTTAAAACCTTTTTTCCATGTGAGCTTCGAGAATTGGTCAGAAAATTCTCGAAGACTTACGATTTTTGCCTTGTGTAAAACTTCCGAAATTTGCTCATGTAACAAGTTTAAAACCTTTTTTCCATGTGAGCTTCGAGAATTGGTCAGAAAATTCTCGAAGACTTACGATTTTTGCCTTGTGTAAAACTTCCGAAATTTGCTCATGTAACAAGTTTAAAACCTTTTTTCCATGTGAGCTTCGAGAATTGGTCAGAAAATTCTCGAAGACACGATTTTTGCCTTGTGTAAAACTTCCCCTATGAAGGGGAGGTCATCGCTTTTAATACACGGCAATAGTGACCCCACTATTACTCCACTTCACCGGGCTGAAGGCCTCGGCGCGGCCCCCCACTCAGTAGGCTGGAGGAGCCTCCTGATGGGGACCTCCCCTCAACTCATTAAATAACTCCCGAGAAAACGTCGGGGAAATTTGATCATGTAACAAGTTTAAAACCTTTTTTCCATGTGAGCTTCGAGAATTGGTCAGAAAATTCTCGAAGACTTACGATTTTTGCCTAGGGTAAAACTTCCGAAATTTGCTCATGTAACAAGTTTAAAACCTTTTTTCCATGTGAGCTTCGAGAATTGGTCAGAAAATTCTCGAAGACTTACGATTTTTGCCTTGTGTAAAACTTCCGAAATTTGCTTATGTAACAAGTTTAAAACCTTTTTTCCATGTGAGCTTCGAGAATTGGTCAGAAAATTCTCGAAGACGCGATTTTTGCCTTGTGTAAAACTTCCGAAATTTGCTCATGTAACAAGTTTAAAACCTTTTTTCCATGTGAGCTTCGAGAATTGGTCAGAAAATTCTCGAAGACTTACGATTTTTGCCTTGTGTAAAACTTCCGAAATTTGCTTATGTAACAAGTTTAAAACCTTTTTTCCATGTGAGCTTCGAGAATTGGTCAGAAAATTCTCGAAGACTTACGATTTTTGCCTAGGGTAAAACTTCCGAAATTTGCTCATGTAACAAGTTTAAAACCTTTTTTCCATGTGAGCTTCGAGAATTGGTCAGAAAATTCTCAAAGACACGATTTTTGCCTTGTGTAAAACTTCCGAAATTTGCTCATGTAACAAGTTTAAAACCTTTTTTCCATGTGAGCTTCGAGAATTGGTCAGAAAATTCTCGAAGACTTACGATTTTTGCCTTGTGTAAAACTTCCGAAATTTGCTCATGTAACAAGTTTAAAACCTTTTTTCCATGTGAGCTTCGAGAATTGGTCAGAAAATTCTCGAAGACACGATTTTTGCCTTGTGTAAAACTTCCCCTATGAAGGGGAGGTCATCGCTTTTAATACACGGCAATAGTGACCCCACTATTACTCCACTTCACCGGGCTGAAGGCCTCGGCGCGACCCCCCACTCAGTAGATTGGAGGAGCCTCCTGATGGGGACCTCCCCTTAAATCCCTAAATAACTCCAGAGAACGTAGCCAACCAAGAATTTTACATCACCTCGTCGCCTAATACAAGAGAAAAACCAAGGGAAAATCATTCATACCGAAACTACGGTGCTTGAAACACCACAGAAAAATCCTCAAACTCAAATTGAAAGTTTTTCATCACCCAAATACTAAAAACGACGAAACAATTTTCTCATGTAAGAAGTTTAAAACCTTTTTGCTATGTGAGATTCGAGAATCGTCAGTAAATTCTCGAAAACATCAGACACACTTTCTTGCCTCCGGCAACCCTAAAACGAGAGAGTACGTAGCCAACCAAGAATTTTACATCACTCGTCGCCTAATACAAGAGAAAAACCAAGGGAAAATCATTCATATCGAAATTACGGTGCTTGAAACACCACAGAAAAATCCTCCAACTCATAAACTGAAAGTTTTTGATCACCCAAATACTAAAAACGACGAAACAATTTTCTCATGTAAGAAGTTTAAAACCTTTTTGCTATGTGAGATTCGAGAATTGTCAGTAAATTCTCGAAAACAGGAGACACGATTTTTTGCCTTCTGGAAAATTCTGCTGTGAAGGGGAGGTTATCGCTTTTAATGCACGACAACAGTGACCCCACCATTGCTCTATTTCACCGGGCTGAAGGCCTCGGCGCGGACCCCCACTCAGTAGGTTGGAAGAGCCTCCTGGTGGGGACCTCCCATTAAATCCCTAAATTGCTCAGAAAATTCTCCAAAGCATGAGGGTAATGTTTCCTTGCTTTTGCGAAAACCTAATACCACAGGGAACCTATACAACAAATTTCATGCTACGTGAGAATGAAGAATTGCCCAGACAATTCTCCTAAGCATGAGATTGAAATATTTCCTTGCTTTTCGAAAATCTAATGAGACACTTAACCTATTCAACAAATTTCATAAATTGCCCAGAAAATTCTCCTAAGCTTGAGGCTAATGTTTCGTTTCTTTCCAAAATACTAATACGACAGGGAACCTATTCAAAACCTACTCGACACCTATTCAACAAATTTCATGCTAGGTGGGAGTGGAGAATTGCACAGAAAATTCTCCTACGTACAAGTCTAATGTTTTCTTCCTTCTCGAAAAGCTAATACGCTTATACAACAAATGCAAAGTGAGAATGGAGAATGCCCAAAAAATTAAGGTGAGAATGATTTTAGTTAAATGGGCATTAAATAAATACCAGTATTTTTTTGTAGGTCGACTTCCCGGATAGATTGATTAAATGGAGCATGTAATATTACCCTCATTAATATTTTTTCTCGAATATTCATGAAAACGATTCTATAAAATTTCATAAAAGGTATGGAGTTTGAATAATTTTGTTTGAGATGACAATGTAAGCGAATGTTTGTGCTCGCATTACCCCAAGCAGGCGCCAGCTTACTTGGTGCCCTTGAGGCCTGTACACCTGCAACGACTAGTAGCCGAAATGCGAAATAGACTAGAAACTAAACACACTAAAACACATAGTAAAATATGTTGTTGCTATGTGGATATGTGGAGTGCGATAACGAAAGCTTCGGCCGATTCCAGACATTCAGGTCAATATTTCTATTTATTTTATTATTATCTTTCCGGCGAAAAGCTTTAACGGCCAAACAGAATTTCTGTTCAGTCCACGCTGGATCGCTGGATATTTTTAAAAATAAAGCATATTTTAATTCTCAACCAATTCGGCTGGCCCTTATCGGTTGCTAATTTCATTCCCTTAGACCCTCGGCAAGTCAAACAATTTTTCGCGCAATTTACGGTCTGCTATCAAATTAATGTTAATGCAAAAAGGCATCCTGGCTTTTTTTTCAATCAACTTGAGAGAAAATACGGTTTAGTATTGCGCAAATGAGTTCCCATGCAAATTTCACTCCCTTAGGTACTGCGTCAATCACCATTTTTCTTCTTTATTAATGTGTATCTGACTAGAACAAGTTGTTGGCAAAAATCAGTGTTACGAGAAAAATTGAGAAAAACGTATATTAGGATGGACATGTTTTCATAATTCAGTTGAAATTGGTGATTATGCTGTGCAAGGAAGTGTTTTGGTACCTACTAAAAAGTATTTTTAAAATTGCCATATTACACATTTTAATTGAGACACTACTAGTAAAATTGACTTCTGAATTTTTGGCTGCTAACTTCACACCGATGTGAGCTTTTGGATGTAAATATCTTTAGAGAAATTATCTAAATAGGTGGAACCGTTATCTGCTGAAATACAATAACAAACATTTCCGAGAGGCCTTTTCCCCTTATGAGTGCCAGGTTCAAAATCTTCTACTCCCGAACTCGAAACCCGATAGCAATCAATTTCCCATTGGGAAGTCGTAAAACTTTTCGTATGATTCCTGGATGCCGGAGTTCTTGAATCTCTCGACGGCGTCTCGAAAGTTAAATTCAATATTCAATTTCTAAATCACACACACACGCACTCACATTTTCGTGAATACGTCCGTGAACGACGCGATGGGGAAATTGATAAATTGACACGGTTATTATTCCCCGTTTTGTCGGCGAAACGGAGAAATTTGATAACTTTTGTTCGCCCCCCCGGAAATGGAAAACTCAATTTGCCTCTCCTCTCCTTTCGCGGGAGTGGAGTTCGAAGGGAGCAGAGCGGAGGCGATGATGCGACTGTTACTTAAACCGTAAAACTCCAGGAGTTAATTGAAAAAAAAAGAGAGGGTGGCCGGTAAATCAATTCGAGAAAAATTTATATCTCGCCGATAGGATCTTACGAGCAGAGTTTCAATTCCACCGTTTTGTTATGTTTATGATTCTACGGGGCGCGATCGATCAAACGCTTTTAATTGCATTTTTTACAACGTTATTGTGATTGAGACGCCTGACGTTTCACGATTTTAATTTAAAAACATTTCATTCATTAAATTCAGGTTTAATTGAATGCTTTTGCATCAGACAGTCGCAAGGGATTTGAAATTTACATCGTACACATTTTTCCATTTCGAATAAATTGATCAACTCAACACGTTTGCAGTAAAGGATCACAAGGTGCCCAGTATTGACTCAAATTACATGATAATTGTATTTTTACCAATTGCATAAATGTAATCGCGATTTATTCAATTATTTTTGACTGCTTATGCAAACCTAAAACCAACTGTTGATTTTCGTGTTACTCGATTGCACTGATATAACATTGATTTTTTTTTAAAAAGCTTGACTTATCGAATAAATAATCTCTGAAATCAAATTCACCAAAATGAACGTTAATCGATATTGATTCATTTTATCCCTCAGGCAACAACTGATACATGAGAAATTACTGGACATCTCGAATTTACAATAAGAAAACTAACCTTTTAACGGTCAAGTTTGCAGTGATGGCGGCTCCATCCCTGAAAGCGGCTTCCTGCCTGGTGGCGGCTTCCTACCTGGTGGCGGCATCCTCCATGATGGCGGCTCCCTCGCACAAAATCTCTCGTCGCTTTGGAAAAGTCGTCTGAAATTTGAAAATTTTATGGTCAAACCGATGTACGCATTCCATATTGAACTTCCCTTACTTCTCATTGGACAAGGCCCGAAAAATCCCAGGGAAATCAGAGGTAAAAGGGAACTTCAAACAATGGCGTCACCTTTACGTTCGAGAAGAATGACCGGTCAGAGACGCTACAAGTGCACGAATAAAAGCCGTTAGGGGTGCCGAGCGCTGATTGGTCGGCCGTAATGACACCACCGGAAACTACATGCGTTATTCAAAAATGGCTCTAAAGGCGAAGAAATAATTGTTCTTAAAACAGAGAATGAAGTACTTTAAAGGATTAAGTGAAGTTTCAAAAAAATTAACATATGGACTTTTGGAGCTTTCAGCCCAGGTAATTCTGACGCGAAAAAATGAAGTAATGAGCGAAACCGACAGAACCAAACATTAAAATAATTAATATAATTAAGCTCCCACAACTACTAAATTAATGGATTAGCGTTAAATCAAATGAAGCTTGACTTATCGAATAAAAAATCTCTGAAATCAAATTCACCATGAACAGTTAATCGATATTAATATCGATTAATATCGATAATCGATATTGATTTCACCCCTTAAGCGAAAATTATTTTAACAAATAATTAAGAAATTAGTGGACATCTCGAATTCACAATAAGAAAACTTACCTTTTAACCGTCGAGTTTGCGGCAATGGCGGCTGCCTCGCTGATAGTGGCTTCCTCCCTCATGGCGGTTTCATCGCTGAAGGCGACTTCCTGCCTGGTGGCGGCTTCCTCTCCGATGGCCGCTTCCTCCCTGATGGCGACTTCATCCCTGAAGGCGACTTCTTGCCTGGTGGCGGCTACCTCCCCGATGGACGCTTCCTTCCTGGTGGCGGCTTCCTCGGTGATGGCGGCTCCCTCGCACAAAATCTCTCGTCGCTTCGGAAAAGTAGTCTGAAATTTGAAAATTTTATGGTCAAATCGATGTACGCATTCCATACTGAACTTCCCTTACTTCTCACTAGCGAAGTCCCGAAAAATCTCAGGGAAATCAGAGGTAAAAGAGAGCTTCGAACAATGGCGTCACCCTTACGTTTGAGAAGAGAAACCGGTGAGAGACGCGACAAGTTCGAGAATAAAAGCCGTTGAGGACGATGAGCGCTGTTGGTCGGCCGTGTCCCCTCCACCCGAATGTAGTTGCATTATTCAAAAATGGTCCTAATGGCGAAGACGAGAATAACGAGAGACGAGAAGGCGAAATACCGAGAAATCGAAATACGGAGAAGTCGAAACACCCAGAAGAAATATTTGTACTAAAAACAGTTAATGTGAAATACGTATTTTAACGGTTGAGTAAAATTTCAATAGAAATAAATAACCAATAATTACTTTATAGATTTTGGGCCTTTTGTTTCAAAATGAAGTGATAGGCGAAATTCAGATATAACCAAAGGATTAAAAAATTTACATAATCAAGTTCTAATAATTACTAAATTAATGAGTTAGTGTGGAATCAATCCCTGATTTTTACGTATAATGAGTACATTGAAGGGCCCTTTTAATCAAGTTTAAATGTGTATCGTACAGAAACCTGCAATGATGTAATATCGATTTTTTTAGAAACTTAGCTTATCGGATAAAAAATCTCTGATATCAAATTCACCATGAACAGTTAATCGATATTAATTGATTTCACACCTTAAGCGACAATTAGTTTAACAGATAAATGAGAAATTACTGGACATCTCGAATTTACAATAAGAAAACTTACCTTATAACCGTCGAGTTTGCGGTGATGGCGGCTGCCTCGCCGATGGTGGCCTCCTCCCTGATGGCGGCTTCATCCCTAAAGGCGACTTCCTCCCTGAAGGCGGCTCCAACTCATAAATTGAAAGTTTTTCATCACCCAAATACTAAAAACGACGAAACAATTTTCTCATGTAAGAAGTTTAAAACCTTTTTGCTATGTGAGATTCGAGAATTGGTCAGTAAATTCTCGAAAACAGGAGACACGATTTTTTGCCTTCTGGAAAATTCTGCTATGAAGGGGAGGTTATCGCTTTTAATGCACGACAACAGTGACCCCACCATTGCTCTATTTCACCGGGCTGAAGGCCTCGGCGCGGACCCCCACTCAGTAGGTTGGAAGAGCCTCCTGGTGGGGACCTCCCCTCAACTTCCTAAATAATTCCAGAGAACGTAGCCAACCGAGAAATATTGAAAGTTCTTATCATTCAGAAAGTGAAAACGACGGGAAAACATGAGAATTGTGCCCCAGTGACAATAAAAGTTTGCAGGTGTATGTTTTTAAATGATGATTCAAAATTAAAACCCCTATCAGCTAAAAGAATATCTTCAGACAAGATAAATTTTCACTAACCTTTCCTTTAAAACTTTCCACGAATCCATTTTGCTGAGAGAGTTACAGTATATAATAGCGACATATAAATTATAGCATTTTTGCGATCACTCGTTAATAAAGCATTTATAGATGCAGCACCTTTATAATGAGAATAACACTGACTATGTTTTACAAGCGAGGACTGTGCTTGGAGAATTCCGAGTCAACACATTTGTTGTTCAAAATGTTCAAAACCTCCCTTAATCTGAAGATTGTTAATGAAAACTATCATTCGGCAAAAATATTAAAATTTTAAATTTGATTGTTCGGTAATGAATTAGTTAAGGTCATAACTGCTACTATCTAAAAACAGCTGCTATAATTTCTGATCTTTCAAAACATATATATTATTCTTTTTGCAATCACATTCCATCTTTTTGAAAGAATAAAATAGTTTCGAATCCTTTGCAGCCTGTTTCACTATTTTATGTTCATGACAAGTATTGAACATCACATTTTAAAATGATTACTTGCTATTCAAACTTCTTAATTTCCTCATACCTGCGTTTTAGTTTCCTCTGCAATATGTCCATCTCCCCAAGTTCAATGTTCTTCCCCTTGGACATCCTTCCTATGGCAGAAATTTTCCTCTGCTTTGTCTATGCACTTGTGGCGAGCGTCGTTGCGTGAGTAATAGTTATTTCTAAATATGAAAAGGATTATAGTATTTGTACTATTTTTATAATGAGTCTACAAACCTCCTCCATGTCTTCTTACTGGTTGCACTTTTGCATTTGTGTATCAGTAAAACTTGCGACTTAAATATTGTTCCTTGGAAGTGAAGAAGGCACAGCAGCTAATTTTAACTTTTATATTCTCAATCCTTTTGGGAAAAATGGCTGGAAAAAACCTAGTGATCGTCATTAATACCATTACATTTTATAGCAAACTCTACTTACATTGAAACATACCAATAAGTCTGTGTTTTCAATCCATGACTTATGGGTTACGTTTAATGTACTTCTTATGACGCTTTCCATCTATCGGAATAATGTGAAAACAGACATCACACTTTTTGTCACCTTCCACTTACGCACTGTTAACACCGTATCGATAAATCGCGCAACATAAATAATAGTAAACCGAGGCCCAAGCCGAAATGTAAAGAAATGAGATTGTTTGACAGCACCAAATGCTGCTTGGTCCATTCTCTCTTAATTAAAAATATCAAAAATATACCGGAGCCACAGTTTGCGCGCGCAGCCCAGGTGTGGTAACACACATCGACGGAAAGGTTACGTTTTAAACAGATGATTATATCTCTGTTCTTTTAAATATCTCCATGAATTACAAATGTATGGTTTCAAAGGCTCACTAAAATTCTTAGATTCTTTAGAAACTATTCAAGTTCCTTTGAGTCATCACTAAAAATTTCTAAGAAAATAGTGCCAAAAAAAACCATTAAAAATGTATTAAAGAAACGTTTCCAATATAATATCTTCTTTAAGGCGGTGGCAACATGTTTAAAAATATGTTAAAAACTATACGATTGCAACAAGTAGCTTAGAAATTTGAAATAATTGCAAGTGCAACTCCCCAACTTCTTTCGTTATGCAAGAACTTCTTTAAAAAAAAAGTTTAAGTTACATTTTGAACACAACTCTACTTTAAAAATATCAGTTATAATTTTTTTACAAACTCCTGAACTCTAATTAGTATTAAAACTAGTTTAAAAACTTTATGGGTTACTTATTATACTTCATATTATTAGAAATCAACTGCAGTTCATTAAAATCTACATAAATTCTTCAGAAACTCAAAATTTTTTGAAATTCCAAATCAAGTTAGGATAACTGTAACAAAATTCTTTAAATTTGTAACTTAATGATTAGGATAAATTATTCAAATTAAATGCATTATTTCTAAATTTGTTAAATATGCAAATGTGCATTTCGCATATGTTCCAAGCACTAATAAAAAGATAGAAGGAAAATTAAATCTCAAACAACTTAATGAAAAAACACTGATCATTAAAAAATAGTTGTCAATTGGATTTTACCTTTTTGTTCTTGTTCGAAGTTGTTCGCCATTGCACCATTAATGGGCAGTCCCTTTCGCCTTAATACGAAGATGTCGCCACCACCTCGCCAAAGACTTACCTAAAAAGAAGTAAAAACATGTATTAACAACAACGAATCACAGTAATTTGGAAATAAACAGGTTTTTCAAAAAAATCCAAATGAACTAACCTTACAAACAGCTACATCGGTCTTACTGCCCTTATATGAAGTTCTATGCCATTGTCGACGATAATACTCACCTGGAAAATATTTATATTGTTATATATTGAAATAAACTAACATAATAAGTACATGAAAAACATTGGTCGTTTAGAATTAAGTGACAAAAATACTAACCATTTGACAATGGCATTTAGGCATGAAACCCACTGCTACAGCTCCTCATCAAATAGGCACATCACTTTCACCAAAATGTTCACCACACACTGAAAACACCTGAAACAACAATGATATTAAAACATGAGCAGTTTATAAAATTGTCATGCAAGTGAATCAAGTGATATTAAAAATATTGCTTCTTGAACAAATTACTAAATCAAATGTGATAACATATATAATTATTCAATAAATAATTATATATTTCAATTATTTTATTCAATTATGATATCATTTATCCTTGTACTATTTATCTACTTTAGCTGACTAAGTACGGTGACGATAAGTACGGTACAGTACAATAATGTGACTATAAATAAGTTATTCCATTTTTTTTTTTATAAGCGAAAAAGCGACTCCTTTTTAATCGATGTTTTTTACAGCAAATTCTTAAAAAAATACCGCTTTACTCTAGATTCTCTAGATGCATCGCTGGGGCAAGTACAATTGTTGAAATAAATGATCCCTGGGATAAATATATAGGATTTTTCATAAACTATTCAACCGATCTGTTACCTTCCTCCTACCTATAAGTAGAAAGAAGTACGTCACAGTATAATGGTAAAAAAAATCGGCATCTGAAGCGTTAATTACTGTTTACATTTTATGAATTACCAATAAGAAGGAAAATACTACTAAGAACAATAGAAGACCAATGAACTAACCGTTTGTCATAAGAAAACCCAGTGGTAATCAACAGGTAATCCAAGAAAAGGTAATCCAATGGCCACATTTCACTTTTCCGCACCCACACGCGCTCGCGTACACGCGTAAACGCGTAAACGCGCTCGACCGAAATCTTACGAGACCCGAAAACTTCGCTCATACTTTAAATGCAAAATACCTAGAGTGCCTAGGTGTCGCTTTCGATACTTTTGATTCGCGAAATCGCGGAAAAGCCCACGTTAATTCGTTCTCAAACCGAAATCGCACTTTATAAGAACGGCGAGACGGAAATCGCGAAGGGAACGACACGTGTGGGCAAATTAAATAGTCGCGATTGGGCCGCGTGAGCGAAGTCGTACGACGGTAGAAGAATTCTTGAAGATCTCCACTGTAAGGTAATCCATCCAAAGTTGAAGTAGAAGAATTCTTGAAGGTCTCCGATGCAAGGAAATCCATGCAGAGCAGAGCAGAGCAGAGCAGAGCAGAGCAGAGCAGAGCAGAGCAGAGCAGAGCAGAGCAGAGCAGAGCAGAGCAGAGCAGAGCAGAGCAGAGCAGAGCAGAGCAGAGCAGAGCAGAGCAGAGCAGAGCAGAGCAGAGCAGAGCAGAGCAGAGCAGAGCAGAGTAGAGGAACAGATCCAGATTTGTTCAGCTTTCAGGAACCACGATGGCGTGAAGGCGATCGACCGAAAACAAGGAAAATAATGCATGTTATATCTTGAACACGTGACATAACGTTAATATACATAACACATAACGTGACGTGACATAATAAATAGATTTAATAGACAATCGGCAGTAGAAAAGAAACCGTGACGTTCCCAGGTGGTTTTTTACAAGTACGTCACAGTATAATGGTAAAAAAATCGGCATCTGAAGCGTTAATTAGTGTTTACATTTTATGAATTACCAATAAGAAGGAAAATACTACTAAGAACAATAGAAGACCAATGAACTAACCGTTTCTCATGAAAAGAACCCAGAGGTAGTCAAAATGTAATCCAATATAGGGTAATCCAATATAAGGTAATCCAAAGGCTACACTTCACTTCACTTTTCCGCACCCACACGCGCTCACGTACACGCGTAAACTCGTAAACGCGCTCGACCGAAAACTTACGAGACCCGAAAACTTCGCTCATACTTTAAATGCAAAATACCTAGAGTGCCTAGGTTTCGTTTTCGATACTTTTGATTCGCGAAATCGCGGAAAAGCCCACGTTAATTCGTTCCCAAACCGAAATCGCACTTTATAAGAACGGCGAGACGGAAATCGCGAAGGGAACGACACGTGTGGGCAAATTAAATAGTCGCGATTGGACCGCGTGAGCGAAGTCGTACGACGGTAGAAGAATTCTTGAAGATCTCCACATTCTCGAAGACATGAGACTTACGATTTGTTGCCTTGTGTAAAATATCCGCTATGAAGGGGAGGTCATCGCTTTTAATACACGGCAATAGTGACCCCACTATTACTCCATTTCACCGGGCTGAAGGCCTCGGCGCGGCCCCCCACTCAGTAGGCTGGAGGAGCCTCCTGATGGGGACCTCCCCTCAACTCATTAAATAACTCCCGAGAAAACGTCGGGGAAATTTGCTCATGTAACAAGTTTAAAACCTTTTTTCCATGTGAGCTTCGAGAATTGGTCAGAAAATTCTCGAAGACTTACGATTTTTGCCTAGGGTAAAACTTCCGAAATTTGCTCATGTAACAAGTTTAAAACCTTTTTTCCATGTGAGCTTCGAGAATTGGTCAGAAAATTCTCGAAGACTTACGATTTTTGCCTTGTGTAAAACTTCCGAAATTTGCTCATGTAACAAGTTTAAAACCTTTTTTCCATGTGAGCTTCGAGAATTGGTCAGAAAATTGTCGAAGACTTACGATTTTTGCCTTGTGTAAAACTTCCGAAATTTGCTCATGTAACAAGTTTAAAACCTTTTTTCCATGTGAGCTTCGAGAATTGGTCAGAAAATTCTCGAAGACTTACGATTTTTGCCTTGTGTAAAACTTCCGAAATTTGCTCATGTAACAAGTTTAAAACCTTTTTTCCATGTGAGCTTCGAGAATTGGTCAGAAAATTCTCGAAGACTTACGATTTTTGCCTTGTGTAAAACTTCCCCTATGAAGGGGAGGTCATCGCTTTTAATACACGGCAATAGTGACCCCACTATTACTCCACTTCACCGGGCTGAAGGCCTCGGCGCGGCCCCCCACTCAGTAGGCTGGAGGAGCCTCCTGATGGGGACCTCCCCTCAAGTCATTAAATAACTCCCGAGAAAACGTCGGGGAAATTTGCTCATGTAACAAGTTTAAAACCTTTTTTCCATGTGAGCTTCGAGAATTGGTCAGAAAATTCTCGAAGACTTACGATTTTTGCCTTGTGTAAAACTTCCGAAATTTGCTTATGTAACAAGTTTAAAACCTTTTTTCCATGTGAGCTTCGAGAATTGGTCAGAAAATTCTCGAAGACGCGATTTTTGCCTTGTGTAAAACTTCCGAAATTTGCTCATGTAACAAGTTTAAAACCTTTTTTCCATGTGAGCTTCGAGAATTGGTCAGAAAATTCTCGAAGACACGATTTTTGCCTTGTGTAAAACTTCCGAAATTTGCTCATGTAACAAGTTTAAAACCTTTTTTCCATGTGAGCTTCGAGAATTGGTCAGAAAATTCTCGAAGACTTACGATTTTTGCCTTGTGTAAAACTTCCGAAATTTGCTCATGTAACAAGTTTAAAACCTTTTTTCCATGTGAGCTTCGAGAATTGGTCAGAAAATTCTCGAAGACACGATTTTTGCCTTGTGTAAAACTTCCGAAATTTGCTCATGTAACAAGTTTAAAACCTTTTTTCCATGTGAGCTTCGAGAATTGGTCAGAAAATTCTCGAAGACTTACGATTTTTGCCTTGTGTAAAACTTCCGAAATTTGCTCATGTAACAAGTTTAAAACCTTTTTTCTCTGTGAGTTTCGAGAATTGGTCAGAAAATTCTCGAAGACACGATTTTTGCCTTGTGTAAAACTTCCCCTATGAAGGGGAGGTCATCGCTTTTAATACACGGCAATAGTGACCCCACTATTACTCCACTTCACCGGGCTGAAGGCCTCGGCGCGGCCCCCCACTCAGTAGGCTGGAGGAGCCTCCTGATGGGGACCTCCCCTCAACTCATTAAATAACTCCCGAGAAAACGTCGGGGAAATTTGCTCATGTAACAAGTTTAAAACCTTTTTTCCATGTGAGCTTCGAGAATTGGTCAGAAAATTCTCGAAGACTTACGATTTTTGCCTAGGGTAAAACTTCCGAAATTTGCTCATGTAACAAGTTTAAAACCTTTTTTCCATGTGAGCTTCGAGAATTGGTCAGAAAATTCTCGAAGACTTACGATTTTTGCCTTGTGTAAAACTTCCGAAATTTGCTTATGTAACAAGTTTAAAACCTTTTTTCCATGTGAGCTTCGAGAATTGGTCAGAAAATTCTCGAAGACGCGATTTTTGCCTTGTGTAAAACTTCCGAAATTTGCTCATGTAACAAGTTTAAAACCTTTTTTCCATGTGAGCTTCGAGAATTGGTCAGAAAATTCTCGAAGACACGATTTTTGCCTTGTGTAAAACTTCCGAAATTTGCTCATGTAACAAGTTTAAAACCTTTTTTCCATGTGAGCTTCGAGAATTGGTCAGAAAATTCTCGAAGACTTACGATTTTTGCCTTGTGTAAAACTTCCGAAATTTGCTTATGTAACAAGTTTAAAACCTTTTTTCCATGTGAGCTTCGAGAATTGGTCAGAAAATTCTCGAAGACTTACGATTTTTGCCTAGGGTAAAACTTCCGAAATTTGCTCATGTAACAAGTTTAAAACCTTTTTTCCATGTGAGCTTCGAGAATTGGTCAGAAAATTCTCAAAGACACGATTTTTGCCTTGTGTAAAACTTCCGAAATTTGCTCATGTAACAAGTTTAAAACCTTTTTTCCATGTGAGCTTCGAGAATTGGTCAGAAAATTCTCGAAGACTTACGATTTTTGCCTTGTGTAAAACTTCCGAAATTTGCTTATGTAACAAGTTTAAAACCTTTTTCCATGTGAGCTTCGAGAATTGGTCAGAAAATTCTCGAAGACGCGATTTTTGCCTTGTGTAAAACTTCCGAAATTTGCTCATGTAACAAGTTTAAAACCTTTTTTCCATGTGAGCTTCGAGAATTGGTCAGAAAATTCTCGAAGACACGATTTTTGCCTTGTGTAAAACTTCCGAAATTTGCTCATGTAACAAGTTTAAA
Source organism: Cryptocephalus primarius (assembly GCA_963576515.1). Lineage (NCBI taxonomy): Eukaryota > Metazoa > Arthropoda > Insecta > Coleoptera > Chrysomelidae > Cryptocephalus > Cryptocephalus primarius. The sequence continues at coordinate 9,159,429 of OY754938.1, read as the reverse complement.
ACCTTTTTTCCATGTGAGCTTCGAGAATTGGTCAGAAAATTCTCAAAGACTTACGATTTTTGCCTTGTGTAAAACTTCCGAAATTTGCTCATGTAACAAGTTTAAAACCTTTTTTCCATGTGAGCTTCGAGAATTGGTCAGAAAATTCTCGAAGACTTACGATTTTTGCCTTGTGTAAAACTTCCGAAATTTGCTCATGTAACAAGTTTAAAACCTTTTTTCCATGTGAGCTTCGAGAATTGGTCAGAAAATTCTCGAAGACTTACGATTTTTGCCTTGTGTAAAACTTCCCCTATGAAGGGGAGGTCATCGCTTTTAATACACGGCAATAGTGACCCCACTATTACTCCACTTCACCGGGCTGAAGGCCTCGGCGCGGCCCCCCACTCAGTAGGCTGGAGGAGCCTCCTGATGGGGACCTCCCCTCAACTCATTAAATAACTCCCGAGAAAACGTCGGGGAAATTTGCTCATGTAACAAGTTTAAAACCTTTTTTCCATGTGAGCTTCGAGAATTGGTCAGAAAATTCTCGAAGACTTACGATTTTTGCCTTGTGTAAAACTTCCGAAATTTGCTCATGTAACAAGTTTAAAACCTTTTTTCCATGTGAGCTTCGAGAATTGGTCAGAAAATTCTCGAAGACTTACGATTTTTGCCTTGTGTAAAACTTCCCCTATGAAGGGGAGGTCATCGCTTTTAATACACGGCAATAGTGACCCCACTATTACTCCACTTCACCGGGCTGAAGGCCTCGGCGCGGCCCCCCACTCAGTAGGCTGGAGGAGCCTCCTGATGGGGACCTCCCCTCAACTCATTAAATAACTCCCGAGAAAACGTCGGGGAAATTTGCTCATGTAACAAGTTTAAAACCTTTTTTCCATGTGAGCTTCGAGAATTGGTCAGAAAATTCTCGAAGACTTACGATTTTTGCCTTGTGTAAAACTTCCGAAATTTGCTCATGTAACAAGTTTAAAACCTTTTTTCCATGTGAGCTTCGAGAATTGGTCAGAAAATTCTCGAAGACTTACGATTTTTGCCTTGTGTAAAACTTCCCCTATGAAGGGGAGGTCATCGCTTTTAATACACGGCAATAGTGACCCCACTATTACTCCACTTCACCGGGCTGAAGGCCTCGGCGCGGCCCCCCACTCAGTAGGCTGGAGGAGCCTCCTGATGGGGACCTCCCCTCAACTCATTAAATAACTCCCGAGAAAACGTCGGGGAAATTTGCTCATGTAACAAGTTTAAAACCTTTTTTCCATGTGAGCCTCGAGAATTGGTCAGAAAATTCTCGAAGACTTACGATTTTTGCCTTGTGTAAAACTTCCGAAATTTGCTCATGTAACAAGTTTAAAACCTTTTTTCCATGTGAGCTTCGAGAATTGGTCAGAAAATTCTCGAAGACTTACGATTTTTGCCTTATGTAAAACTTCCGAAATTTGCTCATGTAACAAGTTTAAAACCTTTTTTCCATGTGAGCTTCGAGAATTGGTCAGAAAATTCTCGAAGACTTGCGATTTTTGCTCTGTGTAAAACTTCCGAAATTTGCTCATGTAACAAGTTTAAAACCTTTTTTCCATGTGAGCTTCGAGAATTGGTCAGAAAATTCTCGAAGACTTATGATTTTTGCCTTGTGTAAAACTTCCGAAATTTGCTCATGTAACAAGTTTAAAACCTTTTTTCCATGTGAGCCTCGAGAATTGGTCAGAAAATTCTCGAAGACACGATTTTTGCCTAGGGTAAAACTTCCGAAATTTGCTCGTGTAACAAGTTTAAAACCTTTTTTCCATGTGAGCTTCGAGAATTGGTCAGAAAATTCTCGAAGACACGATTTTTGCCTAGGGTAAAACTTCCGAAATTTGCTCGTGTAACAAGTTTAAAACCTTTTTTCCATGTGAGCTTCGAGAATTGGTCAGAAAATTCTCGAAGACACGATTTTTGCCTAGGGTAAAACTTCCGAAATTTGCTCATGTAACAAGTTTAAAACCTTTTTTCCATGTGAGCTTCGAGAATTGGTCAGAAAATTCTCGAAGACACGATTTTTGCCTTGTGTAAAACTTCCGAAATTTGCTCATGTAACAAGTTTAAAACCTTTTTTCCATGTGAGCTTCGAGAATTGGTCAGAAAATTCTCGAAGACTTACGATTTTTGCCTTGTGTAAAACTTCCGAAATTTGCTCATGTAACAAGTTTAAAACCTTTTTTCCATGTGAGCTTCGAGAATTGGTCAGAAAATTC